>VZTN01029322.1:32440-79160 GCA_013400515.1 Erpornis zantholeuca | reverse complement strand
TTTGCAGAGCTAACAAACTCAAAGACATTGCCATACTCAAAATATTAGTGGGTTGCCTGACCACATTAACAGCATTCAGGTACTTGCTACCTCATAGGGTCAGTGGAAAGGCCAGAAGCCTGAAAGACATCATTGCAAAATTATTTACTTTCTGACAATTTTAGCAAGGATGGATCTCATTCCTGAAGTTTTCCTGGGTCAAGGAAGCAGATACAGGAACAATAGGAACATGTTTAACACACAAGATAAGAGAAAAAAAATATCAAACATAATTAAGGAAACCAAAAGAGTTTCTTCTTTTCATGTACAACGATAGGGCCACTATGAAATAATTAACCCCACAAATTGTAGAAACTTGTACTATTTATACTGCACAGGAAGTCCAGACACCATATGAAAGATAGATCTTTTGAAACTTTCTCCCCTTGCTTTCAAACGCTATGCACTCACAGCATGCCCCAGGACATGCTTGTGCACAGTGCAGAGAGGAAGCAGTAGCACCACTCTGCATTAGGAGCTGGGTGTCATCTGCTAAGTCACTGCAGTGCAGCACCCAAAGGGAGGGATCCATCTCACAGATTGACTTTCAAAGAAAAGAGTGCTCAGGGAATGGGAGATGCTCAAAGAACAAACAAATTCTGCAGCCTAGGAAGAACTATTGCCACTGCATGACTTTGGGAGAGTTCTGTGGCCTCAATCCCCTTCTGCAGCCCTCAGCCTGTCTCAGGTTTTACGAGATGCAACAAATACTTGGGCTACATGTGAATCAAGTGTTTTCCAAATTAATTGGTATGCTATATGCTAATGCCATGCAGCATGTAACACAAATCTGTAAACACATGCCATTTGCATTTCTGTTTATGTGGGTGAGGCACTGCACCTTGGTCATTGGCCTTTTCTGATCCTGCTAAGGCAATCCATCTGCAGTTCTCCCCTCATGTCCCTCTGCAGTTTTGTGATTCTGAACACACAAACAAGCAACCATTCTTACCAACAGCAAGAGGATTCTGCTGTTTCTCAGTAAGCTGCTTTGAACTTAACAATTACCCAAAAATATGTGAGAAATGGCTTATCATCAGATTAGCAATTTTGCTTTACAGTAGCATAATTAGTATCTGTTCTTGCAGATACAATTTTATTTCATTTCAAAAATTACTTTATATATTCATATAGTTCTCAAAATAAAAATAAAATTAAGAGAGGTCACATCGCTGCTGTAAAGAAAAGTCTTCCAAAATACAAACCTGGTCAAAAATAAACAAGTAAATAACTCTCACCTATATCCTGATGAGGTTTGAACTGATTTTCAACAAACTTTGAATTAACAACAAGAGTCCAATGTAATTTTGGAAAGTTTTCATTCCGTGGACACTCATGAGGCCACGATGTCCCAGTCTTGTGTCCATGTCTACACATGACGTGGTCTAGAGACATGACAGTGCTCAAGCCCTGGAGCCTTGTGCCCTAGAGGTGGTATAGTTGCAGAGTTCATTTACTCTATTGAATATTAGATATTTATCTTGTTTTGAGATCTAAAAACCTCCAACATGGCACTCAGTCTTTTCAGTTGCATAAAGGGAAAAACAATCTTGGAAATTCCTAGAGAAAACGAAATGGCTCTTGCTATTAAGTGGTTAACTACAAGCAGCAGCAGCAGCATCAGCTGTCTCTGCCCCATCCTTTGAGCAACACCTTATTGGAAAAAGCTTCAGATTTGAAAAGAAAGGCAGGGCCTGGGAATTAGTATTCCTGCAGAAGCAGTAGAAAGCCACTGAGTGAAGACTGTTAGCCACACTGACTTTCATTTAAAAGCAAAGATTTCAAGGGTTTTTCTGTCTTTTGAGGTGCTGGTGAGTTTCCAGTTATTTAATATTTTATATTCTAACACTACAATAAATTTACAGGATGTTAAGTTGATTTTTGATGGGAATATAAAGATATAATAAATAATCCAGTCAAAACTCAAGAGCAATAAAATTATAGACTAAGAAATTTTGTGGTATTAGAACTTTGGGAAGTTTTTAAATCCTATGATTGGTCAAGAGGAAGAATTAAAGAAATCTGCTCCTTTAAAATAAGTAAGAATACATTATGTGCTGGGACTTCAAATGTTTAGCAGCCCAGAACACTTGAAAATGAATTAACTTAATGCTATAAAGTGTACTGAGAAAACACACGAAATGTAAAGCAAAGGTATTATCACCATATGTCTATCACGTGTTCTTTAAAAATGGAAACCCATTAATTAGAAATGTCTTGAATATTGATATATACTTATAAAGAGCATAAATGATAAGAAATTTTGAAGCAAACATTCAGTCTTTCAAATTCTGAGCCACTGGTAGTTTTCTGAAGATCAGAGAATCTGCTAAAAGCAAGCAACATTTACTTTATGAAATATAGTATTAAGATATGTGGTTAAACATAGAATTGTAGTGCACATTTAGTGATTATTTGGCAAAGAAGCCATTCTCAAATATAGATACAGAAACACAAAAAAGAGAAAGAGGTTTGGGATCTGTAGTTCTTATATCATTCAGTGCACATTAAATGTACACTTAAACTGCTTTAACAAAGCTAAAGAAGTAATAAAGTATTTCATAATTTTTTCTATCTTGCATTCTACCTTGAATTCAAATTGATCTATTACGAAGTCTGTATAATGTGAATCTGTTCATATGGCTCCACCTGTAAGATGAGAACTCTAGTAGGAGAATCAACATTCTGAAGACCACAGCAAATACTGTTGATGCCTTAAAGTGGCTACCTGGAAACAGAGACCAGACAGGAATAAAGGAATAAAGGAGTAAAGGTGATATTTATTTGAAAGGCCTTCAGGTGCACACTTCAGGCTCCACAGGTCCTGCCTCAGTGGATCCCAAAATGGAGGCCCAGGTCACGAGTGCTTCACACTTTTATAACAATATCAATTCACCAACCAGAACCCAGCCAATGATGTGATTTTCCCCAGCCTGCCCTCCTCTTCCCAAGATGATGGTTTACAGTTCTTGTTTCGGGATGTCCTTGGAGGGCAAGTTAGAGGTTTTGTTATGTCTATCTTTGCACAGAGAACAGCATAAGAGAACAGCATTTAACAAGCTACAGTTATTTGACTATTTAACTAGCAGTACGGAATTTGAAAAATGTAAAAGTGAAAACCTAAGGCATCACTGTCAGATCTGACAAGCAGTAAATAATATCTCTTTCAGCCTGAACTTTTCTGATTGAAAAATACCAGTTTTCCCATTTTGTAGGATTTGTGATTGGTGATCAAAGTACTTTGAGCTATTTTCATGCAAACCCACACTTTTGTCTTTTCATTAATTGAAAATACTCTTGCATTTGTGATTGAAACAGTTCACTGCTGCTCTAAATTGTTGTTTTTAATGTTGTGTTAGAGATGAAAGGGTTTTGGAATTCTTTTCCTAATTAATAACTTCTAGTTTATAATAGTGAGTCGTAATGCCTTCTGGTATTTTGGCATTGGGTGTCCAGGGGAATATCTTAAATAGTTTAAAGATAAATTATAAACTAGTAATTGTTGTCCCAAAACTCTTTACTCCACTAACAGCAGACCAGTGTGAAAGCAAGTTCTAGCCCTCTTAGATGAGAGAAAGCTTCAGCCACTCAACCTCCCAGAGTCAGGTATTGATTTACAATACACCCAGCTGAGAAAAATGAGGAGAGGCATTCCTCAGCAAGTCATGTTTCTTGTCTGATCAATGCATCTGAAGACAGGGCACCATTTCCTACCACACTGAAAGCTGAATAATGTTTCTGCAGGCATTGTATGTACAATCTAGAAGAATTCTAGATTATAAGGTGAGAAGCCAGAGTAGGAAACTTCCTTTTTTAAAAACCATTTCTCAATGCACTTGAGTGAGGGCACAGCAATGAAAGAGCACTACATAAAGATAAGAATATCCAGTTATGAAAAACAAGTCTTTAGTATGTCAACAGTGAATAATGTCAGAGAAGAGATCAATGCAATTTGTAGGGTCATGGCTCTAAGGAATTGAAGGACATTTAAGTCTGACGGAAACATGCACAGTTAAAAAGCCTAAAAATATTCGTGTTTCATTCATTGTGAGTCAAGGATAAATTGGGGACTTAATATCATAGGAAATGACATCAAACAGATTTTAATTTGACTTTGAGGAAAAAGGTCAGTGAAAAATATAAATACAGAATAATTTTCAGTAGTTAGCAATTTTGAATAGGAGTTTGTTTGTTACACCTTTTTATGTTTTCCATATTTCTTACTCTTAGGACTCCCTGTTTTCTCTATTTTAAAATTTCATCAGGAGGTATGAAAATGTTGTGAAAATTTTTGTTCTCCCTTCCTCTCTTTTCTTGCTCAGACATTTTTTCCTCCATGAAACTTTTTGTCTTTCTAGAAAGCCCATGGGGAACATGAGCTTAACATTGTCCTTAAGTGTGTCCTAGGGAGTGAGAGGCAAGGTCCTCCCTCCAGCCTGTTTGAGCCTTCCCAGGCAGCCAGGCTTGCTGGAAGCTGAGTGCTTTGGGAGTGTTTTGGGCTTGATGGCATCAAGGCTGGGTTTTCAAGTATGTGGTTGTGAAGTAAGGCTTGCTGTGGCTCAGTGATGAGGGAATTCTGGGGTGAATTCTGTTGACCACAGAAGCTTGTAGCAGGCCAGCAAGCAGGTAGAGGTGCTTGTATTTAAAATATTCCAAACCCCACTAAGGTCAAGACGAAAATTATTACCACTGAAAAGACAGTTAAAGCCAGGTAAGGGTGCAGCCCAAAAGGCATTTTTTTCAATGAGAACACCATGATCTGATGTGTAACAGGTGGCCAAAGCCTAAGACTGTGATTAGGTACCTTTAAAAGCCTATCCCCTTAGTGACTGTGTGCCCTAAGAAGAAAGGACCTCAGTTAAAAAGTGCAATATATGACATAATCAAATCTTAAGATGTTTGTTTTGAAACATGAGCATGTAGATTTATCAGCAGCAATATGAAATGTTAAGATTCTGTTTTACTACCTATTTTTCTCAGGCTACATCTGTACTATATGTGACAGAGTGCAGCCAAAACTGAATTCTGTCACAAGCTGCTCTTGAGGCAACATGAACCTTCCTGTATTGCCTTTTACAGGCAGTTCTTCTGGACTTGGGAGAGAGTATGCTTTCAAAACTCCAAATCTGTAGATATCTGAGCTTTTCTAGCAAAGTCCCTCTTGAATTATTTTTGGTTTTGTGTCCTGAACAGACAGCTATGTTCGCACTGCAGCTAAATGGGTTTACACACCTGTGAACTTTACCTTTTCAGAACAGTATCAAAGCTGTCCAAACCTCATGAACCATGCTGAAAGCAGGAAGAATGGATGGCTGTAGCTACTTTAGTCTCCAAATTCCTTTCAGAATCATCCTATTTATCCCATATGTAGTCCAATTGACCCAAGTTTTAATTATTTCAAACTTCCTTCCGCTGCCATTGCTGGTGTAAATGTCTTCAGTTTCTAGATGGAGTGATTCATCCCAAAATATGAGTGCTTAACACAGCAGCTGAGCACATGAAAGGCAACCAAGCCTAAGGGCTGCTGAGGTTAGTGGAGTCTGTGCTACTAGCAGTCCCAATGAATCTGACTCTTATATGTGTCAAATGTCCTTGTCTAAGTTTTGGAGCCAAACTATGTTTAAATCATTCTGTACTCCCCCTGCTGCCATGCATATCTAAGGTCTGTTTTCCATCATTTTTACAAAGAAACAAGGAAATTTCTTTGCCCTTATCGAAAAACCCCTGCCCTTATTCGGAATAATTTTCTAGCTAGTTGCTCAGGCTATATCATCCTCCTGTATAAATTTTCAGAAAGCAGATGACTGATTACCTTCCAGAGGCTCTTTGTAGCCTTTCTTCATTATCTCGAATTTAATTTTTCAGATGTTAACTCCCTTTAAATTTTCTATTTACATCAACATGGCAAGTTTTAAGATTTCCAGTCTATTTAGGAGATACAAATACCTGAAAAGATCCTTCATTAGGCTTATGCTCCTCTTAACATCTTCTTTTTCAAGATACCTTCCGAAACTATTCAAATTGTTAGGCTACTCAGCTACCAAAACTACTTCATGACCTGAAAGGTCTTCTTTCCCTCAGTGACATCTGAGCATTTTTCCTTATATTTAGGTTGTATCATGGTTAGAGCAGCAATTCCTCTCTCTCTGTGTTTGAATAGCACATTCAGGTTGGGATCCTACATTCCATGTCTGAACTCCTGCCTACTATAGACATCCGACAGTATCCATACCCCATACCAAGGCAACCCATAATGCTGGCCACAAACTGAAATAGAATAATTTTCAGGTAAGAATCTGGGTGTTAAGAAGTGTTAGAATTGAAGAGTGTGCACTTCAGATGAGCAATATGAAGGAACACGTTCAGAATTGAGCCTGGCCGAGCCAGAAAGAAGGTGGTTTTTAATACCAAAGTTCCTGAAACTTCCAGGAGTAAAACACTGCAGTATGATATTTTAACATGAATAACACGCAAATGCCTCAAAAAACCTGAAATCTGTCTTGTTTTAATCCCCCAAAGCAGTTAAAAATTACTGCTTCAGCAAAACCACTTGAATTAGAAGCATTACACAGAGAAACACAAACCTGCAAACCACTAAAGAGAAAGAAAGACAGCTTACTTTGTGGACTTCACTTCAAAATACTGCTAATCAGAGTTGCATTACCCTCAGCTGTTATTTAGCCATCTTCGCAATCTTTTCTCACATGAAAGAGAGAAAATGGCTCATATTTCATATCTGAAACTTATCTGAACAGACAGCTAAAGGCCTGGCCATTCTTTTCTGAAGTGCTAAGTAATCAAGAATTCACGCAAAAGTCAATATAAAATTCTTGTCACTCTGTTTGGAGACATGGTATTTTTTGCCTCAGCACCAAAATATAGATATAGATTTAATATATTAGCTTAGCTGTATTGTATGAAATTTCAGCCTTATCTCATAGTCAATCTTACTTTCATCACAGGAAGCTAAAAACTATTCCCAAAACAAAGCAGTTTCCTGCATTTCAGAATTCTGCAAAGCACATAACCCTGAGAAATAAATGTCACTGCTGAGACATGCAGAGAAATACTGTGTAAGGCAGTCCAAGGAAAAGGGAGAGAAAATGTTGAATAAAACACTATTAGAGAGTTAAACAGAGCTTAATGTCCTAAAGACAGATTGCTTTAGAACAAAGAAATAGCTTTTAAAAATAAAATTTGATGTTTCCTTCTCCCCTGCATTTTAAAAATGGATCAATTCCTATTTCCTCAGCCTTTTTTTTTTTCTTTTCCCCAAAACTCATTGTTAGATATTGTTTAGGAATTAGGAATGCAGACATAAAGAGAGGGGGTACTGTATCAGCTTCTTTTCTTTCTCTTGGTGGCACCTCTCATGATTTATCATTCTCTGCTCTCGGGCAGCAAGCATTTTTGTTTCTCCCAGCAGAATCATTAAGTATTATTTAGTGCTGGTTCAGTAGTAATCTGAACTTAGACTTCACAGATGTACTGACATGTGCTTGAGGGGAAAGCAGAGGGAAAGTCTGAGGGCAGTGCCACAAGTGACAGACTCGCAGGCAGGCTGTGCAGCAGCTGGACAGCAAACCCACAGCAAAACCACCAGCTGCACTGCCTCGAGAGGGCATGGCTCTCACCAGGCTGCAGGCCTGGAATTCCCATAAACCGTGAGAATCCTTGGGATTGGCAGTGCATGTAACATTTATCAGTTTTTTAAAATCTCACCACAGGACACATGTGCCCTTCTGAGCTGCTCATTCTGAGCTCGCTGCAGCGATACCCTCGGCGGATGCTGTTGTCAGCAGAGCGCAGGAGACATTGGCTCGTGCTAGGCCGGACCCAAGTTTGTGTGTGAAACAAAGGGCTAGCACCACTGCTACTAGTGTTGTAAGAGAACAGTTTCCAAAAAAGTTTCCAAAATAAAAACCTTAAAATACTGTTTGAATAAAAGTAACCTTCAATTGGAATTCTACTTTAAAGGTACTCATAGTAATTGAGGCTTTTTTCCCTAGTCTCATTGCACAGGTATATATCAGTAAAGCTGAAACTTCTGTCTGCACTATGTCCCACCCGTGAAATGTGACAATTCAGAGCAGGTACGTCCCTCATACCTTGTGATGCAACACTACACCTAGATTAGCATTTCCAAATTTTCTAATTTATATTTCTATTAAAAGAAATAGGTTTCTAATTTTAGATACTTAATACAGACTTTACATATTTTATAATTTATATTTATATTCTCTTTTTTTGTCCTTGGTGCATAGCTGTTTCTTATTAGAAATGAACATGCTGGTGACAACCTCCACCCTTCACTCCTAGGATGTGGTTTTGTATTACAGGCTCATAAAGGCTGAGGAAGGAAGGCACCTCTGGAGATCAGCTATTGTGTTAGAATATAGACATTTTGCAAAATTTTCTCAGATATGTAGCTCAGGTGGGTGGAAATTTTGCTTCTATAAAATGTTGCAAGCAATTTTGTATTTGCCATTAAAAAGCAGACAGCAACATCCTGAAATAACATCTGGCAAGATTTCTTAATCTAGGTGTGCCAGTAATTATAGTTTTACATAATTCCACAGTTCCAGAAAGTGCTATAGAGTATACTATTTTTCAGCATATTTTAAGTATATTCTGTATGTTTCTTTTCTCAGACCCTATATATATATATATCTTACCCATCACTCATTAAAAAAATCAGTTTAGTCTGCCTTCAAATAGTAATGATTTTTAATGATTCATGCACAATAGTTTCCATGTAAATATTCAGAATTATTAAAAAGAAATAAAATAAATTTTTGTTTCAATTAAGTCCAGTTTGGCATGTCATTTACCAAGACGTTTTCTAAATTAGTTTTGCATTTCCTGTAAATATTTACTAACAATCTTCTATACTACAATTAACATTTTTAAATTATTATTAATCTCTCTGAAGGTGTGTCCCTCCATAACATGAGTTTCGTGGAAGAAAAAGAAAACATTGAGAATTTTTTTTTCTAACTATAAACTGTTCCTAAACAGTATTGTGCTGCTTCCTTTGCACTTGTTAATTCAGAAGTAGCAACATTTTGTATCTAATCAATTAACATGTTATACTACTTTGTGGATTTATTAAGCTTATTCTAAAATCATACTCTGAAAAAACATCTTCTCAATAAAATTTAATTACATCTTCCTATAACCATATACGTTTTTCATTATATGTATTTGTATGGAAAATATTTATTTGCTCTTAGAAGCTCACAGATTAATCAGTGACAAGAAATACTCCTTGATCTGGGATCAGAATCCCCTGCCTTGCTGAAAAGGGCTGATCCTGGTGCAATTTGCTCTCATTTGGGTTAGTAGTTTCCCAAGGAGTTTGGGAACACACCCCAAGAGTCAGCTCCCGCCAGCAGTGCCCTGCTGACAGGGTGCAAACTGGACTGGTGCACACAAGATCATCTCAGTGCCAGTTGGTCCTGGTCTTAGACTGAGCCAAAATGAGTAAGAAAAAATGCATTTTAATACATAGATAATTTTTCTTGGAGTAAAAATTTTTGTTTCAGGTAAAAAGAGTCATTAATTCAGAGTAGTTGATTTGGAATATATTTTGTTCTGAGATAATACCAAGTCAAGAAAACATAATAAGAGGTCATCCTTTCTGGTTTATTCCACCAGTGTGTGTAAAGAGAAAATCAATTGAACTGAAGGCAAAAATTTCCAGATGCAAGGTTTCTAGATTACACTTGGATCACATGGTTAATGTTTAAAGAAAAAAATTAAATTTTCGCGTATCTTCATTTGCAATTAAGCATTGCCAATGTAGCCAGTATTGAGTTCTGAGTATTTCTCTGTCTCTATCCATCACCACACATTTCAAGTGATATATATATATGGCATTATTTATGTTTCATTTTAGAAAATAAATGTATCAGACTGGGTTCCTCAGCTGTGAAAAATATTGAATATGAACATTAAAAACAGAACTTAGAAATGGCTCTGATAAACTCACTTTATTTAATCAGATTCTGAAGTATCCTAGTTCTTTCTATACAGAAAAACTATTAATTTAAAAATATTTTTAAATTAAATGTATACTATTTTCCTGACAGTACGGAAATCTGATCAGATTTGAAAATACCTATTTTCTACCCCTTACATTCACACACTTCCTATGGTTCACCAGTAAAGACTATCTAAAAGAAACATTTAGAAATAAAGTAACTTTTTAGGACCTATTTTCTGCTCTTTCTAGATATATTTGAAGCATTGCAGAGCATATATACCATAGGATAAATATTTTCAGGGGATGTTTATATTAAGTAATCCTAGCAAAGATAACTTTTAGTAGATCTATTTGGGACCCTGTATAATTAATTGTACATGTTATACTTTTTGTAGACTCACAGAAAAACGGGGTTGGAAAAAAAGGTCAGAAGATGTCTAATTCATCCTGCAGCCCAAGGCAAGATTGCTACACCTATATCCCAACAGATGTTTCATCTAACCTCTTCCTACAGACCTTCAGGACAAATTTCACAGATTCTCCTGACATTCTATTGCAGCTCTTCACTATCCTCTCTATTAAAATGTTTGTCCTCATATCTCATCTGGGTGAGTCCATTTCTTCAATCTTCACTTCCTGTCCCACTATGGACATAGAGAACAAAAATCATGTTCAGCATTCAGCTTCTAATGACCCACCAGCCGCTTCACTTCTGTTTTCATGTGTGGACTCACTCCAGGGATCTTGCAAAGCTAGTTAAAGAGCCCTGCTGAGACATTCCTAAGAGGAGCACCTATCATCTGCATTCATAAACATCTCCATCACAATTTTCCTCTTAAAAAAAAAATTGAACAATAATTTTAAACAAAGAGCTTAGACACTTACAGTCATTAAAAAAAAATGAAGGCTCTCACTCTGAAGGAAATAACATTTGGTAGCAGCAGTATAGTTGCTACTTAGATCCATCTTCTTTGACCAATGCAATTATTAAATAGAGTTATTAAAAAATTGAGTCACAAAAGCCTCTGCATTTACTCCCAGGTTTTTATTTCTGACCTTGACAGGATTTGAGTTTTTGTTTGGTTTTGCTTTGTTTTACCAGGAGGATGATCATCAGTTTTTTGATTTGTGTTATGAAGTAATTTTTAAAAGCCAGTGCTAGAAGGAAATCAGAGAGTCTCTTGAAAGAGTAAGAGAAAGATGAAGATCATTCTGCATGTTTCAAGGTACTGACATAAATTGCAAAGATAGAGGGAAGTAAAAGGGATAGAGCTTGGAAGCTCAAACTCTGATGGATGTTTCTGAGATTAAAAATATAGAGGTTTTGTCCTTTTCTCAGAGACTTGTGAAAAAAAAAAGAGGAAATTAATAAAAAGAAGAATGGACTTAAAATAGAGCACTGGAAGGATGGTTAGAGATCCACTAGATACTGCTGAGACAAATGGAAACCTGGGTTCTGAAAATGCAATGTAATGAGAATTTCATAGCAGAAAGAAGAAGGAGAGAGAGAGCTTCTGGGGCTGATAAATTACAAAAATAATTAGCAGGGTGGCTGAATGAGAATTGTGGATTTTAAAGTGATATTTAATATGTCAGGGAATTTTTCTACCCAGATTTTTTTAACAAGTGCAAAATAAAATCAATTTTTTTCAGAGGTTAAGAGAATTTCAGAAGAAACGTGAAAGGGGACCTGGAACCACCACATGCTGGTGAAAATGGAAGAGACAGAAATAATGACACAATAATCAGTAAAGGACAGCAAGCCTGAAAACACTGAACATCCATGTATTTAGCAAGTCATCCCAGTGATTCTTTCAACAAATATTACTAAGATTGAATAAAAAGAGATCAGTGTATTTTACAGAATTTGGACTAACACCATATGGAAAGGGTAATAATTTCTATTTTATCATTTAACTAATTACTTCACGCATAGCTTATTTTCAGTTGTTTCCATCCAACACTTCTATGTGTTTTTATGGATAGAAATCTACAAAAAATCAACCTACAACCAGAAAAATGGGCATTTTGAACTGTTGAGCTTTGGGAAAAAACATCTGGAGAACTTGCATGATATTCCCTATCTCCCTAAAATATTATGTTCAGTCAGAAACATCAACTGTAGATTTTGATGGTTCAAATTTACTCAAAGGTTCTTTTTTCCCCACTTTTTAGAATATTTCAGCTTTTGGACTTTTTTTTCTCTTGTAGCAATATGATCTCTTAAGTGCTCTAAAGTATTATGCTAAAAAAAGCCTAATGGTATTCCTTCTCTAGTATGTCATACTGTCTCCATAACACTGGTTGTCTCAGATCAGAAGTGTGAATAAATATTGTTCAATTTTTAATTTTATTTTTCTTCTGCTGTAGTCATTTTGGCATCACCAGAAAGACTACAGGTCCAATACAGAACTCTTGAAGAATCCCACTGCCTCCCACCTACATAAGCTGTTGTCAATAGAGAAAAAGAACACAGAATGTGTTTCTGTTACTGGAAAATAATCCACAAATCTCTTTATGACATTTAGCCCAAAAGACCCTATATGTTTTCCCACAGGGACTGGAGTTCAGAAAATCAATAAAATGAAGAAAATTACATTAATACATAAAAGTATCACAGTTCTAAATGCACACAGAAAACTGAGATCGAGATTTCTGCCTCTTTTCAAAAGAATTTGCAAAGTACCCACTTCTTCTGATTATTAACAGACTAATTTTCTTAACCAAGGGCAAGAGAACTCTCACTCTTAGTTAATCTGAGTTCTTCATTTTCAGACAGCCAAAAATGATAGAGAGGTTTGTAAATATCATTTAAGGGACAAAATTCAGTGTTAAGCTTTGTGGGTTTTCCCCTTAAATATGTTTTGTTCTGTCACAAATGTAAAAAACTCTGGAAGTAGAATTCACATGCTGGAAGGATGCAGTGCAATATAGATAGCAGCAGCACTGCCACCCTTAAAAGTCAACAACCAGCTGTCCTTTAAACTGCTTGGTATTGGGGTAGTGCACTGAGACATCGTATTCACAAACACTGTGAAGGTTTTCTAGCTCAAGGCCATCTTCATTTTAAGAATAAAATAATCTGTAATTGATTTTAGCTTCTGTAAATGTTGACATTTACCATTTCGAAAACTTCAAAGCAAGTTTAGGTTTTAATATGATAATTTCAAAAAATATTTCAGTGATCTATAATAAACTACCCTTGTCCCTATATAAAGCATTTTTTCAAACCGCTGATAGGATATGTTTTCTTGATATACACTTATCTATATAATTTTTCTGTAAGTCGTCATAGTCAGACTTTCAAAATTCTTTATTTCTGGTACCAGATGATATGCAAATTGTTGTTGTTTTCCTAGAATGTCACTAGAATTGTTCTGATAAGACTATGCCTCATGCAAGCTCTTAATTCCCTTCATTCCCTGTCCCACTCTCCTTGATACTTCCTTAAAATAATGAAAACTTTCTGGCAAACTGAAGACAACCAGTTTAACCCTATTTGTCTCTAACTTGCTTCCCTGTGTCTAAATAGTTTATCAAATATTCAAGATCACACAAACCAGGCTCAACAGAATAAACTATCAGGGTGTCAGTCTTGACAGCAATCATCCTGTTATTGTTTCGCATTAGATTTCAGAGTTATTTTTAGCACAGCCTTTTTTCTTTTGCACTTGACATTAACACATTGGTCAGGCATGAAAAACACAATGAACAATGTAGTTGCAGCACAAAAATGCAACGCTAACATCAGCCAATACAGCTCAGGAGTCTGACACCATAACCACAAAATAAGCATTTCTGGAAAAAACACAATTGAAGAGGTTTTCAATAGCAATAGAAAACACTAATCCATTTTCAAATACTGCTGAGTGAGTAATAATAGCTTTCCCAAAGTGGGGCTGAACAAACAGCCCAGGTAAATTATCACAGTGGGATTCTTTTAAGCACATACCTCAGACAAGCAGCAGAGAAGAAATCCATTTGAGAAAAGACGGTGAAAGAGCTTGAAGTCCACCTGGCAAATTTCTTGTGCTGTTTGAAAAAGCAAGACGGTTCAGATTATGAACCGAGCCATATCTACAGCATTACAATCAGTCCTGGTCAGTATCTAAATGAATGTAAGAGCTAGCAATGCACCTGATCAGAAAGACCAAGGGCAGAGGGAGAGAGAGACAAAGGAGAGTAATGCCTTTCTTCCTTTGGTAAAACATTTGAGTGAAGCATTTAGCCTTTAAGCAGAGCTTCTCTATGGGAAGGAAAACTGTACAATCCTGCAGTGCTTTGCTTTAGACTTTAGCATGTCTTCCATGAGAAGGAACAACGTGACCTCTGTTGTCTTCTAAAAAGTTAAGGGGAAAATATTTAATAAGAATTTAAACAAAATCACCCCCATCAAACTGGCAAACATCCAAAAATATGAGGCCACTGAAGCACATCTTGTAACAAAATGCTGAGACACCAAAAAGAACTGACTGCAGTTTGCAAAAAAATTTTAAGGAAAAAAAATTCTCTTTAATTATATGCTTAACAAAAACTATAAAGCAAGCATTAAAAAAAACCAAACCAAATCAAACCAAAACAAAAAAACAGAAAAAGAAAATTAAAAAAGGAAGGTGAGAGGTTGGGGGATCCATGCTGACTGCTCATTTAAATGCACTAAGGTCTAGGATTTAACATCCTCCTGGCTTACCTGATAAAACTGGAATTTAAATAGCATTGTGAAAAAAACCCAAAAATAAAAAAAAACCACCAATAGATAGTGATAATGAAAGGCTTGAAATGCTAATAAAGCTGTTTAGATTCTCAGTTCCGAAGGATTACTAAGTGTTTATATATTGCTGCATTCTCATCGAGAAGGGGGAGGAAAAAAAGACCTCTGCAGTATCCTCTCTGCTTCGTTCTCGGCTTCCTGTTCTGATGCTCACTCTGTGGTACCTAATGCAAATCAGCAAATAGCAGGGAAAAAAAAGAAAAAGAGGGGGGAAGGGAGGAGGATAAAGAGAGACAGTGAGGAGGGTAAAGATAGAAAAAAAGGAGAAAAAAAAGATACTAAGCCATCATCTTAAAGGACAGCCCCATCTATCGGCAAAAGCAAAGAACCAGCTGTAAAAGATCGCTTTTCTAGAGATTTTCTGACCTAAACGAAACTGAAAATGTGCAACTCCATTTTCCTTCAGGGAGGAACAAAGGGCAGGGATAGTGCTGAGAAGTAGATTTCTTTATCCTGTGTTAAATGAGCGAATGTTTTCATTAATTTTAATTTCTTTTCAGTTAATTACTTGTCCCTGAAACATGTGAAGGAAATAGTTTGTGTAAGTGTCAGTCCCAACGAAAGCACCAGAAACCTTTCCAGGTCAGCCCCTGACATGTCACAGCTAATTGCTACCTGTCCTCCGTCTCATTTTACACCTGCCCACTGACAAGTGGTGGTAGATTCAACCTCATCAGTCATGGGTTCAGTCACCAAAGAAAAGGGTCCCTGTGCCCGAGTCCCGTGACGCGTCCATCGATTACAGCCTGCATTGCTAATCACACCGCCTGGGACACGACTGCCACGTCAGCTCTATACATTCCCCTGGATTCAGAAGGCAGCTGCGCAGCCAAATCTGGAAGCTAGACAAAAAAAGGCTCCTTTTTAAAATTCAGACTGCCAAGTAACAGTAGCTGTAACTGCTAACACAATGAACCCCATCTGCATTGGATCAGCCTCAGCTGGAGCTAAATCAGACAGCACTATATATTTAGTTTTGCTTTATGGACCAGTAAAAAAAAAAGTGGGATGGCCATCAGTGAACACTTGTGAAAGCCCCAGTGCCCGCTGTGTCAGAGGCGGGTGGGTGCAGAGTGGCAGGAAAGGAAAGGAGCAGGCAGTGACTGGGAAGGCGAGGGGTGCACGGAAGGAAGGCTAAAAATAACATTGCACGTCTTTCATTGTTCAATACCATTTCTGCATGTAAAGATAGAAGAATATAAATCAAGTTAATACCCGTATGCAGTAAGACACTTCTATGATATAACAGACACTTAACAGATGTTAACCTTTGATTCAGTGACCTCAAGCAGCTTTAATGAATTTGATGCCTTAGAGTCAATTCCAATATTCTGATATGGTTTTTTTTCTAATATTTTTACATCATGAGGTTTTGATTCCTTAGTGTTGAATCCAAGCTATGAATCCAAGCTATGCAAATAATTTCTCCACCTCCCAGCAGTGACCTGAGGTGCGTGTCCCTTCACAAGAAGCACTTGGAATTCTCTCAGTATAGCACGTAATTTTCAAGCATTTATCAGTACAGAATGTTATGAACAATTGTTCTAACAATGAAATCTAATTGCACAATTTTTTAAATATGTTCTCTTCAAATATTGCAGTGATTTAGTTAAAACACACCAGAATAGATTCAAATACTAATACTAAAATGATGACATAGAAATGGCAAGATGAAACTGGACACAACCATTCAACCTGTCTCCTTTGAATACACCTGAGCTCTGATTTAGAAAGACCTCACATGCTTTCATCTCACCGCTGTCATGATCAGCAGTTTTGAATTTAGCTTTTCTGCTGTCATTACTGGTAGTTGCTGAGTGGCTCAGGCAGGTCCCCTTTACCCAAAAGCAGGTACCCCTCTACCCATTTGAGTCTATGATCTTCAGGTAGAAAGAGCTTTAAACCTTAATATTAGCAGTTGGTAGCACACAGTTCATCCATTTGGTTCTTTCTTGGGTACAATTCTAAAGGCAGATTTGTGCCTTTTTCATATATTTGCAAAGTTCTTCGGGAACAGATAGAGCATATACAGGTGACAAATGATTTTGTGGCATTAGTAACACACCTAACTCAGAAGTCTAAAAATTTTAAATACTAAACAGATGTTCAGATACTATTGCTGATGCCAACTGATCATTCCCAGAAATCTTACTGTCCATGGAGGATGTTTCTGGAAATGATGAATTGCCTAGTGTTTATAAACACAGATTTTTCGCAAGGATAAAAGGTAAAATATTTGCTCCTCAGCCTGAAGTTTTAACAAAGTCCCTCCAGTCTTTGTTACAAGCAGAACATGATTGACATGTAACAGGCATAGTTCCTTTAAAATGTTCCAATTTGAAATGAAATAACACAAAATTAAACACTAAACTAGGAATGAATGAACTAAAACATCTTTCTTTAAACATCATTAGAGGTTCAGCACAGGATGCTTAATATGACCATTGACTTTAAGAAATCTCCAAGTATCATAAACAGAATACTGAAAGCTGCTTTTTCCAAGCAAATTTCTCATGGCTCCAATTTCACTGGTCACAGAATGACTAGGTGCTCAAATTCAGGTCCCGCAGCTTACATTGTCAGGAAAATTGATAACAAGATCCTTTGGTGGTTTCTTGAACCAGACTGTCATCTTTTAAGGGGTTTGAGAGAGAAGATTGGATCAACGCAACAGCAACTTCTTTCCAACTGCTAAAGAGCTGTATCCCAAGAATTCTTCTGTTTTTTAAGTTTTATACTTATTTATTGCACTACAACTGAAGAAAACAAAAAAGGCATTGCTTTCTCAACCAGAGAAATTCTAAGATAGATGGCAAGTTAGTAAATAAAACACAGTTTCCCCTTCCTCTCATCCCCAAAAATCTAATATTTGCCTTTTTTACCACCTCTAAACAAATAGTAAACTGCTAATAGCTAGTCAAATAATTTTTGAAACCAAGCAAGTCCAGGATAGTCATTGCATTTAGTCTGGAAATGTTTGAGCACTTCTTTGTGCAGGGGTGATGACAGCTCCCTTCCTGACTGCCCAAGGAGAAAATAGGCATGGGCTGAAGCAAGAATCCAAGAGGTGCCAAGGAGAAGCCTTCCATGCCACACACAACAGGGACACAGTTGCCAGGCAAACTTTAATGCAGCCATGAGCTTGCAATCTTGCAGATTTCAGATTCTGCAGACCTGGTAACTTTGCATTAATGGGGATCTGTGGTTCATTTGTTCTCATATAAATTTTAACCAGTCCTGCCTCAGGAACACTGTGTAAATGTTTAAGAGCACTTGTGAAGCATAGCCCAGCAAGTTTTTGGCTCAAGAACCTTAGTGATCACCAGGCATTAGGGGAGTCTGTTATTCTTCAGCACATGAAAGCATTCATCTAAAAGTCCTTCTATAGTGACCCCCTGCAGCACAGCTCCCTTTCTGAAAAGACCTTATAATGATCTGCAAGTTTACTTGTCTCTATTTTTCAGCAATTTTGCTGCGACAAACAACTATGCTGCAGCATTTTTGCTGCAAACATAGTTGTGTACAATCTAGAGAAACCTTCAAAATTAAGCTTAGAAGCTGAGAGGTTCAGCCATGGCAAGTAAATCACATAAGCAACAATGCAGAATAGGATGTTCAATTAATGAAGTGTTAAGGTATGTCTTTTTAATGAAAGTATCTGAGGTACATTTTATTTACCAAAACCTTTTTTAAAATCTCCCTTGATTCTTTACAGTATGTCTTTCTAGTGTTCTAGCAATGAATTCTATGAATTACAGTGGGTGTGGAAAACAGCTAATGGAGTAATTCATCTAATAGATAAGGGATTGGCCAACCAAGATCCTCCATAGACAAGCTGCTGAACATCATGATCCAAGTGACATTTTCTCTTTCTAAACTTGTGAACCAATTGCACTGCAGTCACAGAAGTTCTATCCAAGCAGTTAAGGATGGGAAAACGTCGCAATGAAGGGCCAGGACCTGAAAAATGAGACAAACTGTAGCAATATTCAGACTGCATCCAACCAGTTCAAAGGAAGAGCAAGGAAAACCTCTGGATAAAAAGCATAGTAACTTTTTGCACAAGGAACAAAACTCATCTGCTAGCTATCTTCAGAATAAGTAAAGCACTCTACAGCAGTAGATTGTTCTCACATTTGGAATATTTTTGTGTACGAGATCCAAATAAAAGTTGGCAGTTCTAGACAGTGAAAAATCTGCATTTGTGAGCCCAAACTTACACAGAAAGCTTGTCAAGTATACTATTACAGTCTTATATTTAGTTGTTACATGAGATAAACTAAACCACTACTATTTGTAGTCTTTCTTTTTCAATTTAGCAGTAATATAGCATATGTGTGTCATCACAATATGTGTCTCAACTACTCAAATAAAATGGACATATAAAACCTGAGATCTGAATAATTTATTTGACACACTTGGGTATTGCTTCCATGCTACTCATTTTTAGTGTAATTTCCATAACTAAGAAGAGAGCAAAGAAACTCCTTTGCAGTACAAAAAATTCTAGTGCTCTGAGGAAAAGTGAAGAGAAAATTTTGTCAGAAAATCCAGCTGCATACTGAGATTTGAGGAAATATAAAGAATATTGAAAGCAAGCAACTGATGTAGCCATGGATTGGACAATTCCTGTAAGCCACAGAAAAAAGCAGGAGGAGGCACTGACCACTAATGACCAATATGCTGCATTGTAGTGAGTTCAAAACATACTTAACAGCTCAGATTCAATTTCTCAGATCCAAAGTGATATATCAGAATATGGGATATATGAATACACATGGGAAACACAATTTTCTAACACTTCTTATCCTACCATAGTATCTGCAGCTTGCTATGCTGAGAAGTACTGTGTGTGCCCTGCTATGAACCATGATGCAAAAAATAAAAATAAGATTTCCAGAAAATCAGTATGCATTTAAAGACAATAAGGCCTTTTTTTTTTCCTTCTAATTGAATAGATATGTTATTAATACTCCTTAAGCCTGTAAGAAAATACCTCAAGCACCCACACTTGAAATGGGATGGAACACAGTGTACTCATATATAATAGCGTAACTATTTTAGAACAATGCATGCAGCAAGAGACAAAGAATGTGAAGTACATCATTACAATAATTCATGGAACCTAGCAGTTTTGTTCTAAGTTCCTATATTATGCTATTATTTTAAATTTGTTTGAAAGACATACTTTGGTATTTTGAAGTCTGAAGTGGTATCTATAAAATATTATACAATGTAATATACTGCATTGCAACAGAGCTGTTATCAAGATACAAAAAATGAGCTACACTTTCTTGAACCTAACTTTCATGATGTAATTAATGAAGGCAGCAGCCTCATATTTCTACTAAACCACAGCATAGATCTATATGACTGTCATTACAAAAAAAAAAAAAAGGAAACTGGTAAGGAAAGACCACAATGAAAAGACAAGTGACTGCTGGTCAGTTCTTTTCCAGAGAAAGAGAGCTTCAAAAGACAGTAAAAAAATGATAAAACAATTCACCTCGCTTCGGAACAAGTGTTGAAATTAAAGTCTATCATTTATTTCTAGAACAATATGAAGACTAACTAGTTTCTTGTGGGGAGAAAAAGCACATTAAAAAGACCTCTAGGCTTCCATTCTTCCCATCAAAATTTGATTTAATCTGATATTAATACATAAACTTATATTAATAGCCTTATTTTGATATAAGGTACCTTGTCACTTACTCTTAAAGTGAGCAGTTACCTATTAGACATGAAAATTTTGTCAATGCCATATTGTAAATTGCCAAAAATTTTGAAATTTTTATTTACTATTTTGACACTGATTAACATAATTCAATACAAACACCACTATTTTAAATTCAATATTAAAATAAATCTTGGCAGTAAGCTGTTAAATACAATGCATTGATACAGTGCTCACCAAAGTTCCTCTCAGTTTTGTTTTGTTTTTTACTATACATTCCCAGTAGTTTTTAATTCATTAATGTATCCTAAATTTGTTTAATTTTCACAAATTGCTGAGTCCCATGAAGGAGACTCACAGTACCACAGAACAAAAAAGTTGCTGTCCAAGGTACTGCACATAAAGAAAAGTGTTCCAATTAATCTCTCAAATGTGTTAAAAATATTTTCAGATGTGTTAGACAGTAGCTGTCCTTAGCACGCAAGCTAGCCTTGTCGAAATTCCCTATATGATACTGCAGTATCAGTGGTATGCTGTTACTTTCCAGGGCCTCTTCTACTGCATTCCAGTATGATCAGACCTTCCAGCACCTGACCATACCCAGTATGTATAATTAAGGACAAACCTGTTCTATTCTTTGTTACAGACTGATTTTCAGCAGGGCTGAAATACAAAAAATGTCTTTGAATTCTACATGGTGCATGAATAAAAGCTACCCTCTAATATAAATCTAGGTCCCATGTACTGTTCTGGCATTCTGCAGAGCAGTCACTAAATGTAATTTTATCTGCAGTATTCTGAGATATACATATCTCAGAAGCATAAAGATTCAGGCATTCATGCAGTACACAGCAAATAGCATCCTGGGTTTAATTGCTACTTCAAAAAATAACTGTAGAGTACAAGAAAATTAAATAGCATTTTTGTTTCTTTTGTTAAGTTTAATAGGAGAAGCGTATTTGTAATTTGCTAGGCTAAAAAATGCAACAGCCAAGAACTGCAGTAAACCTCTCAGAGCTAATAGCAATATCCAATAATGCTTTCCCACACCATCTTCAAGCAAATGGATTTAATTCAGTGCTTAATCAGTCAAATTAACACTGATCCCCATATGGTTAGGAAAAATGTTTCTTAACAAACCCGATTTATGATTTATTTATTTGCAAAGTGTCTTAAAGCTGAGATGCCTAGAAGAACTACTGTGGTAATTCAATCATGCTGACAGAGCTGGTTTCATCTAAGAAATTTTCTCTGCAATTCACAGCATGGCTGACAGCTATCTGCATAGAAAAGCAGCATAGTAACCATTTAAATCATGCAAAAACACTCACCCAAGAAGATGTAGCAAAGACCAGGATCCAGCTTCCAGACCCCATGAAGCTGAGGGAGCAATCCACTAGCTTGCTCAGGCCAGCAGTGTCTCTCCTACACTTGACCTAGACTGCCTTACATAATGAGGAATCAGTGCTGTATCCTGTGTGGAGGAGCAAGCTGAATGTCATCACTGGCAGAAGTCGGGAGAACTGGCAGCAGGCAGGCTGGTAGTTAGCATGGAGATCACGAAGTCTGCTTTCCCCGACTGTTCTGGGAGAGAGCACAAGAACAGCTCAGAAATGCTGGTGTCATTCCTCCCCTGGAACGAATGACCGGAAGGAGCGAGGGTGTTACAGAAGTGAGGCAGGCAGCGAGCGCTGAAGCTGCAGCTGTACCTGCTCCCAAGGCAGCGGAGCTCCTGTCACACTGCGCCCACAGGACTGCTCAGCTACCGCTGCTGGGAGAGCAGCAGCGAGGCAAAGCACCGAGAGACACACTGCTCCTGCACACCTCTGCCTGCGTGTTTCTCACTGCGGTGAGTAGAAGGAAAGCATTGGTCTAAGATAAAGTCTGAGATTAACTTCCAAAGGGAATTGCTCTTCCCTCAAATAAATCTTACTGCATCCAGGTTAGTTTCTGGAAAATAACCATTTTTTTACCTGTTCTACATGGTGTTACAGGGGTTAAGCTGCTTGTGTTACAGAGATTTGATTTTTCAAGACAATGATGGGTAAGATCTTTTCTTTGTTGTAAAGATATTTACTTTCATATCTGGCATTTCTTTGCTATTTTGGGAGGGGGGGTGGTTTGAGAGAAGCCTTGGAACTCTCTTAGTTTATTGCTGTTTGGGTCATATCAGAACTTCTGTTCAGGATACAACAGGAGAAACAAGTTTTCAGGCTTAGCCAACCATTAAAAACCTACACAACCTTGTTTAGAAAAAGCACGTTATAGAAACTAAAATTACTGTATATAACTCGTATTGCATAATTTATTTCATTTTAATGCTTCAATAGTAACCAAAGAGCCTTAAATACATATAATGCATATACAAGTATTTTGTGAATGCATATTTTGATTTATAAAATCTCTCTTTGCAAAAGAAGGCAAAGGTTTCACCAAGATGGATCATCCTAAGTTTTGTGGTTATATTTGACACTGCTCAATTAGACATAATCAAGAGTAAATACAATTGGATGTAAAATCCTGTAGCAACATTAAAAGACAGGTCAGGGAAAGTTTCAGTCTCAATGTGGAACACTGACTGAGGTTTACAGAAGACAGTTTAGGTGCAGGGACTATTATTCCTAGTTATGTTCTTAGCAGACTAAACATGACTTGTGCTCTGATCTCAAAAGGGAAAATCAAGGCAAAAGTGAAAGGGATAAAAATAAACCAAAGTTTTGTTTACAAAATCTATTTAATTTATATTTCTCCTTTAAAGATAAACTTACAATGACTTTTCTATCAAATTTGATCAGGTGAACTTGCTTGCTTTTCACTGGTTTTTGAAAAATATGTTTTCCTTGTCCCTTGTTGAATGCTTTCCTTTTTCCTTTCTTGGGAATTTAAAAAAATAAAAAGAAAAAAAAATCAGAAGCATTTGATATAAAAGCCAGATCACTAATAAGACCTACAGCTAGCATATCTTGAGTTAAGCAGAATGTGGGGAAAAAAGGCAAGAAAAATATAATTTGAGAATAATTTAAAAAAACCCAATTATTGCTGTATTAGAAATCAGTAATTGTTTTTTCAGTCTTCAGAAAATAACAGTAAAAATACTTTGGTGTATTTATTTTTTCACACATTGCTGTAGACTGCAAATGAGGAGTCCGTATTGAAACTTCATATAATTTATATGTACGGACCTCTACTTTTGGTGTTTCAAGTGTTAAATAAGAGTGCTTGCTTTAGAAAAAGATCCATTTACATACTTGCCCTGGGTTAATCAAGAGTTGAAAATATCATGACCTGTATCAGGCTTTGGAAACATACAAGGACAGTTTAATTAAGGTGCAAAAACGAAGCAATTGTGTTGGTCACGGCAGTCCAAACAGTAAAGCAGACAAAGTAGTCACCTTAAGCAAGCTCAGGTGGCTCCACAGCCATGCCACTGGACAGGACAATTGGCCTAGAGATAACCAAATGTTGACTACATCAGGTAGAAAAATAAATACAGTTCATTGGTAAACTACAGGTAACCCAACCCAACATACAGAAATTGAGTAGAAAAGGCTACCTAAATGAACAGAATGCAAATTTGGCTGGCAGCATTGCAAAAGCAATATACAGTTTGCTTGATGTTGCAGTTCAGGCAAACTTTTCTAAGTTTGATACAGCTGATTCCATCTTTGGGATAAATGATGAATTGGATATTCCTTCAAAGATTTCCAGTCTTATTTTCTATAATATTTCCTATAACTGTATACCCAGTTGGAAAACAATGACTGCCTCATCACAGTCTGTTCTCATGAGGATAAGTAAACCCAGTGTAATGGTTTGCAAACATTAAGTTTTGTCATTCAAAATACACCTAAGAGCTATGGCTTTTGTCTGGAGTATAAAAGCTGTTTACTTCTCTCAGGTACTAGCCAAATTGCTCTTCTGTTGAGCCACAGTACTTTTCACTAACTCACATAAGCATTTTCCCTTGGGTCTGATCTGCTGGAAAGTGAAGATGATCTGAACACAAATTGAAACAGAAATTGCTGACATGCAGGACTTTCAGCAAAAGATTCTTTCTGAGCCAGCTGCACTGATAATGTGAGTAGTAATGTCTAGTGCTTGAGAATGGTAACAATATCAGTCAAGTTTATATAATACTCAACTAGCAAGTTAATTATTCTGATGCTTCAGTAGATAGAGAGTCAATAAAGTAAATGCAGTTTGAAAAAAAAATTATGTTAAAAACTGTAGTCTTTTGAAAATGACTGTAGAAAAATCTGCTGATTGGAAAAGAAGAATGGACCAGACAACACCTCATGAGGATGGAAATGAAAATATGCATGTTTGGAGGGTTTAATGTGAGAAGTACAAAACAATCTAAACTCTTTTGCTACAAATGTTATGAAGATAGTGCTAGTCATTATTACAGAAGACTCTAAGCCTGTGAACCAAGATCTGGAACTTTTCTTTTATGGGAAATATGGCAGTAGAGGTTTACAGTGCTTATCACTAAATTACCCTTAGTTGCCGAGTTTATTTCCACAAGGTTCTTTCTATTCCATGCTGCAATGAAGGAAGCAGTATCTCATAGTCCTTACTCCTGCCAACAACCTTGAGTAAACAGGACATTTTTTTTTAGACACCTTGCTCTTAAGACGCCTCACACATAAATAAATCATTACTTGTGGTTTGCTCATACTAATATAGATTCCATTTGAGATCTGCTGAACCATTAAAATGCTCTGGTATCAGTGACTGGAGAGACAACTACAATATCTTGTGGTGCAGGTTTTTGGCATTTTTTCCGTCCTTCTCTGACCTTTCTTTCTTTTCTCAAAATAATATATCCCTTGTTTTCCTGAACAACCTGCACAAGTGAGTCATGCTGAAATGTGTAAACAATGGCTCAAAGTCTTCAGAAAATAAACTCCTGTATTTAGTCTTCATTAACACATAGTCTTATAAAAGGAGGAAGAGGGCGATTCCATTTATGAGTCCTTTACCCAAATGTCTCTGAAGACTTTGCTCATTTTGCTGCATGTGGTATTTCAGTAAGCAAAACCTATAAATGCATATCACATACCTCCTTTTTGAAACAGGTAGCAAAAGCTTTTGATTTCTTTCTTCAAGAATTATCTAACAGCTCAAGATCTCAATTT
This sequence comes from Erpornis zantholeuca, assembly GCA_013400515.1. Taxonomy (NCBI): domain Eukaryota; kingdom Metazoa; phylum Chordata; class Aves; order Passeriformes; family Timaliidae; genus Erpornis; species Erpornis zantholeuca. The sequence continues at coordinate 53,553 of VZTN01029322.1, read as the reverse complement.
ACTCTGCATATATTTTTTATTATTTGACCCAGTCACATCACAATGAAGATCACTGGAGGATTAAACAAAGAAGAATGTTTTTCTCCTTTAGTTGACTAAATTTTCTGGTATCTGATTGATGCCAATATTCAAATAGACAGAAGTACATCTCTGAATATCCTCTTATCCTTAAATGATACCTTACCAAACTTTCAACTGAATTAAAGAGCATTTTAAAAAGCAGTCATATTTCTAAACATCTTAAATTCTATGATTTAGATGTTGTGTCAGTGGTTTCAAGCCCCCTTTTCTTATCATTTTACAATATTTAGTATGTTACATGTTTACAAGGAGATCCCTGATTTTCTTCCAAATGATGAAGTATTCCAGTCATAAAAGGTGAACACTGAATTCTTGAATTCAGTGGATACTCCTCAGATAGGTATCAGTAGTTCTGTAATTTTGTATTCACAGACACTTTCTGATATTTAACAATATACGTTATCCTAGAAAATAACTGTAAAATTTTAATCCAATTAAGCATAAAAACCTACAATTAAACTATGAATATTAAATAGGTCAAGGTCACAATAATCTTAATATTCATGGCTGTTCTTTCATTTCTCTTTGACATCTCTTCCTCTACAATAAAACTAGCTACGATAGTCTTTTAAATTCCTTTTCAAGATTCTTTGTAAGATTTATAGGGTTTCCTATTATACCTCTGAGAAGGTCCATAAACTGATTTCCCAAGCGACTATTTTTGTACTTATCTCATAAAAAAACCATCTGCTGTTTTGCATATTAATACTAAAAGAGAATGGCAAAAATATGAGGAAAGAAAAAAGTTGAAAAATGAAAAAGCAGTTAATCAACCATTCAATAAATATGCCTATTTATTTTGAGTAAATGAATGATCTTTATCAATTGAAAATAATTAGTACTGGCAGGCTCTTCTGTTGAATTTTCTTCTGTCACTGATTCCAGGATGTTGAATTTAAATTTTAATTATATTTAGCATCTCCCTAAACTAGTTTTTATGAGCTTAAGAGCAAGAAAGAAACCACACTTAGTTTTGGAGATTACGTTAAGTTGTCAGTCATCCATCAGAACACTTCTAGCAATGGTAGTGTTAGTACCTTGGACTCCAAGCCATGAGTTATTGATGCCTAAGAACAATGTCAGGCAAAACAGATTTATGGTTCAGCATAATAAATGTACCATTAGCACTAAAAGCAGTAAGGTGCCTTTTTTTTCTTTTTTTTTCCTCCCAAACCCCTCCTAAATTGCCTCCAGCATGCACCATTTGTGAAATTGATTTAACACAGATGCAGAACAGGCTAATAAAAAATCCTGAAAGACTTACTACAATGAACATGTTCACAAGACTGGCCATCCCCTCTAGCAACACATGAAGATACAATCAGGACTCACTTTTTGCTAAAAGGCATAAATTCATCACTTCCATTTCATTCTGGATCCAAGTAGCTTATATTTGTCCTTCTTATTTGACATGGGCGCAGACCAATCAAACAAATTATATTTACTTTCATTAGATTTCAATGTCTTTTCAAGTCTTTGAAAGGTCTGTATCTCTGAGAAAAAAAGAAAAATAATTCAGATGTAGTTCTTTAGAGAAAAGTGATACTTCTTGTATTTTGCTTTACCAGAAATTTTAGAAATATGCTTAATAACTGCAGGGTAACAAAAGGGTGGGTGACCTGTTTTCAGTAGATCTCTTTGGTTCCCACCAAAGAAAATGTTCCAGCTTCTGTATTCTTGGTCCTCTTATTTTCATCATTTGGGCACTTCCAGGAAATAATACTGATTCCCTCTTCTCAAGATGTTCCTAGTCATTTGGGCATAGTTTACTATATAAGAGCTCACAATTACCTAAATAAGAAGCCTGTGTCTCAGGTAAGTTTTCAAGTCTCTAATGTCTGTAGCTGTTTCCACAGAGTACTTACTGAACAGTATACAAAGCACTTTGGGTCATGCATTCCACATCCAAATTTTGAACTTGCACACTACAGGTTCTCATAGGTGAAAGACTGTTCAGCCTTCAAACTACACAGAGTTAAATACGGATGGTGCTCTGTCATCTAGGTCAGGGCATGCTTCTGTCTTCATTTCTCCTTCACCAATCGAAAGATAAAGACTAGTAAGAATGAGAGAAGTCTTTTAGGTTAACACCTTTGTACTAAACACATCAACCTTCATTCAGTGCTGAAAGACACTCAGTCTTTGTTAGCTGAGGGTGGTCTCTTGTAGAGCAGGAGGATTCAGGAGCTGCCAGTTATACTCTGCAGCTCCCAGGTTCTGACATTCCAGTCCTTTGCTGACTGATAACCAGTGTATTATTATTTACATAGTAGGGTATAGCCTTGCCAACACCTTAGGTTTGCATACACTTAAGTGAACCTTTGTCTAATGCTGAGCTTAGCAGCACTGTACAAAAGCATTAAAATAGATATGGATACTACCTTATGTAAGGAAAATTCAGTAACTTCTAGAATGCTTTGGTTCAAAACATTTGTCAGAATAAGTATTATTTTGGCTACTATTAATTGATCTTTCATTTAAGTAGACTCTGAACTAAAAACAACTAACACACTAATTGCATAATCAACAATAGTATTTTGAAGTTTGCAGGACAAAGAGACATTCAAGTCTGTGTTATATTTGCTTATCTTGCTCATCTTTTTGACATAGCTGTCTGCTTTTCCTTCTCTTATGTGAGAAAGTAAACTGAATGTCCTTGTAAGCCACTATGGCTTGATTTCAGGCCGAGTAAATCAAACAAACAAAGAAAACCAGCCATAAACAGACCAAAACAATGCCTAAAATGCCTCATCATCAAATGATATTAGCTCTGTATGCTGATCTCTTTCAAACTGATTCCACACTGTAAACCAATGACATCTCAGAGAAATCTACTGAAGAAGTTCTCCCTTTCTCAATCATTCCTAGTGGGTAATTTCTGAAGATTCAGCTACATGTAGCCAAATGACTAAGTCCTTAAAGGTCAATAATGGAAAATACTTTTCTCTTCCTATTTTTAATAGGTCACCTCAGGTGAGTTCAGCAAGTTCTTTTGTTTAAGGTACTTCAGTGAAGCAAAATTCTTTCCTTTGTCATATTTACTTCTTTAATAGTTTTTAATTTTTATTGGAAGATGTGGCAATGTGACCTTGGGAAAGACATGTCTCTAGTTTTCCTTCTTCAGCTGCTTACAGTGCAGTATTGGAATGCCTATCACAGTCCTGACAGAGACCATCTTCCTCTCAGAATCAGTATCTCAATTTGTGTCATATTTGAATAATTGCCTTACAAAATGCAGATTTTGGTCTCCTTGTGTGTAAAGGTGGACTTGAAAAGCAAATGTAAATCTCTCTATTATTTTGCCTAAGAACAACTGTCTGAAACCTTCTGAAAACTCCAGGTCTAAACAGAGTCATCTGGGAAGGAGATTGAGTGCTCTCTCACAACATATGTCAGAATTTCTGTGGAACTCAAATAGAACCATAGAATCATTTAGGCTGGAAAAGACCTCTAACATCAAGTCCAACCATTAACCCAGCACCACTGTGTTCACCCCTAAACCATGTCCCCAAGTGATATTAGAATAAAAATTAGAACAGAAACATTAATAGGACTTTCTGCCCTTAACAGCAGCTCTCAAACCTTTCTCCAGGATTTCTGTTTTGATTCACCAGCTTCCTGGAAACAGTGCGTTTTCCACTGAACTTTCATTACCCCCTCCTTTAAAACTAAGAGAACACAATGAGTAATATTTTTTTTCCCCTTTTTAACATAACACTTCAGTGAGGATGCTTGAGCTTCAGCAGGGCTACCCTGATTTTGGTTGTGAGGCTATACAGATGTTTTATATATACAACCTGTGCCCTCTCTTTTTGTTACTCTGAGTCTGCTGGAATAGCCATGTCGTTCAAGCAGTATGATACAATCTGCCATCGCCAAGCATTTTCACCACCAATATAGAAAGGAATGCTAATTCAAGTTTACTCAGTTGCAGCCACATTCAGATAAAGTAGTTATTTTAAGCAAAAAAAATTGGAAAGTATAAGCAACACTGCTTCCTAGAACTTCAGGGCTCATGGGCTAGAATGTTTAGTCTCAGCTTCATTCCACTGGATTTAGCTCAGATACTCCTCTAATGAAACCATAATTTATTTATTTTGACTGGAATCAGAGGGGAATTAAATAATTGGGTGACAAAGGTCATAAAATGAAGACAAAAAGTCACAGCCAGTGCCTCCATGTGCAAGTGATTGCTAGATGAAATGTATCAAGATGTCCTGTGCTGCAGAAGAAAGGTTTTCAAGGGCTTGCCTCTTCTTTTCTCTGCTGATTTGAGCTGTAGCCCTAAGCTCAACAACAACTTTAAAGCTGAGTTTGTGAGAAAGATACAGCTGGCTCATTCCCATTAGTCCTCCAGACTACAGGTGTATTCTGGAAACTATCTAATTCCCAGTGCAATTTAAACATCCTCAAAGCAATTCAGAGAAAAAAAGAATAAACAGAATACAGCTGACTAATTTATGCATCTTGGAGAAGTTGTTTTATGACCTCTAAAGGACATAATTTGATTATAATAATAATCTAAAAGCAGAACTATTCCTATTAGTCATAGGAAAAACTTCTTTCAAGATGAAGGGAAAAGAAGAATTGCTAAGTTAAAAAATTGCATGATGGAAGTGAAAGATTTAAATTTGCTTTGCTCTGAATCTAAATTAAAGGCCCAGACCTGTTCTATGTCCACTGCTTTTGTATCAGCTGTTTCAACACCTATTTACAATAGACTGCATTTTACAAGGTGAACTCATCTATTTTCAACTGCTGTTTTTTAGAAAATGCAATTCCATTGTCAGACAAGCTGGGGAGTTCCCAGTGTAATGTCTTCTCCACCCAATGTCTTAATTTTCTTTTCAGCAAGTTCATAAACTGAATTTTTTAAGCTTGGTTTAAATCTCATTGCTGGTCCTTCAAAACACTTTTTTGCATCTCAGACAATCTGTTAAGAGACCTTCAAACTCCTTCTGGAGTAAAAGGCAAAGTATTTTAAAGAAACCTCATCAATGCCACATGTTCCAGCTCATACCATGCACATGTCCCTGCTTCTACTTTCTGCTCTCCATTCCAGTCATCACATTATCATATTGGCCTTCTCGCCCAGGCCATGCACTTTGAGGTGGCTTTGGCTTTTAAATATTTCATTCTTGTTTCATTTGAAAATGAACATTCTTATCCTACATTTTGAAGTCCCAATTCTTGTACCTTGCATTTGACTACATTCAAATTTGTCAAATGCAATTTTGGTGGTTTCAACTCCAGTATTTAAACCAGACTACCCAGCTTGCCTTGNACCAGACCCTCTTTCTACAGGAACACCGTTTCAACAGGACCACTTTATCTGGACTGCTACCACCACCCTGACTAACAGGGTGTCAGGTTGTATTCTGACTCTGTCAGTGTTCTTGCACAATTGCATTTTTTATTTTTTTTTAATTTTCCTACTAAATTATAATTCTGACTTCTGATCTCTCACTGTTTGTGAGAGATCTCCCACTGATCTCCTACTAGTTTGTTTTCAAACTAGTACACCTTGAATACCAACCTTATTAACCTTGTTCCTTTTTCCATGTTATCTGCAAACTTTATTATCAAAAAACATTACAGCATAGTGTGCATAACTGACAAAAATATTAATTACACCAAATAAAGAACATATTTATAGAGGGTCCTTCCTAGAAATAATACCATTCAGATACATCTCACTAGGAATATTTTTAAATCTATCCGCCTAGCCTGTACCTCACCTAATTTGATCACTTGCATCCAAGCGAAGTATTTAATGAATGCATGATATTTAGTAACTTATAAAAAGTCCCCAAACTATGCTTCTACATTTGCCTTTTTAAATGGATTTATAATCTTTTCAAAAATGTGAGTCATTTGGCAAGATTTATCTTTGTTCTCATTACCATAATTAGCACAGTAGCCTCTACATTTTAGTTGCTCAAATTCAAATATCTTCAGTATTTTACTTGGAACTGACATTCATGTAACTAATCAATAGTTCTTCAAAATGTCATTTCTAATGTTTATAAATTTGCAGTAAGATTGGAAGTCCTCTAGTATTCTTCATGTCACATTTTCAGAAACTTGCTGTTAGTTCTGCTAACAATGAAGGAATATTACTATTGTTCATTAAGTCTTCACTGACTAATCTCATTTATTTCAACTTTTGATACACAGTAATAAAATGGAGTCTGTGTCTGGTATGTCGACAGACAGCATTCAGAACATTAAAAATAATGTATTGCTTCACTCCTTTTCATCTTATCTATCCTAATGATGTGTTGCTTATATTTCTTTCTTCTGCTATTCCAGTAAGGTGCAATCTACCCTTAACAGTCACAAGCACTACTGTTAGTGCCATGAATACTGAGTGTGTATTCGTGTTTACCTTGGGGCCACACTGAAAAATCTCACAAAATGCTTTTTGGCTCTCAAATCCTTTTTTACTATAATTTGAGCACATATCTATTGATAAACTTTTGAGGTCACATCCCTGCCCGTGCTCACTGCACACCACCCCATTAGCAACTGGCTTCAGTGAACTCTGGTGGCTCCTTAAGATCTGAATAGTAGGAAGGTATTTTCTGTAATTTTAACTGACATTTAAAACAGGAAGGAAGTACCTGCAGGAGGTCTGTCCAAGTCATCATGTGGCTAAGACATGACTCTTGAGAATTTGGAGTTTGATGATTCTCTACTCTTCTGGTTGTGTTTGTGTTGCTATTTTGTTAATGCGTCAACTTTTTATATTTTCATCACAAATAATTTTTGAACAGAAAAGTTCTTTCCAATCTAAGAAAAAAAAAAATGCAAAGATATTGTTCTGGATGCATTACAAGCACTTGGTAATTAAATGTTTTGGACATTACCATCATAAGCAATAGATATGAAATTTGGCAATGAAACTGAATTATAAATGACATAGGTTTTGATGCATTCCAGCAGGTGCAAAAGAGCAGCGAGTTGTATTTTTTTTAATTTCCTCAAGTCCAAAACATGACCAGAGGGTGCCACAAAAATGCCCAAAGTCACACTAAAGTTACTCAGAACTGTATAAAAGATGATCTTCTCACATAGATGGCATCGCACTACAAAGCACAGTTCCTCTAATGGTTTAAAATACCTCAGTAATGTTTACCATAATTCAAGTGCCAATCTGGGTGCTTTGCATACTTCATATTCAACAGGGGCCTGAAGTCTTGCAATTATCAGTTCCCTTGGCTAGGAATAGACATTAGAATGCATTAAGCTTATGAAACATTTCCAAGATTCCTTAAGCCTGCTCCTGGGAATAGATTTCTCCTATTTCCAAATATCTTTGCAGTCCATCTGATATAAATATATAATTATTAGAGAAAGAGGATTCACACAATCTGTGGATGAATGGCGAATAACAAACAACTTAATGCAGGCTTTTCTGGGGATGAGAATTCATCATTTATATAGGTTGGAGTTTGAGACAAGGAGCTCTGCATAGCTGTTGTGTGCCAAGAGCTATTGATTTTAATTTTTTATTGAACAGAAACTGGAGGGAGTTGAAGTAATTATAGATATTCTCTAATAGGACCTTAAGCTTATTATAATCACTAGAAAAATAATTACCGAAGTTGTTTATGATAATTTTCAACCAAAATTCTGCATGCAAAGTACAGAATAAATTTTTAAGTTTTTGACAGAAAATAAAATAATAATCTTTAGAAGGATGATAACAACTTTAGTCTAAAACAATATCAAGCCAGTATTAACACCAGTAGCAAAAAAATATATTTCCATAAATAAATATTATTTTTTGAGGATCAGAATAAGTAGTTGAATAAAATGCAATGTGGCATATAGTAAAAAAATGTTAACTTTTAGGCCTTAAAATTGTACTGGTTTTGGTAAATTAAAATTCCTGAGTTTGTTAGTTAAAGATTTTTTTTTTTTTTTTTTTTTGGTAGAATAGTGAGTTTTCTTTGGCTTTTATAATAATAAATAATTTAAAACATTGCATAAAACTGTATGGGGGTGTTTCTATGGGTGTGTCTCACTTTTCATTTGTTCTGAAAGTTTTGCTTTTGAAGGGTTTACTGCTTCCTGAAGTATTCCCAGTGCACACCTCTTAGAAGCTGCCTCCTGTTACTGTTACATTTATCTTTCTGGATTGCATTTGTGGGCTGAAGTCTGAAACCATCTCAGGCATAATTTTTACATTATCTCCCTTTTTTTACCATTTGTCAGGAAAGAGCAGAATGATTTTCAGTAATGAAAGTGACTGAGGTATGCTTACCTGCTTACATTACCGATTTTTTCAACCTACAGTATAGCTGGGAACTTACTATGCCTGTGAGCAGACATTCCGAATTGAGCAAATTATTCCATTTAACAAGGAATTATCAAATAATAAGCTTTTGCAAAACCTTTTTTTTTTTTTTCATATGACAGGTACACACAGGTAGATAGGTATTTCTCTGTCACTCTATGCTTACATGTTACAGTTCACGACTACAGAGTCTGATTTCCCTGCAGATGCTGTAGCATAGGAACTACAGGAAATAGCACAGAAAGTGTTTCTATGACCTCGCCTCTTGGTGTTTCCTTGCCTGTACCCAAATGATTTGGAGATAAAATGCTATCTAAGCCAAATCCAGATAACACAGAATAGGAAATATGCTGCCAACGGGAACTCTTTTCATCATGAGACATAAGAACTGATCAGAAACACAGACTTTTTTTTTATAGCTGCTATTAAAGCATGTGTGTGAGTTTATGTTTAGGAGTGTCTCTAGAGGAAAGCATATGTGCATGCTGTGTTGTTTACCATAAGAACCTCTTCATCTTTCTAATATGCCTGGCATCTATATTTCTGTTTTCAAAAAGATTGAAACATTATATATTTCAGTAACTTGAAAAGCAAAGCAAAGTAAATTCCAGAAGATCTTAGCCTGTTACTGAAAAATCTCAACAGCAAATATGAAGTAGTTGGGTTGATGGGTCACCATCCCTAAAGTTGTTTTCCCCAACCATTTCTATGTAAAAATAAGGTGGAATTAAAAAAGAATACTTGCATGTTGGAACAAAGCCTAGGCCTAATTTTATAAATTACCACCTTTTGAAGAATCCAAGCTCTTTTTTTCCAGCACTCTGTAGATGTTGATTGCCTTTCAGAGCTCTGTCTAAATGGTTACAACTAAAGTAAGATTCATTCCCCTTATTTACAGTTTATGTTGCTCAGATGGTGTCCAGAATGCATAATTTTAGAACTGACTATCCAGTCAAGAGCTTCAAACATGGAGCAAACTTTCAATTATCTATGTTTTGATAATCACATTGAACTTGTCTTGAGTATTCAGTATCTAAGCCAGGTTTGCTTAAATTCACTGAAGAGTGTCTAAAATATTGATCCCAGACTTATTTGCTTCTGGAGCCTATTCTAATGTACTTTCTGAGTTCAACCGTTTTTTGTCTTCACTCTATCATCCCCCATGAGACACATTTTGAAAGAAGCTACTCTTGGTTCAGCTTGGTATTCCTCCTGGCCTATTCCTTAAAACAAATGTAAATTTCTGAAGATCCCCTTGGACCACACTTACTGCAAAGTATATGTTGAAATTTGTGATGCTTTTAGTTTCTTTATAATAGATTATTGATACATAGACTTGAATAGCTCGGTAAAAGGGTCTGAAAGTAACAGAAAGGGCTGTAATGTCAAACAGGAGTATCTGATATCCTGAAGTGAAAAGTGACATTACAGTGAGCTGAGTGGCTGTGTGTTAATCCTTCTGAGCTGAGCTTACCCAGTTTCTTCTGAACCTGGCATCTGTATGTCTTCCATTTGTGAATTTAATGAGAGGATCATGACTAGACAGTTTTAACAGAAGGGAAAATATTTAGAACAGCATACATGGAGTACCTGTTTTGCTAAAAATATTATCTCAAGATCTCTGAGTTCTTACATACTGATCAGGAAGAAGCTGAGCAGCTCTTAACACCTACCAGCCCTCTCAGAAGACAGTTCCCTTTTTTGCAGCCAGCACTTCCACAGTCCTGACAAGCTCCAGGCACCGACTCACAGGTCGGCTTCAGTGGGATCTGTAGGCAGCCAAGCCAGGAGTCTTCCAGCTCACTTGTTATGACCTGGTACCTCAACTGCCCTCCCGTTAGGAGGCCCCAGAGCGACACCTTCCAATCACTTTCTTTTTTCTCGTTATAATCTTCTGTCCTGTCAAGGCAACTGACTCATTCATAGACCAGACTAGTAGAAGCAAAACATACACTACCCAAAAACTACTGCAGATGTGCTTTGCTTGTCATTATTTGATCACACTTCTTTTCTATTTGTATTTTTTCAGAATACTTTTCTCTCTCTCTCTTTCTCTAAATGCTTCAGGTCATTCACTTTCTCTTGCCAATTTTTTCTTCCATTTTATCAGTTATTTTTGGTTACAAATTCTCCCTCATTCATCCAAATCTTAACATTTAGCACTTTGTTATTGTTTATGAAGCCTTCCAAAGATTGGTGACTACGCTTGACACTGTGGAACAAATGAGATGGAACAAGTATAGCCATGTACCTAAAAAACCCAAATGTGTCATGTACTCATTCTTACATGAGAAGAAATCATAGAAATAAAATCATATACATTCTATTAAAAAATGCAGGGTAGTGTTTTTGAGGTTTTTCTCCACCAAGAGAATGCTACATTTGCCTGACCTATTAATTCCCTATTCTCCCCCACCCCAAGGAAAATCATAAAAATTTCTGCCTTATGGAAAAGGAGCACAGACATGTCAGAGATCCTTCCAAGTAATATGCCTCTCATGCTATTCACTATGCATCAGTTCTGGCTTGTCTTCCCATCCAGAAATTCATTCTTTCTCCTCTTGAGAAGATTAACGTGAAATTTGATAGCTTTCAAAAGTGGTTTGAAACCTTAAACAAGAAATAAGAGCAGTTGGGACCAATTGTTCCTAACAGTGAAATCTGTCACACTGCATATAGCCAGGCATGCTTTGACAGTTCTTTCACTCTGAACTGGGTAATATGAAAGTAAAGAAATGTTGTGAAACCTGCCTTGAAGCCCATATTCTTCGAGTTTCAGAGAATTTGAACAAAACACAATGAAAGCTGTATTTGTTGTATAGGAAAAGAATGAGTTGGTTCTGCTTATCTTCTAAAGTAAGCTCCTCCAGGCAGGAGGCATCTTTGTACTTCTTACAATATCAAATGTGCTGTAAGCACTTAACAATTAATAATGAATTGTAAGTAAACGTAAAACTTGTGAGAGGTGCCAGACTGACATCTCTGGAGAATTGGCCTGTCTATTTATGGAGAGAATAGGCAGCACAGCATTGCAGGCTTGCTTTTGCTTCTCCAAAACTTTACTAATTCATTTCACATAGGCTACTAAATGACCATCGAATGGTAACTGCTCACAATCAGTGAAGTCCTAGAGATATTTTAACTGCTGTCTTCATGTTCTAAAGCTCCAACAGGGGGTGTATATCATTTTCAATCAGCAGAATGAAATACCATCCTTTTTTTAAATTGGGATGAACATTAATTAAGGAAATAAAAGGCTTCTTAGATGCACCAAGAAATATTACAAATAGTATTAGAGGAAATGTTATTTACCAGAACTCTGTTTAAGTCCCATAGTAAGTGAGTTAAAAGTAACTTGTTTGCATTTTAGCCCTATAATTTTTATTTCATTTAACATGTCTTGCATTTTCTGAAATTATAAGGAATGCAGTACAACTGACAGTCTGTAGAATGCTTAGGTAATATCTAATCATCCTTTTGAATTTCCCTTTGAAAATGCCTCTGTAATAAAATTAAAACTATGACAACCTTTTAAGAGAAAACCTGAACAAAGTAGAATACTTTGTTGTACAATATTGTACTTATCAGTAATTCTTTGGATGGTGGAGTCGGGAGACAGAAGGAACTTCTTCAATTCTATGCAGAAGTAAAAAAAAAAATCTGAAATTATTTCCCTGTGTCTACATCATTCCACAGAACAAGAGGTTCATCTTCACATCAGTTGCTCTATAATTAGTAAAGCAGCAGGAAATGGGGCTTACTTCTATTACAGCCACCAAGATCAAACCAAGATCAATGCTTTTTTCATTAAGCAAAAATTGGAAAAAATAGGAATGGTAGGGTAGCATTCTGTAGAGGTACCCATCTGTTTTTGCACTGAGGAAGGTAAATAACACCAATCTGACCAAAATGGGCTCCTGCAGACCTATTCCCACGTGTCTGTGTACTCCGAGTGTGATGGGTTCAGGCACAGATCACACAAACACACTTAGGTCTAACTATGTCACCAAATGATGGCACTTGGCTTTTTAAGTGTTACCCTCCTTGCTGCCACCCCTACGTCCCTCCCCACAGCTGAACCTACTGGAACCAGTCTGTGTTTATAACACAGAAGTCTCAGGCTCTCTGAACCTGATGCCTCCCTCTCCATGTGACAGGTATAAATGTACACCTCTCCAGCTGATTTACTATGTAGATTTTTAATTACCGGTAAAGCACGGCTCAAAGTAATGTCTGTCTGCTTTGTTTACAGGCAAATAACTTCACACTTTGCTCAATTACCCACTGTAGGAGCCACCCACCCACAGATTTTTGCCACCATTCCTGGCTATTCCTCAAGTTACCATGCACTGGCATTGCTTTGCATGGTACATGCAATCAGTCTTTCAATTTTGCCCTGAAAAAAAATCAGCAAAACACAACTAATAAGCACATGTCTACCATTCACCTTAAAATAATAAATTCACAGGCACTATTCTGGGTCCTTTTTTGCTCTCATTTAATCCCAAAAATATTGTGACCATGAATACTACTGTTTGGGTTTTGTTTTTTTTCTTTTTAATTATCAAAGTTTATTATTCAATTAGTTTACATTCTGCATCTGAAGAAAACCCAAAAAGGCTGAAGAGTCCCTATCAGTATCTGTTTCTACATATGTAAGAAATAGCACTAGCAGGTTTGTTATTATTCCCTGCAGTAACATAGACATTTCCTAAGTCTGTGGAGTGAAGAAGACATTTTAGCCAGTTTACACCTTTGGATTTCATAGTATTAATTTATTCCATAAGCCTCTAAGGAAGTAGAAATTTATTGACATTCTCAATATTTTCTTAAAGGCATCAACAATACCAGTGGATTTCTGAGAGCAGAAACTGCAAAAGGTTGCTCTCCTTACACCTGCAAACTGCTGCAGAGCATATTGGCAGCCTGCTTCCAAAATCTAACCCCCTGCTCAGCAAGCATGCTGCAGAATCAACCCAGTTTCTCCATTTTAGCCCCCAAAATCTTGGTACATTTACATTTTATTAGTATTTGTGAAGAGACAGGTGAGAGCTAATTTTAAAGCCTTCAGTCTAATGTTTTTGCCATACTCAGGAATCTTGGCAGAGAGCCCAATGATGAAGAAGGATCATTCTATTCATTTGTAGGGGAGTCCTGCTCTGATTAAATCCTTTAAAGCTAAAAAAATATACTATTTTTCTATTACTGAGGCATGTATAATTACATGACATATGTATAAATTATTTTCAAATGCATGGCTTACATATTCATATTAGAAATAAAAGGTTATTCAAAGAAGCAAATTTATGTATGTACTTTATCAAAAGGTATATTGCTGCTAGAAGCTGCATTTCTGAAATTTAGTGATTGATACAGGTTTTGAGATGGAGAATTTCTCAAGCTTCTTCACAAATGTGAAATAACTATATCATGACGACTTAAAAAATCACCATCTGGGAATCCTTCCATTCAGCTTAGGTAGAGTTTGCTTCCTGATGGCATGACTCAGGTTGATAAACTGAGGAAGCCAAAAGTGATAAAAAGCCATTAGAAGGGGGGTGGCAGAATGCTAGAATGAAACAAACCCAACTTAATGGGACATTATGTCTTAATATTATTATTATTATTATATGTCCTGTCAGACATTAAGAAGTGATTAAAGAGATAAAAATCCCTAATTTTGACTATGAATATCTTAAGGAAAATAAGCATAGAAATTTCAACTGCATAGAAAAATGGTAATTTTCTATGTTTAAATTTCATTTTCATAGAAAAATCAACTGCATGGTAATAAGCACATACACAGCCTATTTTGTAAGAAAAGTCATGGAGTCGCTTCATAAAAAGATCTCTGCAATTCAAAGATTTATCTTAATTGAATAAAGACTCTTTAAAAAAATCTCTTCTGATCCATGGAAAACATGGCTATCGCAAAGGCAGTTATGCATGATGCATTTTCAAGTTATGCAAATCCCAAAGAGGAAATTATATTAATCCCCAGATTCTATGCATTCTTCACTAATCATTTATTAGGCACAGTCAAAATACAGAAAGCAACCAAACCTAACAATTTTTCAATTTTTTGTTTACAAAAAAATTTCACAGATCTTCAGAGAATAAATAACACAGGGACATGCAACCAAAAGGTGAAGGTCAACTTTAAAGTGAAAGTAAATTCACTGAATGGATGTCATCCCTTACCCCAGATTTTATACAGTTCCCACCGAATACCAAAGTTATTGTGTCTCTTGTCTACGGTAGTTGCCAAACCGCAATATTGGGTTCTCCTCCTACCTCCCCAGGTCACTGCTTCTGCCTTAACACACCCACCCTGCTGCCATCTCACTTTACTTCTGCCAAAGAACATTTTCCTGCCAGACAAAAATGTAAGTAAAGGCTGCCCCTGAGTATATTTTAATTACTATGAAAAACTTGGAGAACAACGTTAAGATTTGCTATGAGGTGACATATCTAAATTACTGACACAGCCTAAAGCAACACAGTATCAGACAATGGTGTTTTTTAAAGAATCTTCTTAGTAGAACAAAAATTTATAAATAAACTGAAACTTGAAATACTAGGTGTACACAGACAAGTTTTTCAGTAGTAATAAAGAATGGAAGTTCTAATACAATTGTGTTGAGTTTCTGAGTTTCCGTAAATGTCTTCTTGCATTTTAACTCGTTCAGGTTTTGGAGTGGTTTTTTGTTTCTGTGTTTTGTTTCTTTGTTGTTGGGGTGTTTTTTTAGTAGCATTATTTCACATTAGAAACTATGGTAGAGACAAATGAATCAGAAAAATATAACAATGCACCATAGTACTTGAAGTAGAGTGAATTGAATGGAAAAATTATCTAGGTTAGGGATAAACTTTTTATGTTCTTGCTGTTTTTAGCTCTCCAATCCAGTCTGCTGTAAGGAAGTATAAATGGTTGTTCTAACTGGGGGGAAAGGACTACTTCTTTCACTTACATTGCCACCTTATGGCAGTTAAATATGTTTGTGAAACTATGGTCTAATTTAGACCTTCCACTTGACAATTAGTAAGGATAAGCCACTTTCAGAGATGTCAGCTGTCAGAAGTGCTACTGGAACAAAAGTCACAGTGAGTCACCAGCACCAGAGCTTACTCACCAGAGATGGCAAGAAGTCTAAGGAGGGAAAGAGAAAGCCACAGAGATATAAAATATACTGACTTAAATGAAATTATGATTGTATGATAACTAGGTTTATAAACATTATGGCTGTCAGTATTACTTTTACTATATTCACAGCGAATCAGGAGAGTCAAGATTGATGCATTATATTTTAAGGAAGAAAACTGGAATACTGGAAAATAATTTGATGTAAGTCTACAAAATAATTTTGAAAGAAAATAATTTTGCATTAATAATATGCAAAGAATGACTTTTTTTTTCTAAATCACTCAAGTTCAGGAAAATTCACTTATTGGTAAGATTTGACCCTAATTTCCCTGTGCCCATGCAGTGTTCAGCAGCTGTGTTAATATATCTCTTACATAAACCCTGAACATTGAAAGTACCTAACAGCATTATAACAAATTCTTTTCATAAACACTTTGACATTGCTTTCCTGCAATGCCTTTCACAGCTGAATTGGGAAGGAACTGCTAAATTGTCAATGTATTCTAGCAAAAAATTTCTGAGCCACTTGGAGTATTCTTCAGTTATACTGGAACATAAATGTGCCCTGGTTTTTAAAACTTCTTTCAAAGTCCCAAATAATTCTAGAGTTTCTAAAGTATCAGGGGACAGCATTGACAAAACCAATGAGCTGACCCAACTCCTCTGCTACAACTAAGATTAGGAAAGGTTAATGATATGTAATACTAATTTAAATACACCAACTATCTGTGATTGTAACAATTCCTCATAACATGTCAGTGTAGCTGACAGTAACAGATCTAGATGATTTCAAACAAATCTGCAGTAACCCCCTAATATATATACTGATCAGAAGCAGGCAGAAATTCTTAACCATGCGTGTTTTATAAATAAAAAGGAAGCTGTGCAACTGCTCAATACCTCTTATGCTAAAGAATCCTCACTGATATCCAGTTCATATTTTCAGTGGACTCATTATTTTCTGACATAATTTTTCTTAATACTAAATTAAACCAGTTAAGCTAATTCAGTCTTTGACAGCCTGGAACAGAAGTTACTGCCCAGCTTCATTTTGTTCCTTTCCTTTGTCTTTATCCCCCCTCTGCCCAGCTCTTTGTCAGCTTTCTGAACTGAGTTGGTTCTCCTCTTCCTTTCCATACCATTACTTATTTCCCTCATCTCACAGCCTGATAAACAGAGCAGAAAAATGGGATGGAGAAACCCTGCCTCATCCATAATAGAGATTGCCAGTTATGCACTCAAAGCTCTCACCACAGTGTGCAAGGTGGAGAAAGGACCTGTTGACTTGTGCTTTTACAGACTTATTGAAGCATTAAGATGCTGGGCAGCTCTTTGTGGTGTGCTGAAAGAACTTTCTTCCTGCTTGGTAACTAGTGTGACTTACCCAGTGCATGTGCAATCAACAGGCTGGGAATAATCAGAAAGTGATTTATTGGTCCGTCTCTCACCCTGGGAATCAAATAAACCTTGGATTAGCTTGGTAATACCTCTGGTGGCTTTTTGGCATTAATGTTTTTTTCACTGTCAGAATGGCCAACAGCCATTCTGTAATATTCAGTAATATTCAAGGAAGGTTTGTCAAACCAGCATCCATGTTGTGCTCAGGAAGTCTAGAAATTTAGTACAAGTTTAAATTACATTCTGCCAGATTAGTTATAGATTAGCAAGATTGCAGAATCTTAGGCAATTTTGACAGAGCTAGGGAAGTTCATGGCTGAAATTGTCCTGACATTTAACTATAGTCTAGACTGTTAAGAAAATGCAGTCACACCTAAAGAAACTCTCACAAGGTTATGAACATACCAGATACTTTACAGAACTCCTTACTGCTTTCATCATATGAGACAAGTCTCAAAGAGACCGAACTAAGCTCTCTGTATGAACAATATAAGTAAAAGGAGGAAGTAAATCATTCATCAGTCTCCGAGTATCAACTTTTACCTGCCTCTGCTTGCAGTTAAATGGTGGACATCCTATTATTTTAAGGTGGTATTTTTGTCATGTTTCAACATTATTTAAAATCACTTCCAAATGTCCTTTATCCCCACAAGGGAAGTCTGAGTACTGTGCATCTGCTCTTTAAAGAATTCATACACAAAGTTGTTATTTTATGTGGAATAAAATTACCTATAAAACCTAAAAGACCTTGTGTCTAATTTTTGTTTTTAAACAGCAATTATCTTCTCTCTTCCTTCTTTAACATTTATTCTAATTGCTGCTGAAGTCTATTTGCTAATGAGGTTACCTGCCATCATTTGCTGGTGCTGTCATACATGAAAAAACTGCTGCAGCTGATCCAGTTACTCTTCAGCTCCACCATTTGAATCATCTCTGCAACAGTAAATTGATTTGTGGTCTTCCTGCTTGAAAGGCAACTCTTCTGTCTTCCAGACTGGGAATAGAGCAGGAAGGAAAAGGAAAGGAGATGTAGTTATACTCTACTAGAGCTGCCTTAAAATCAGAAAAGAACCTGTGTGTAGAGGAAATGGTGTAGGCTCTTACCTACCTACATTTACATTCTTTTCCCTTAGACTTCCACAGATATATTTCCATAAGACCAGAGGCAAAAGAGTTTGTAGACTAAATACGCAGCTCTGAAAAATGTAATTTTTTATTCTATGTTATATGTATGAAGAAATACTGAGGAAACACTGAGGAAACCTTTCGAATGCAGTTCCTTTGACTCCACAATGCAGAACTTTAAAAAAGCCAAGAATTGAACGAGTGGTTTTTGGACAGTATACTACTGACAATGCTAAGGAGACCTGCAAACTCAACATTTTTCTGTCCTTCAGAGGGGAAAATGTATTTTATTTTACTTCATAATGGATTTTTAAAAGGAGTACATTCCACTACATCTGAATTGTCATGTGAAACCTTCAACTCATGCGAAGGGATTGATAGTGGAACAGGGAAAGAGAAGCTGGAATGTGAGTAGGTACCAAGTAATTCAGAAAAGTTGAACTGCATGCCTTCCTATTTTGCCTTTTCTCTTTTTTCTTAAAAAAAATAGAGAATTTTTAAACTCTAAAATTACTAAAGACATTATATTGTAATAGATATGAATAAATAGGATACAAAGACATAGATGTGTTTTGGATATTAACAGATATGTATTTTTTGATCCTAGGTTTTAGTATGAAGTTTTCCTAGGTTTTAGTATGAAGTTTTCTCTCTGATCACAAAAATAAAACAGTTCCATGTGTAAGACAATAATTTCTAATTGTACTCTGCTGCAGATTTTTCTTACTCCATGTTCTGTGACACAATCTTTGATTTTCAGAGTTCATCAATTTCCAATTAACTTCTGCAAAAGATTTTATATTAATAACCTGTCAGTAATATCAGCACTGCAATTTATTTTCCTGTCACTTCTTTTATGTACCTTTTGAAATTTTCTGTTGGACACTCTCCTTATATGTCGTAGAATTCAACTGTGAAAAAAAGGTTTTAATCCTGAAATACAAGTAGAAAATCATAGCAATATTGTATTATGTTGTCTTCATATATCATTGGTTACTAACTTTTCAAAACAAACATTCTCTTTTCCTTGTTCTTCTAGTATTTAAATAAAAATAACAGAAATTGAAAAGATTAATGAAACATAGATAAATGAAATTTCAAATAACTGCTTTTCAAATAAATGAAAAAGCAAGAATGGTAAAGCTGGTGATCTCACAGTGCTCTTTAGCATCACTCTGAAATTTTTTTCTTGGATGTACATGCAGTTGCAGACAGAGGCTATCAGGAGCCTGCATTTACCTGCCCACCTATTCAGCATCACGTAAATCACATCCCATTTCCCACGTTATAGAGTTAGAGCATGAGCAGCTCCTCTCCATCTACCTAAATAAATATACTAGTATTTGTAGCAATGCTGCAGGAATCATTGTAAGACCACATTTGACAGCCACCAGGGCCATGAAGAAGTTAAGACAAGAAAAAGGGTATTCACAATGCTAATTACTGGAGAGAGCATTTTAACTTTTTGCCTGCTTGAGACCATGAACTTGAGACCACTGCTGGCATAGTTCAGTTTGCATTATGTTGTGGTTGCAGACACAATTTTTACTAAACACTATATAAAGATATTAATGCAAGCATGGCTGCAGAATATGAGCATAAAGCTACTATACAGCTTGGCAATCAAGAAGTACCACATGACAGGGGTTGCTATGGTATCTGCAAGCATGACATTTTTATAAAGCGATATTGCAAATAGCAATACTGCATGTAATTCTTTGACCATTTTAAAATATGGCTGTTACAGATACTTACTACTTTGGAAATGAAAACAGTTTATTATGTTCCATTTCAGATACACATTTTCTGAAAGATATATTATGCTGTTTTTTATCAGTTGTCACATTCCACAAAGATTAGTATCAAGATTGCTGTTAAAGAGAAAGTAACATGCTTTTAAGACAATAGAAAATGGAAGTGCAGAGCATGTCTGGAACTGCAAGGTTTGATTGTTATAAATTGTTTATGAAGTGTCATTCCTTATTTTCATCAAAAGCTTTTCTTGCAGCAGACATCATGTGTGCTTCATCATGCAATTTTCCCTCTCCAGAGGGATGAGAATGTGCCGCAGTTTACTTTGCTTGGGTTACACTGCAGTGTCTTTTTTTTTTAAAGGCAAGCACTAGAATATGTCTCTTTCCACCGTGCAACAACTCCCACTGATCAGCAAGGAAAAATAAATATGCTGAGTGACAGAGCCTGCATGCTGTATCACATAGACAAAACCTAGTTGTGCTCAGAGAATGAAAGAAATTGTACCATCCCCCACTGAAAAAGATGTTGCTAATGCAGAGATTTCTGAGCCATTAAATATTCCTACACTGCAGAGATTTCAGATTATTTCTCCTAATGCCTTCCTGAGCTAGATAAGCCTTTCTGAGTCTATACTATAGAATGAATAGCATAAGGATTTTGTATGTCAAAAAAATCCCCTGCATTTTAATTAATACTTCACTATATATATATAATCATTGTTTGCCATGCAAACAACACAGGTACTTTGATTCGTGATTCTTTTAGAAGGCTGGAGCTGTTTCAGGGGTTCATCGTAGGATTAGATGAATAATGCCTATTAATAAAAGTAAAACTAAAGCTATTTGAGGAATTCCTTGGTACATCAAAACTCTTCAGCTGTAGTTTAGTAAACTCAGATGAGCATAGCAGTTCTTAACCAACGTGGTAGCAGGTCTGGATATAGGTCCACACATCTTACAGGGTACAGAACTTAAATTCAAGCAGCTGCTGTTTCAATGGCAAAAAAGTATGAACACCAGAGCTATCTTTACACAACCAGACGAATGATCAGGCTGTAACAAGCATAGAATCTGTCCATTCCCTGCAAGCCCGCGCTCCCCCCGTGCCTGTGCCCGCAGTGGGTGTTTGCGGTGCTGCCTGTGGCTGCGGAGCCGCGCGGCGCTGGCAGCGCCCGGCTCGTGCCCTCTGCCGGAGGCACCCCGGAACACAGCCCTGAACACAGCCCGGGAACACAGCCCGGAACACAGCCCTGAACATAGCCCGGGAACACAGCCCGGAACACAGCCCTGAACACAGCCCGGGAACACA
>VZTN01029322.1:6153-32105 GCA_013400515.1 Erpornis zantholeuca | reverse complement strand
GCCCCGGAACACAGCCCGGGAACACAGCCCCGAACACAGCCCCGAACACAGCGCGGAACACAGCCCCGAACACAGCCCGGGAACATAGCCCTGAACACAGCCCCGAACACAGCCCGGGAACACAGCCCCGAACACAGCCCGGGAACACAGCCCTGAACACAGGCCTGCAACACAGGCCGGGAACACAGCCCCGGAACACAGCCCGGGAACACAGCCCCGGAACACAGCCCGGGAACACAGCCCTGAACACAGCCCGGGAACACAGCCCTGAACACAGCCCTGAACACAGCCCGGGAACACAGCCCTGAACACAGCCCCGAACAGCCGCGCCCGCAGCCGGGAGAGGCTCAGCAACACAAACTTCTGCTTGGAAATACCAACAACCCCAGAACCTATTTAAGGCCTCTTTATGAAAACAAGCGGATGAGCAATACCCTACCCATTCCCCCTGCTATATCTCCCCTTTTCATTTTTACAAGTGATTTTGTATGATGCATGCAGGACAAGTCTTGTCCTTAGAAGTGAAACAGTTTTGTTACAGGGTTGAGCCAGGCCAGGATTTGAAAAGTTCCAGAAATGTTTCCCTTTTATATTCCTGTACAGGTTTGGGATATGTTTGGGGCTTCTTTGGAGGGTGGGGAGGGGAGCTAGAGATTCAGGACACCTTCACAAAATAAAATACACCTACATTCCTGGGTTAGTAAGAGAGAGTAAAGAAAGCATTTCTGAGGCAATTTTAAGGGAGCTTTTCCTATTAATTTTTCCTTCTCTGTGATCTGGGACAGTAAGAGAGTGCAGTGTCCTACTGTTCTAGGAATTTTGCATAATGCTTTGCATAATATGTAACCGACCCATTACCTGAACCAACTGTCTTATATCAAACGTAAACATGGATTTATTTTATACCTGCAGGTTAAGGAGGAAGTCTGCAAGTCAACTGTGATTTCCATATGCTTTTTTACCTTCAGGGTATACTGGAATAATTTCAAAGAAATATAAATTTACAAATTTATTCAAATATATACACTTGAAATCCAAAAATATATTATTTTTCTGTAAAGGACTAAAATGTTGCATTTGAGATACTAAAAATTGAGTGACTTTGGTTAGATTATTGGTTCAATAGTCATAACTTCAAAAATAATAGAAATTTTATAGGGTAAGATGATTTTATAAATGACCTTATATAATTCTGTGCACTACAAAATTTGTAGAAAAATTATCACATAAATATTTTATACTTATTCGACACAGAATTTTCAAGTTAAATACACACTCGACCAGCACTGACTCAATTTTATTCTTTAAACAGTAATTTAAGAATATGACCAATATTTTTCAAAAGTACTCACATTATTACACAAATATGTAATTATTGTTAGCAACTAAGATATTAAAACCCTAGCTATTCTGGACTGAAAAAAAGTCTTAATTTAAATCAGATATAGCTACTAAAGCCATGCACATTGTCCTTCAAAGCACAACCTAGTTCAGGTTTTTTTCCTGTTAGCTATATTGGCCAATTATACAGCAGCTACACTCACAAAATAAATGAGAGGAAAAAAAAAAAAAAAGCATTAATTACCCCAAGCCCAGTGCACACACCATGTCCCTTACCCTGCCACCTGCATGCTGTAACCTCTTATCAGGGACCAACCCGAGTGTCTCCACAAAGGCATCAGCTGCCTGAATAAAACCACTAACAGCTCTTGTTCCCTCTGGCAAGCATGGGTTCCTTCAGAGAGAAAGGGATTAAACCCTTTCTCTCTGTTATGCTCCCATGGGGTTATTTTGGTGACAGACCCCAGGTCACCTATCCTAGGGTGAGCCGTGAGCAGCTGTGGAGCCATCCTGTGCTGGACTGCCCAACAGAGAGTATCACTGGAGCTCTCCCTGGGCAACTCAAAAATTTGACAAAAAGACACATAGTTGAAATGGGGTTTTTTTTTCTGAGTTCTAGAAAAACTCCTCTGGTCAGGACAACATCAGTATTTAATTTCATCTAGATGGTGCCAAGTTGATACCGATTTAAGTCATGAAGCAACATGAACTAGATCTCTAAATCACCTTACTGCTAAAGTGGCTTCCCCTTATTTTTACCAACTTGTTAATCTTATAAACTTCATACAATAAAAGACAAAGACTAAAATAATTACATTAAAAGATTATCTTTATTCTTTTGGGTTGCTAGCAATGTAGTTTTGGTAAAACAACTTCCTGCATGCAGTTCATCAGTACACTATGAG
Organism: Erpornis zantholeuca; assembly: GCA_013400515.1. NCBI lineage: Eukaryota > Metazoa > Chordata > Aves > Passeriformes > Timaliidae > Erpornis > Erpornis zantholeuca. The sequence continues at coordinate 29,859 of VZTN01029322.1, read as the reverse complement.
GCAATTTCTATAAAAGCAGGAGCCCATCTGTATTGTAGTTCTTTTGTAAGAAATGCAAAATGTTTCACTGCCCATTGCACAAGTTCACTATTCATCCTTATGAAGGAAGATTTTTGAATAACAAATTATATTTGAAGTGTTTCTACTGCAGTGTGTACCAATAAGCAAAGCAGACAGTGTGAGATTAACTCTGGGGGAAAAGCAATGTTGCTATGACTAAGATTACTCTGAAAATCAGCAGGTTTATAACTATAAAACAAAGGCCTTCTATCTTGTTCCACACAAAAAGACCTACCTACAGATCAGAAAAAAAAATGTACTGTCTATTTGTTTTTAAATTACTCATTATTAAAGGCTGTTTGAAGTAATTAGCAGAGATTTTCAATCACACATTGTATCTTGGGTTTCCAAACAGTAAAGTGTCAAAGACAGGTGGCAATAAAAATTAATAGCAACAAGAAAATACGTGTAATTTCTTATAGTAAGTATAAAATGTTATAAAATAAAACGATTTTAAAAATAAAAATAATAGACATATATTAGAATTTTTTTTTCTAGCCCCATATTTTAAGTCATCTCTTTGTCCTGTACAGTCCAGTAATTTACTGCGTATTTGCTGATTACGACACCCAAACAAAAGAAAATCTTTAATAGCAGCAAACTATTGCTTACTGGTATGTGGAATCGTGGTCTTGTCAGTTTTTTTCTTTTTACCACTCACATCTCTTCCCATGTTAAACTTTAATAGCTGTAGGATAATAGCAGCAAGCATGCATTAGTTAGAGCTTCCAATTATTTGGAGTATCACAGGATATACCATAATAGCTATTGAAATGTTGTAAGCTAACTTGCTAGGGTACATATTAGACGCATACACGGTAATTAGGTCATTGTCTCTGTTCAAAAAGGTACCACTGTGTAAAACAACTGATTAAATACCAGAGGGTATTTTACTTACATACATAGTGTCAGCCTGAATGCAAAAAAAGTCATCTAAACCCCAGTGCAGGACAAAGCTGATTTGAATACAATTTTTGGTCATCTCAGCTCTCTACGGAAAGTTACATTACAGTGGAAACCTGACTAAAGTGCCAAGGGGGTGTCAAAATCACCTCTCTGAAGTACATCTTTTGTGTTTCTGGCACGATCCATCCTTCCAAAGTAGGGAAATTTAAATCTGAGGTATACATTTAGGTAGTATGGGTAATCTGCTATCAATTTATACTCATAGTTTTGATTATTTCCCTAAGTGGAATACACTCATGCCAAATAAGAAGTGTAGCAACAGACTCTGGAATAAAGTATGGAAGCTACTCATGTATTACAGGGTCAAAGCATACCACTTTTAAAAAGGTTTTTGTAATATCCTATAGGCAGAATTCAGCATTTGTAGCTTTTCTGTGAAAAGAATTGTTTGAATGTTTCAGAAATTATGAGCTATCTTGTACTCTGAAAGTAATTTTTTTCATAGTTTCACAGTTTTCAGAACAGGAGCTCTGTGTAGCATCCCTTATTTAAACCTCTGTATCTGAAATGGACAGTACAAGAAAATTAAGAACTACTAACATGTATTAAAAATAAATATATGAAACTTAGAAGACTAAGTTACCAATCTCTTTTCTGTGAGAATTATTCCCTTGTTTGATTTACTGATAAATTCTCTATCTGGACTCTGTTGGTTTTTTTATAGTTTGCTGCTACTTTGCTCTAGATCCCGAGGTTCAATAATCTGAAATCTTGGATTTTTGCATTTAGTACTGGCTTGAAGAGAACTATGTTCATATTATGATGCCATAATTACGTATTCCTGACATTTGTGTTCCCTGCACATAAGAGTATTATTTAGTATATAGTGTTTATCTAAATAAAGAGTATTTAGATTTCTTTTTTTCTCAGCACAGCAGAATTAATAAAGCAGTATGTCATTAAAGCAGATGAGATAATGAACAAGAACTGATACACATAAAACACAGGAGATGAAAGATACAGAGTGGATACACTTATTCCACAAAAATACAGGCCTATTAGGACCCATTAAGAGTTCCGGTAGTCCAAGTAGAAATTTTCTGTCTCCTCTCAATCAGTAAGAATGGATAATTGAAACTATTGTTCTGCAAGTTTTTTTCCCTGTTACAGACTGAGAGTTTACTAGTGAAGGACCATTGTCTTGGACAGGCACTGACTGCAGCAATGGGTAAAAACTTATAATTTTGGCATAATCCTCCAACAAGAGTGCTAATGACAAAAACATCATCTTTTCAAGCTTGCAAACATTCACCATGAATAACCTCTGCCTTTTACTTTTTGTTTCGTCTTCTGTCTTTTCCTTTGTCTTCCTTTTCTGATTTGTCATCTTCATATTTTTCTTTTTCTGGTTTTGTTACACTATCATAAGAAGGTGGAGCTGTGGTGGATGCAGATATATCCATTTTCTCGGGAGGTGAATTTTCACTTAGCCTAACAACAATCCTATCTTTTTTGATAAGTGGATCCCCCCCATCTTTCTGATAAATAAACGAAAGCTTCTTTACTGACTTTCTTAGAAGGTGACGTCTGTACGCACGCTGAATGATGACAGCAGACACCTCCTCCTGCTTTCGTTTCAATGTGGTTGTAATTGGTTCATAGGAGACTTTAGAAGGATTGGATGCCATAAACCGATCTTCCATCTGTATTCTGAGGGCATCCATCTCCCCACTTTCCCCCAATACACGCTTTGTGAAAGCAAACAAGATGTCAAGGCAGTGAATTCTGTCACCGCTCACCATGGGCAGGTCCATTGCAATAAGATGAATTGTGTTTGGTTTTGGTATATTAAGAGGAGGATCCAGAGAAGCTGCAAAATCAGACAGTTTGCTATATTCTATGAATTGTGTTGCATCAGGATCATATTTTTCCCAAACCTCATAGAACATCTCAAAGTCATCCTCGCTCAAGGGTTCAGCGCTTTCTTCAGTAGCAACACTGAAGTTCTCCAAAATCACAGCAATGTACATGTTCACCACTACCAGAAAGGATATGATAATGTAGCTGACAAAGAAGAAAATCCCAACAGAAGGGTTGCCACAGTCACCTTTCACAGAGCTCCCTGGATGAACCTTGTTAGGGTCACAGTCTGGCGCCCCACTGTTAAGAATTGGGTTTAGCAAATTATTCCAGCCAGCGGACGTGGTGATCTGAAACAGGCAGATCATGCTGTTGCCAAACGTTTCAAAGTTGAACATGTCATCAATCCCATCTTCCCTCTTGACATAGGCAAAGTTGGACATGCCAAATATGGCATAGATGAACATGACCAGGAAGAGCAGCAGCCCAATGTTGAACAAAGCAGGAAGCGACATCATCAAAGCAAAAAGCAGAGTGCGGATTCCCTTAGCGCCTTTAATGAGGCGCAGGATTCGACCGATTCTGGCAAGTCGTACAACTCTGAACAAAGTGGGTGACACAAAGTACTTTTCAATCACCTCAGCTAGAAACATACCTGTGAAACATAAAAAGTAAATTAAGAGAGTAGCATTTTAACATAGATTACATTTTCCACAAAAAAGTATAAACCCTGCCCCCCCAAATCTAGTTGTGGAATTAGTGGAAAATATAATTGGAGATAAATTTTATCTGCTATGGAAAATCTTAGAATTTTTTCCCAGTACTTTTAGAAAATAACCCCAAACGTAGAAGTATAAAACTGATACAGAATTACTAAGAAAGCTAGTACTCTCAAGTATGCATTTCATTTCCTAAGTAATCAAGAGAAATTAAAATTAAGTAGCTCCTCTAATTTGCACAACTTGACAAAGCATCAAATACATATATAACTATATTTAATTTTGAATATAAGAATTTCTTACCTATTATTGAAAGAATAACAACCACAAAATCAAAAATATTCCAGCCAATGGTGAAGTAATAATAACGGAGTGAAAATATTTTGAAGACGCATTCACCAGTGAAAAGGACAACAAAGACCAAGTTAATCCAATATAAAATATTTTGCATCAGTTCAGTCTGGTCATCTGTTTCTATCATCATTGTGACCATGTTAAGACAGATTAGAACCATAACAGTGATGTCAAATAGCTGCTGCGTTACAATATCAAACACCAGACCTTGCAATCTGTTCTGAGGGGAGAAAAAAGAAAAAGTGATAGTATTTGCATGTATGAACATCCATTTCCTCCCTCCCATTTCATTTTTCCTCTCCCAAAATATACAAACAAGCAAGAGGCTGAAAAATCTAAGAAAACCATTGATCAGTAACTTATATGCCAGTTCAAGATTTTCTCCTCAAAACCCAACAAGCCTTTATTTCTTCACATTCTTTGATTCTCAGGCATAACAAATATGCGAGATTTTTACTGCAGAACAGACACATGTACATTTCAATTCAGAATGAAGAGATAACTTGAATTAGGCTGAAACCATTTTGGAGTTAAAGGAGAAATTTTATCATAATTAATGTATTGCTGCAATTTCTCCCCAAATACAAATGATATAAGAATAGCACAATTCTTACCACTGGTCGAGGTATAGGTTTTTGTGGTTTCTTGGATCCCAGCTTCTTCATTGCATTGTAGTATTTCTTTTGTTCTTCTGTCATGAAAATGTCTTGACCTCCAAGGTAAATTAATAAAAGAAACCCCAAATCTGATTACAGCCAAACCTTTTCATCCATTAATTCACAGCATTGCAGAATATGGTTTTAATGAACCCTTTATTCATCCTTATAAATTGTTACCAAAACCAAAACATAATAATTATTTCAAAGATTGTTAAAATACCCGATAAATCTTGAAGAGAAAAGGAAATAAATTAAGGAACATAGAACATCCTCAGAACTTCTACCTATTTCTTATTAAAAAACCTACATACCTGAATAATTCAGTTAAATATATACAAAAAAGAGGCAACTTGTAAAATATACACTTCATAGACCCTTATAAATCTAGCATTATAAACTCCACATTGTAAATCAATCTACGAGAAATAAAAAAGCTTCAAAGGTACAAAGATTCACTCTGAGCAGATATGCCTTCAGGTAAAACATACAAAAAGAAAGAAATCTCTAATTTTGCTTTTCAGGGTGTACGCTTTGACTATACCATTTGACTATAGGTATTTTACTACAGATGATAATACTTCAACAGTGTTTATGAGCCTTGATCATCCCCCTACATTGCACCAAGATCATCAGAAGCATGGGTTTACTCTGGGGTTTATTTTCTGAGTAAAAGAATATCTAGACTGGTATGTGTAATACACACATGGAAACACTTATCAGAAATACAATTTGACAAGTAACTTGTTTTATACTTTTAGGCCTTTGTTTATAATTACATTCCAGATATGCATGATATCAAAGCAGTGGCATTTGGAAATGAACTTCAGAGTCAGGGGTTATTCTGTGACTGTCCCACTGAATTTGTCAAATGTAGTGTCAATCTTATAGACAAAGAAATGGTAAGTCTGAATGAAGATGTGTTTGATTCTTTCTGCTGTGGCTATATATTGACATGAAGACTTAGAAGTCAAAAGAGACCCTCTTTAACAAGCTGTCCTCATAAATCAAATATTCAAGTAAAATGAACTTCTTGGAGAGTAAGGGTTTTGGAAGAAAAACAAGAAGTTGATTTGGTAATTATGGTGGAAATTTGCTGTGACTGTTAAAAAGATTTCACCCAATGGGAAATGATTTTTAAAAAGCCATAAAGAAAGTGGGATTGAGTCGGGGATTTCTTCTGCTCTCTCACTGATATAATGGCTACCATGAGTGAACAAGCAGTCCTTGACTCAGTATGCTGTCCATAGGGAGAATAGAGGTCTCAAGGCAAGATACCCTTAAGGATCAGTTAGGAAATCAACAGTAGAACATTGCCTCCCTCATGGAACTAATGTAATGAAAGTAGGATGCACACAGGAATCACAGAAAAGCACAGTTTAACTACACAGAGATAGTTGCAACATGAGGTCCTTTCCCATTCATATCCCAACATGCACAAATGTCAGTGAAATTAAGAGAACAAAGAAAAGAAAAATACTGTTGGGTAGCCATGAACTGCATGACCTGCACATTTCTATGAACACAGGTGAACCTATATATTCAAAAGACAGACAACTAATGCTTGCTAATTTGCTACATGAAACTGAAGAATACCATATAGATAGAATTTTCCCCAGCCTAATTTTATGTCCAGTATTTTACTTTCTTAGTGACTTACAACAGCTCCAAATGTACAAGGGGTATATACCACACTGCCAGAAAAAACCTTTTAGAAGGAACCATTATCTGTCTTCTGTAGCAGAATTTCTGCAGGGGCGTGGGTCTGATTGTCTGATGGATGAGCTTTGAATTATATTAGCTAGACCTCGGATTTTGGGCCTAGTTGGTAGTTTAAGACCTGTGGCATCTTCTGAAATTCTTATTAAAGCTTGTCTGGTTTTAGATAGTATAGTTATATTGTAATCATAGTAGCCATTTTAAGACTGAATTGTTTTGAATTCTTTTTCACCTTGTATACCAATTAAAAAACACCTGGATTTGTAAACTATCTGAACTCTATATAACCTGACATTTTGAGATAATAAAGGGAGAACGCATGAATAACCAAGTTGGTTGGATCGTCTGTTGCTCTGTTCTCAGCCCCCGCATAATTAGTCCCTGGCACTCTTTTTTCTTCTCCTTTCCTTTTTCTTTTTCTTTCTTTTTTGTCTTTAGTCTTCTGAATCATGATGATTCCAGTAGACACTGTCTGCCAGTGAAGTGAACTTCATAAAATTTATAATTACTTCATTACTGAGTAAGGTCACCTTGTTACATATTAACTGCCAAAAATGCCAAAAACATGTATATAACCTTAGCCTTGCTCTCCAAGGATGAGAAAAAGAACCACCTTCCTGCTAAGTACTGGATGCCCCTAAAGTTTACTCCAAGGAAGGTGCAAATATCTTGAAGAACCAAGATGCCACCATGTATGTTTAAATAGCAAGTACAATTTAATTTGCCATCATAGTCTGCATTTTCACCTATTTAAACATTCCTAGAGTTCTTGAATCCTGTGTTCATTTAAATAATAGAAACAGCTTAAGTTGAAAAGAAAATCTATGTATTTTCAAATGTCACCCATTTTCTTTTTCTTGCAAATTCACTAACCCAAGGCAGTTTCTCAACCCTTTCTAATCTTACAATCCAGAGCAGTATTTTCAGCATTCAACTAGTCTGTATCAGTCTCTATAATGAAGGCCTTCACAGTACTGCTATATTTTATCTCCTTCTCAATTTTCAAATTTATAGTTTTGCATATTCTCTTCTTTCCTGTCTTTTATTGCTTAAGTCATCTGCACTTTCACATAGCTTGGTCACAGCACTGTAAGGATAAGAAAAACAAAGACATAACTTTCTGATGTTTCTGATGGACAATGTTATCATTGGGCTGTACAGGAATGTGGAGAAAACTCAGACACTCAGTGTAAGTTTAAATTACTTCAAAAGCCTTAAAAAAGAAAAACTGTTATTTCATTATTTTGAATAAATAAAAATATTAAAACCTGATTTCCTTTATTTTTTCTACTTCTATGAGAAATTTCAGACACTCTTATTTATCCTTTCATACATTTGCTGAATGCTCAATAACAATGTAGTAGTGTGAAAATGAACAGGTGGTACTTATCTTCTTTTTTTGTTGGTTGAAGTTATCTATGATGACACCAATGAATAAGTTTAGGGTGAAAAATGATCCAAAGACGATAAAGGCAACAAAGTAAATGTACATATACAGGTTGTCTTCATACTTGGGCTGTTTCCCTGCCTATGTAACATAGAAAAACAGCAAAGCACCAGAAATAACAGTTAAGACAAGTCAAAGATACCCGAGCAGGAAGAGAAATTGCATCCAGATGGACAGGGGCTAAACCCAGCTGTACAAGGGGGTAAACCCAACTCTTTTGGAGCATACACTACACTGGCCTTATATTTGAACTTAGAAATCTATTTAACAAAGGTTTCTGTAATTGCACACATTCCAGGACTTGCCATTCCTTCCCTCTCTGTCTGTCCTCTTTGATGACATCTGACATTTCATGTAGGTTCTACTAAACTTGACAGAAATGTGCAAATCTCAAAAGCAACTCAGTTCCTATAGTCTATAGCAAATCAGGAGCTGGACTGGGAACAGATGCAAACGAATATCAACATTGAAAAAAAAATAGGCAAAATTTTGGTTTTTGAGATCATCAGAGTCTGCAGCTCTGGATTAGCTTTTGCAGTGATGGCTCTTGACTATTTGGGTTATTTTTGAAGACACAGGAAAAACTTATTTCCTGATCTGTATGACCTCAGACATAAATTAATAGAAAAACAGATCTCATTAGTTTGAATTTTTACAGAAGTATTATTAAATTAGTAATAATTTATGTAGCTCTACAGTTATAGTTTTTTTTTTATCTTTTAAAAGTATAAGCACTTTGTGGGCATAGATTCATATAGAAAATTCATCAGGGCTTTGCATTTAATTTTTTTATATTTTAGTTAATTTCAACTGTCATTCAAGAAGCATTACCTCAATCTTACATTTGTTTTCCCTCAGTAAATTTTATTCTTACTCAGTAGATATTATATAGCACTCACTTCTGTAGAATCAACTGCAGCGTACATAATCTCCATCCATCCTTTAAATGTTGCCTAAAAACAAAATTTGTTAATATTTTCTATCAAAGCTCCAGTTCTGAGAACATTCTAAATAAAACAGTGTCTTCTGCGATGTATTGGTATTCATAAAAATAAAGAGAATATTAAAAGCCTGGTGAGTCACAAGTGAAGCATTCACAGGAAGTTCATTACTGTGGAATATTTCCCCTTAGTTCTTAAAACATTGAATAAATTCAAATTGTCATGGAAATTAATATAAACTCTCTGCAAGACAAGTTGCAATCAATATCACCATACCAGAGAGACAGCAATTTATTCCCCAGGGAAATGCGATGAGCTGGTTTCCATCTGCAAAGCATTACCTTAACAGGAAAGGTACTGTGCTATTTGGCATCCCAGTAAAGCCAAGTCCCTGATGCCAGGGTACCTACATGATCAGCTAGTCCACCTGCACAGGGATGGCATTTCCCTTGGAAACAAGGAGTTCCAAGAGGAGACTGAGAGAAGCTGCCCAAGGTCTCAGTAGCTCACCTGCCCTTCTAGTGTGTGCCACGGTGTCCATGGGGGCCATGGTATGCTACGGGGGACACAGACCACACACTGCTCTGTGTGCCTTCCAGAGCCAGCACCCAGCCAGGATCTGCTGCTTCTCCTCCCCTGCACATCCCAGCTCTCTGGCTCCCTTGTCATTCCATTACTGATGGAACCATTCTGACCTGCACCATTCCTCTGCCCCTAGCACAGCACATGCTGCCTATACCAGCTCTTCCCAAACACTGCTTGGTTTTCCTCAAAGTGTTATAAATAAGGCTTTCAGTTCTAACCTTCTGACTACCAAAAAACTGGAGGACTTCTCCAGGAAAAAAAAAACAGCCACCATGTAATGGCATTGTTCAGACAGAATAAGAAAATAGTCCTAGAAATAACTCCAAGAGGCAAGTAGTCCCAAGAAATCTTAAGAAAATAATAGAATCGTTGAATGGTTTAGCTTGGAAGTGACCTTTAGAAATTATCTAGTTTAAACCCCCTGCCACGGGCAGGGACGTTTTTCACAACATCAAAAACTTCCAATGATAGGGCATCCACATTCTCAGGGCAACCTGAATGTCTCAATGCATTATCATTAAAAATATAAATAAACCTTCCTTATATCCAATATAAATCTATATTCTTTCAGTTAAAAAACATTGCCATTTGTCTTGCCACTACAGGCCCTGGGAAAATTTTCCCTCACTCTTTCTTATGATCCCCTTTTAGACATTGAAGGGACACCATAGTCCTCTGATCTTTTTCTTGGCTATCTTCTGGACCTCTAAGAGGTCAATACCACCTAGTTCTGGTGAGGTCTTATGAGAATGGAGTGTATAGGGAGAATTACCTCTCTCTGTTAGTCACACTTCCTTTTGGCCAGCCCAGTATAAGACTGACTTGGCAATCAAATCCTGTGCAATTATATGCAAGTGCACATGGCCAGCTGATGTCATACTTTTTTCCCCAAGACCACCTCTGTGGGGCTGACCTCAATCCATTCATTTTCCAGTCTGTTCTGATACTCGGGATTGCTCTGAACCAGGCGCAGGACCTTGCATGTGGCCTTGTGGAACTCCTTTAGGTTCACAGTGTTCAGTCTTCAGCCGTCTGAGATCCCTCAGGTTGGCATCCCCTCTAAGCCTATCACCAAGCTCAGCTTGGTGTCATTTGCAAACTGCTGAAAGGGCACTCAATTCCATCATCGATGTCATCAATGGAGCTATCAGATAGCATTGGACCTAGAGCAAACCCTTGAGAGACATGGCTTGGTGTTGGTTTCCCCTTGGACACTCAGCTGCCCATGGTAAGTCTTTCGACACAGCCACCCAACCAATCCCTAACCCCTCTAGCGGGCCTTCATCAAACTTACTCTGGTGAGCTATGATACTGAGGGCAAGAAAGGTGTAAATGATGTTCTGCAATCGTTACATAGGCAGACTGTACATGCAAGATATGCTACAAATGCTAAAAGCAGTGCCCCTCTCTAAGCTGATAATTTATGCAATTGCAAGTGCTGTTTAGTAGTAGCTACTGTTACCCCCAAAGCAATCAGATGGTAGCCTGCTAGCACAATAATAACTACTAAGTGCTACCAGTTGGAGATTTTTAAAGACAGAATAATTACCAATTGCTTATGAGTACAAATAATTTCCCAGAAGCAGTCTGCCAAATGAACTTGATTATGAATATATGCTTGTCTTATTGGCAATTTACAGATACTGCCTCTAAAAAAGGCTCATGCCCAGAAATCTAGCACTACTAAATTCTGCAACTGTTAATCCTTAAGAGTTTAAAAAAACCCTAAAATCTTCCTTAAAGAAACTCACTTGGAAATAAGAGACAGTGACTTGAGTGGGACTACTAATAATAAAACAGGCAAAGAAGAGAGCAGAAAAAGTGAATTTAAAACCTTTATCTAAATCAATAGTTCACTCTCTTCTTGTTTGAAGATCAGATAAGTCCTAGAAGATATCTCTGACAACCATAATAAAAATATTAGTCAACATGTCTTAACAGATAAAGCAAATAAAAGAAAATGAAACCTAGTTGCAGTGTTTAACCAGATATTTTAACTACATAATGTATTTTTGTAGAACTTGACAAGTTACTAGCAGTTGGGTGTGAAGCAACTTTATATCCATAAGGTAAATATCAGATATTCCGCCTCTTCCAAAATGGCCAAAGAATATATCACATTTTTACCATAAGCAACATTAATTAGCTCCATAGAACAAAATTATAAAGTCAAATCCATATCTATTTATTTATTTTAAAATAACATTGAAAATTATGGAATTAAATGATACTGGTATGAAAATTAAAGCTGGAAAATTTATGCACTTACCACTTGAAGCAGAGAAAGATAACCAATTGCAACATTATCAAAGTTTACTTTCACATTTTTCCACCGAACATCTCCAGCAGTACTGTTCACAACTTCACACATACTTTTATTACTGACTTCCTCTGGTATGAACCTCATATCAGTTGTGGTGTTAACACAGTAATAGAACTTGCCAGCAAACAAATTTACTCCCATAATGCTGAAAATTAGCCAGAACGTAAGACAAACCAGAAGTACGTTCATAATGGATGGGATTGCTCCAGTAAGAGCATTCACAACCACCTAATCAATAAACACAGAAAAAAAATTTAAAAAACAACACAAGGATTATTTTTTTTTAAATCTAGAAAACTATTTAATGCAAAACATTATATTACACTGAAATAATGCAAATAGAAAAGAAGTAATGCATGTAATAGAATCAAACATGCTACTGTTGGCCTTGCAAACAGACATGCAATTAGTGTTCTTCCATGATTTTATAATTTGGCATACTTTTAAGGATTTTTTTTACACATTATTTGTTTTTCTTTCCTTACCCTCATGCCTTCAAAGCGTGATAAAGCTCTTAGAGGTCTCAAAGCTCTTAATGTTCGAAGGGATTTAATTGCACCAAGTTCTGAGAAACCAAGGGCAGTAGCTACTAAGCTAACCAATGAGACCTAGAGGAAACAAAACAAAACAGAAGAACTTTTCTCTTTCAAGTAGCTTGAAAATAGAAATGCCTTGAGGGGTAAAATTTTTATCTGGATATTGGGAAAAAATTCCATAAAGTCCCTAATCTTTCAGTGAAAATAAATTAAAAAAAAAGAAAAAGAAGAAAAAAAAAATTAGCCTAATATTGCATGTAAATTTCAGAACAGTTTAAACAAAACCATACCTTAACCTATAATATTATCTCTGGATATGTGTGTATGCGCTTTTTTATTTTTTAAAAAAATAAATAATTTCCTCTTCTTCCATGTTTGGTTGTGGTTTGAACAACTTGTGATACCAGCTATAAACTTACTTCTATACATAGAATTGGTAAATATAACATTAGAAAATTTGAAAATAAAAAGGTGTATTGCAAGGGGATATGTTACAAAATGCCCTTACATTTGTCGTTACAAATGTGTAACAACACACGTGAGACAGAATCCCAACTTCTGCTTCATTTCAACTTTCTGTTCTCATAACTACCAAACAGGGTAATTTCAGAAAAGCACATTGTTATCATAAGCTGGAAACATCTTACTTTGGACTTTTTAAATTGCTTGTATTTTAGAAAATTAATGTGCCTTGAGATCTCTTCTTTTAACATTATTACTTATGTGGAAGAAAGGGTTTAATCCATGAGAACTTTTGAAACCTTCAATACAGCTGGATTAACAGCTCAAAAGCTGATTTTCCTGCTGTTTTCTGGTGAAAGTCAATGACTTGTGTCCTCACTGAGTCTCCCACTGCAGATGGCTCTCCTGTTGTGTTTACACAAGAGGAAGCCTTCGGCACATTTCTTTACTCTAAGGGTAGCTCAAGCAAGCTGCCAAATACTATACAATCCCATCTTTGTTCTTTTCTGTGATACCATTTTTACTTGCACATGGAAAGCTGAACAAAATGAGCATTTTTATTTGTTTCAGGACTAATTATCTGTTTATGAAATCATTGTAAACATCACAATGGGTAAGAATTTGTTTGTATACTATAAGTTCTTTCCCAAGCAGGGAACAGCTGGAGAGTTTAGGCTGATAGATAGAGAAGAGTTTGCCTAAAAAGATTCTGTAAAATGTTGCCACTATATGATAGATTGACTGGTACTGTTATGGCAGATTGTTAAATGTTTAGCTGAATAAAGACATAGAACAGGAAGATAAAACAAAGATCAATCCAAGCAGTTGAGGGCAGCATCTGCATGCTAAACCAGCAGGTAAAATGGCAACAGAAGGAGAAAGATTTAAAATTCCTTGTTACTACTGAAAACAATAACAAGTAAGTCTGGCAAAAATGTCAGAAAAAGCTAAGCAGACCACCACGACTTTAGGGGTGAGGAGGAGTGGGTTTACAATATATGAGGTCAAACACTGAGAATGGATTGCTAAGTAAGGCATTCTCCATTCAAAACAGAGTATCAGCCTGAGCAGTCTAGTCTAACCTTGAGGTTAGAGCTAATTGAAAATCTCTGAAGGTGTCCTCCAACATAAATTGCTATATAATCTGCTATTATAGAGCCACCAAATGCAGACACTCTAAACAGAAGATTAAGATGGCTACATAAAAGCACTGAAATCACTGAAAAAATGAAGAGCCCATACCTATCCATATGGATATACGGCATGCCTAATTGATCTTAAAACTCAATACAAGATCAACCTTTCCCAATACAGATTTGTACACAGACACTAATTCTGAATACTCCTTAAATAATAATACATTTATTTCTGTTTAATTTTCTTTTTTCTTACCCATGACTATTGTAATGGAAAAAAATTCCAAATTTAGGTATCACAAGGTTCTGGAGACATACCGTCTGGGATTCATAATATGAAAAGAGTCTAAAACATGGCATCAACAATTTTATGCAAAGGTGACATGAATCTATCTAGATGATTGTAGCTGATTTCCCATTAGTTATAAAATTGTCATAATTTTTCATATAACATTTAAGCTACAATAAAGAAAAATCAGAATGCTATAGCATCCATAAAGAAAGCAAATATATGGAAATCATATATTCAGCCATACTCAAAGACAGTCTTAAATTTTTTTCCTTTAGTGTGCTGAGGGTATCTTGTTTTGGAAACTTTGATCTTAGGAGAGGACCCTCATACTAGCTAAGTTTCTAACAGTACATCTGTTCTGGGAATATATTAACTTTATACTTGGTGTAAGTATAAACTGGGAGTTCACAGCCGAAGAAATGGAGAGGCCATGAAAGTAAAAAACAGGAAACTGCATATCCCAGAAAAAACATATCACATGTGATCTCATGTTATGTCACTGAATCCATTTGCTTAGAATGGGGATTCACTAAAAAGAGGAGCACAGTTAAATGAAGAAGACAAATAACAAACACCACTTCTGCCTTTCCCTCCAAAAAATCTGCTTTTAAAAGAGCACTAGGTAAGTTTCAATTCTACTGGTAGGGGACAAAACTTCTGTCCTAGATTGCAGATACCATCCAATTAACAGATTTTCTTTTGTCCATTTAAACTGGACATTTCTTTTGTCCAGTTGAATTTCTACTCCAAAATCTTTTCAAAGAGAAAGAACTCCTTCAAATGAACATATCATGTGATCTCGTTAATTTAGTTTCTTGGAGTGCAATTTCAACACTAGTTTTTAACGTTATTGTTGAAAAATACTGCAGTTCTTTGTCAGCGCCTCATCAAGCCCAGGATCAACCACCCTACCCCGTGTTCTCACTTAAATTCCCCTCTCCCTTCTTGTGTCTGCTTCCTCCTTGTTTTCTGTCTAAATATCAGGCAAACTGAAGTCAAATCAGTAAATAGTGCTCCCACACCAGCTGGGACCCCGCACAGTAAAACACAGAACACATGGCGTCAAAGGCAGGTTTAGTTAATTGCAGGAGGATCTGCACTGGTTAATTGCAGGAGGATCTTATTCATCAGTATGTAATTTGCTTTAAACCAAATTTCTATTATTCACTGCATGGCAGTGAATCTCTATCAGATTGAAGTCACATAAAATGAATGGCCTAAAACCAGAAACAGACTGCTTAGAAAGCATAGTACCTACATCAACAATCAGGAAGTCCAGCCAGCACCAAGCATTAGTGAAGTAAGTCTGAAAACCATAGGCCACCCATTTTAGCACCATTTCCAGAATAAAGACATAAGTAAAGATTTTATCGGCATAGTCCAGCATGATTTTTATAGTCTTGCGCTGTTCAATATGTATATCTTCAAAAGCCTGTGGAGAATGGGTTACATACAAGTCAGATATTGAAAAGTCTTTGCAAATTACAAATTAAGCCAAATTTGTAAATTAGAATTTGTAAATTTGTAACAAGAACTAAATGAAAACAGCAATGTAAAATCAGCTTCAACTTTTAAATGTTTTACCTTGAAAAACAAAATTAGCACAAATTACAATTACATTCTTTCGCTGTTCTAGATTTTATCATTGTTTGAAAATAGAATGATAATGTAACAGCTGAGGTCAACAAAAAGGTTTTTAGAAATTTCAGTAATAGTCAACACAGTTTCATAATTTTTCACACTGAAAAGCCCAGCCAGGTTCAGTCAGAAGGAAGTCTCATCATTACATTAACTTAATTAACAAAAGAGACCAAATATTGTGTTGATGCTCTTTAGTGAGTTTCAGTCTTCAGTGCTGAGGGCAACGTTTTAGCAGCGGGAGGTTGTAGGTGTGGCCGCTGTGAGAAGAGACCAGGGGGCTGCTTTGTGCCAGCTCCACCATCGATCCAACACAGGAAACAGCCGGGCACAACGAAGCGGTGCCTCTGGGAAAACATATTTAAGAAAGGGCAAAACACTGCATGGCAGTATGAGGACTGAAGGAAAAAAGTGAGAGAAAGTACTCTGCAAACACCAAGGTCAGAGAAGAAGGAAGTGAAGTAGTGAAGTAGGTGGTGCTTCAGGTGCTGGAGCAGTGACCAAGACAATATATAGCAAATCCTATGTCAATGAGCAACCAAAATGAAACCAATCTGTGTGAAGCACTAAATGTCACTAAGAATAGTATAAAGAAATTCAAGAATTCCTGTGTAACAGTCCAGAAATAGTGAAACTAAAACTACAGCAAAAAATTAACTAAGAACATGATGAATTCAGTATCTGCTTTTGGGGACAATTTTCATTTGAAGTAGAATAATTGTTTCATGCATACGTTTCCTTTTTCATGATTTTCTTAATTTCTTAAACAAGATTTTTAGCATAATCCTTTCCATAAATACACACATCACCTTGTATTCATCAGAAGTTCACCTGCAAAATTTTAATGTAATGTAAGCTAAATATAATACCTGAAATATTCTGGGAATTTAGTTCCAAGTTCTCTTTCAAAAAAACTTCATATTTTTTCTTAATGAATGCATATGTGTTATAATACTAACTTGGATAAAATATTTTTTTAGGTACTTTTTCTATGGGTGGAAGCTCTACTTACCAGAGCACCACTGCTGAGAAGAATCATGAAGACAATAAATGATTCAAACCAGTTGTGCTCTACTATCTTGTAACAAGTTTTTCGAAGGTTCCACCAGATTCTTCCTTTTGTGCTCTCCCTACTGCCTTTACAGCACTTAAACTTCTGTACACAGCCTAACAGCACAAAAAAGAAGAAACTGTTATATGGTAGAATTTTCACTATTCTGAGAAATCAAATTATTCTTAGCTAGCTTCTATTTCATGAAGTTCAACCTACTTCATGCTACTTATCTTTTCAATTTTATACTTTGGATGTTGGAAAATTTAAGTGTACACAATTTTTTCCCTATTCTAATGCTCCATCAAGCTTATAGTAAAGGACAGTTATCTAATTGAACTAATTTTCATTTACAAACATTTAAAATATATATTATTCAGTTTATATACAGATAATTAAAGGATGTGCAAATTGTCAGGGAGTAGAAACAAAGAGCATATATAGCAACTTTCGCACAAACTTGTTCAAGAACACAGAAGCTGCTTATTTTGAAAGAACTTTTGCCTTTTAGATAAGGTTCAAATATATCAGATATAAATGCTATTTTTATTTATTATCCTGAGGAACAACCAATGCTCCAAGGGCTGACTAAGGAAACATCTCTACATAAACAAATGTTTTAACAGGAGATGATGAGAGCTTTTCCAAATGGATACAGATGTGTAGCAACTGTCCACAGAATTTTGCCTCACACTGTAGAGCTCCCTACTTTATCATGGGGCCTCAAGGCATTGTTTTCAATGAACCTCAGTATCTGCCTAGCCAAGAGTAGCCTCCTTAGTTCTTTAAGAATTATTAATCACATAGAAACATAACGAAGTTGACATGACTTTAATGGGTCCCGAAGACATTCTGGTTTTCCTGTGAGTGTCATTAAGTTCATATGTTACAAATAAATTATGCTATATTTCATCATCTCAGATAAAACAGCTACCACTGTGAAGAACATGAACTACCCCACCTTCAAATACTCAAAATGCTTACATTATGAAAAAATAATCTTATGCCCAAGAACTAATAGATATCACATAACATGAGGTTAAGGAAGAATTGTAATATAATGTCAAATTATTTGAGAAATGTGTTTGTTTATTGGATTTTTTAAATTAAGGAATTGATATAGTCAATACAGTCCCACATTGCAAAAAGATTTTGTTTTTTTAGAGATCAGTAAAATAATACTTGAAAGGACAAGGCTCCTAGCCTAAATCAAAGGTGTCTTCAAAACAGCAAACAAAAAAGCATGGACAAGATAGGAGAGTGAATCCTGGAACATACTGAAAATTCTTTTACTCATGACTTAAAAGGAAATCAAAATCTGTAATATCACAAAAACTAGAAATTCCTTCTGACATAGTAAGTTTCAGTAGTCCACCTAGAAGATATAGATATACAGAACTAAAATCAAAACTTTTAAGGACATGCAAGTTTGCTGTTAAGACTTTACCTAAATAGATACATAGGATCTTACTCACCTGTTTTAATCCACAGTATATTTATACATCCTCTCCCCCCCATTAATGGTGTAATGTCAACAAAATAAGTTTATTTCTGAGTCAAACTTTCCAAGAGCTGAATCACCCACTGGATTGCTGTCTAGTGCTAGGAAGTGACCATGAGTAATCACATGATTCCATTTTAAATTTTTCAGTGGGGTGAGCCTGGTGTAGGGTTTAACCTTGCAGATTTCACTACTGACAAAGTAATTTAAATCAACAGAACTACTGACTGCTGAGAATAAGTTTATAGAATTGTGCTAGTGATTATTTAAAAATATTAGAAATGATCACATAACACACATATGGAACTTTGCATTAACAAATAGTACTTCACGAAAATCACTATTGCTATCTACAACAGGCAAAATTAATCATACCCTAAGACTTGACAAACTAGGATCCAGGACTGCTGTAGCAAAAGCTTCATTGAACTGCCAATGTTAGTTGCAAACAAGCAAAACGTAATTGCTAGCCCCAAATTTTATTCCCATACCTTCTGTAAAGCATGCTTGTAGTTCTGATGTTTTTTCTGGTTCAGTTTCACTTTTTTCTTCTCCAAAGACAGCTAAATTAACTGTACTTCCTTCTGACGAGCTGGAAAAATCTAGCTTCTGGAAATAAAATTCAATAATATTTTTACTTTAATAATATTTACATTTTTAGAAGTGTAATTAAATAAGCATGCAACACCATGTGCCAGTAATAAGAACAATATTTTTCACCAGAAATACAAAAAACCACCCACATGTAGCAGTCAATGCTGTTGAAATGTGCATAAATCTTCCACTTTATCTAGAGATTACAAGGCATATCATGGAATCTTTAATGGAATTTCAGAATTTCCAGTCATCAAAGTCAACTGTTACTCAGTTGATTTGCTGATACATGTTCTATTTATTTTGCTTTCTACTATTGCTTTCTTATACATTTCAACTGGCATTAATTTGCATTCTCTTTTGCCAATGCACATATGTAGTACATTGTGCATTCTGAAACTACCCATTACTCTGGTACACATACCTGTACAGTCAACACCCAGAAATAATTTTTGTTGGGTTTTATTTAATAATTGGTATTATACATAAGTCACATTTTTAAAAATACCCCCAAATATAAAACCAAACACACACACACAAAAATCCCCAACCAATACAAGAATAAGCCTTTATTTATTGTTTTGTAATCTGCCTGTGTATTGCAGAGATCTGGAGATTTTAAGGGAAGGTATGGTGTCCTGTACACTTAATTTAAGTATGAGTACCAAACTAAATTAGAGTAGTTTTGGTCACAACATTCTCTGACATTTTACAATGTTATTGTCAAGAAGTATATAACATCAGTAATGAAGTCACACAAGTAAATGTCTGTAGGGAATGATGTAAGCACACTTTATAAAACAACTTTGGTTTTGTCAAATCGGCACCCCTTTTACTAATTTAGTTAGATTTTTAAGATTAAGAGATATTTTCAGACAAGTTACTAACCAATCAAGTTATATTTATACATCAAATGTGAAACGTAAAAGGAAAAAATTATTTTTGGTATTAAAGAAATGTTTTTAATTTTTGTGAAAGACGACAGACAATATGATAACAATAAGTAATCCAGTATCCTGCACTAACTTTTACTAAAAATGGTTTTGCTATATTGCCTACTTTGTTATTACTTTACAAAGTAATTATCTGGAATAGCATCCCCATATTACTCGTGTTTACTGTAGACATGTCTTTTCCTTTTTAGTAACATAATTTAAAAATAGCAATATTCACAGTCAACAACTTTTCTTATCATTACTTCTACTGAACCCAGGGATAGCACTATATGCCCTCCACAATTCTATTAGTATGCTGCTTTCATCATCCCATGACATAGCATATATATTGCAAAATGTTGCAGTGGTGGTGAGTAAACTAAAATATTTAATCAAATAAGTCAAATTATTACTTTTAAAAAGATATACTTTTTAAGAGTAAAGATGTTTTGTGTCATATTACTAATAAAAATGAAAACCAATGTGAGGTACTCTTGGCAATTCGAACTGTAAGCTTAGTACACCGTTTGAGCAGATGACATGAATTCAACTGAAAGTATAAAGGATGAACAACCAAAAACACAAAAGGAACTGAAAAGAATCAATATGTTTAGAACATGAAGTTATATATCTCATATAATTCATGGTAGAAGAATCAGAGATTAGAGCTTTTTAAAATTTATTTTTAATTACAAAAGGCAATTTTCTTTACTCTAGAAATAAAACTAGATATTCTATGACCTATTTTGATATAAACCAGGTAGCCTGGTTTCCTCTTTCTTCTATATATGGTGTAGAGTATAATCCTACTACTTGAAGATTTACAGATTCAGCTAAACACTGGTTCTCTTTTTTATGTGAGGGGCTCAAACTTTTCACTAAGATGCAGGTATCAGACAACAACAACAAAAAAAGAGATCATAAAAATCAATATGCATAGAAGAGTTTCCTGCTATAATTAAAAAATTAGAAAGCTAGTTTCTTCACTCTTTCTTCACTCTTCTGCAAAGAAGTCTTTGCAGAAGTCTAACTGATCTGGGGAATCAGTCCAGGAAGAGAACTTTTAGAAAAGACAGAAATGTTCATACTTCACCTTCCAGGGCCCTTAGTGGTTGCTCAGTTTACTAAACAGTGGTAAGAAGGACACATTGTATGTAAACTAAGCACTGGATTGAATGGATCAACTGATGCACTCAAAAGTTAATCAACATCTGCAAATCTGCAGCTAAATAACTTTTGGTTGAGAAAGTTATATATATATATATTTTTTTTTTTCACTCTTGGCAGTGACATGCTATTCAGATTTTGAATACACTAGTTTTTTCAATATAAAATTCTCCTGTACTGTTATCAGGTCAAAATGTGATGCTTATGACCTTTCTTTTTTCCTGAAGGATTCAAGGTATCAAGGCACAAATACTTCCATGAATATTGCAACTACTACACACACATTGTCCCACAGAAACAACATAGGATTGCTTGAAGCAATCGGAGTCAATCTTTACTGAGCATCACCATTAAAATAATAAATGAAAAGTTTCAGGTAATAACTTTAAAGAAAACCCTGTAATAAGAGCTAATAACAGGTAGCCACAGACCGTTCACATGATGCTACCTAGCATTCAACTTATATGTCACTGAAATAGTAACAGAAAATCTGGTAGGTTCACAACCTCTGAAGCAAAGAACAAACATACCAGTAATACAGCTCTTAAGAGAAGGAATGGAAGGAAAACATTATCTTGTGTAATTAAAAATAAAAACAAACAACAAACCAAACAAACCCACAGGATGACTGTGCTACATATTCTTGTGTTTTCATTTACTAAGGATCTCTCTCTCTCTCTCTTTCTTTTTAATTTAAGACTACCAAATATTTTTCTGGAGAAGAGGTAAAGAACTACAGTAAAATGCGAAATACAGTTGCTGATAACAGCACTTTGGAGAGTATGTTCAGGAACTTAGTAAAGAGGATCCAAAAGTATTATTGTGCAGAGACAGAACACAAACCCTTAGAACACACTCTCTTAATATTCCATCCATTGGCTACTTGCCTAGTTAAGCAGATCTATTCTAAGTGGGAAATATTTCCTAAAAAAAACCCCCACCTCCTGATTCTTCCATTTAGTGTCAAATATTAATTAAACATTAATAATTACACAAGGCACTTTTTTAAATAAAAATTTTGAATTATCACTGAGTATGGTGATAAGCATAAGCATATCAGCATAAGCATAGCTAGTCACTTTCATTGGGATATTCTATTCACCTTTTTTCTGAAAGAATTAAATTAAGAATATCTATAGATAAAGCTTGCAAATTATTTACATTCTAAAGCAACCAAAAGGTTCTCCATAGAAAAGACCTACCTCTCCTACTCTACATAACTTAGAAAAAAATTGTCATGTGTATCTATTAAAAAAAACATTGCCTTATTATGCAGGCAAGGGTAAGTAAGACAAAGTGACACCCAAACAAAAAAGATTTGTGTCTTTTTCAGTGAAATGATTGGAAACTCCCAGTTTACTGGTTTGCATGCTGCTCTATGCTTGTCCAGACTCATGAAAGCAGAAACTTGAGGCAGGAGCAGTGTCACATAAACAATATCTATCCAATAAGACCCATCCCCTCATACCTGGGAGCTCGAGGATGAGATATTATCACATTCTACTCTTCCCTACTGAAGTGCCTTTTCTAAAATAGCTTCAAGAAATCCTTAGAAAATATTTTTCCATACCTTCTGAACAGTTTACTGTCCCCTCGGACACAAAAGAGAGACCTAAATATTTCCAATATATAATAAAAAGAAATACATGGAAGATAATGCAAGATGCCACAACAAAACCACACAAACCAAGTTTATATTTTCAAAATGATTACCTCAATGACCCCTACATAGTAAAGAGCAGAACTGTCAAACTATTCAGAAGAGATCATCAGGAATAAGAAATATGTAGCTTGGAACAATTAAGCTAAAAACTTTGCAAGTTTGGTTTCCGAATTTAGAGGTTTGGGAGTGTAGTAGCTCCTATTTTGTCTTTTTAACAATTGTCTTAATTTTATCCTTATCCTTAGTTTGCCTATTTTATATTGCCTTCTTGTCTGAAGATCCTTATTTATACAGTTTTAATCCATCCAGATTTATTTAGACACCTGCATGAAATTTTTGATTAAAGTTATGTTTTATGTCTGTCTTTATAAATACAAAGCATCTGGAGTAAGTTCACAAAGAAACAATCACTTATGATGATGATGAACAAAACTTACATAAATGATTCCCTATATTCCAGCATTGCAGACATATACAAACTTCATGACTAGAATATAACTAAATCATTACATCCATATTCAAAAGAACTATGCATACGTATAAAAAACCCACATTTTAGACTGTTAAAGATACATAGTGTGTATCTTTCATCCTATATCTTAGCTTCTCTTATATGAGAAAACTGAAATGTGAATTATAAAAACATTGTGAACAAACACAAAACAATTGATATCAAAGATATAAGCATTTTAGCATACAAATAACTGTACATATGTAATATTACAGAGGCATTGGTCAAATGAACGTGATCAGAAAATGTTCATAATTACATGACAGCTAAAAATATGGTACAACAAATGAACAGAAAACATCAAATGAGGACAACCCTTCAGTTTTCCTAAAACCATAGGTTGTTAACCTCTTTGAATCTTGAAAAGTGTTGATGCTTAATCATTCAGTTAACAATAATAAAAATTTACAAAGCATGCAGGTTATGCCACAGAAATAGTACAGAAAATACCAAAGATGTAAAAAGGAGAGAAGAATGTGGTGTTGCCCTCGGTCATGCTGTGCTGTGAGTTGTGGGACTCAGCTTACAGAGCGTGTGCATGTTCCCACTACATTGCAACAGATGGGGGAATATACAGTGCAGCTGAACAGCATGCAGGCCAATCAATCTCAGAAGTGACCATATATGTATGATTTCTTTAGGTAACCTGT
>VZTN01029318.1:0-27729 GCA_013400515.1 Erpornis zantholeuca | reverse complement strand
TAAAAATTAAAAAAAAAAAAAAAAAAAAAAAAGGAAATTCCAGTGATGTATAGTGAAAATGTTGAGGAGGAGGTTGTGCCACACGAGTAGGTAAAAATGGGAACAGATTGCCTAGAAAGCTGATGGAATCTCCTGCCTTGGAGATAGAGCTTGGCTGGACAAAGCTTTGAGCAACCTGATACAGATAATTGCCATGAGGAAGTATTTGGACAGGGTGACATTTAAATGTCCCTTTCACCCTAAATTATACAATGATTTATGGACTTGATGGGTAGGAGAGAAGCTTTTACTCTGAAGTGTCTTGACTGTAATAAAACATTACTCATTATGTTTCCTGACTTTATTTTTGCCCTTCAAGGCAGGAGAAAATGAGTCTTTTGAAACTACTGCAGAATGTTGTGCAAGCTGAGTGCTAAGGGGCAAAAGGAGGAATGTGAAGTGTGTGGATCACTAGAGGTTTCTCCTGCATCTGTTTTCCTCCAGAATTTCCAGTAATGCTCTAGATGATATGCTATAGAAGGTGAAATGTCATAAACTTGCAGGAAACATGGGGACTTGCAATAAGATGAATGAGAGTAGGAGTTTGACATAGTACAAGAATGGTCTGGAAAACATGGAATGAAATGCAGTAGGGACATATGTAAGCTGCAGCATTTAGATGGTATGAATCAATTTAAATGGAAGATGGAAGACAGATGGAAGACAGCTATAGAGTGTGAGTTCCTGACTCCCAGGTCTTAGTGAGTAGCTCTTCTATGAGCTTTTTCATTTTCTTTCGGAATCCATTCTTAATATTGGCAGAGTCCTGTGGCAAGGAAGTCTGGCCATACCAAGAATCTTCAAGTACTTAAGGGAAGGTGTCAGATAGTTGGAATTACCCTATTCTCTGTGTCCAGAGGTCAGGAAGGAATGGATGGACAAGTTAGAAGAAATTAGAAGGGGACACTCTGATGGTGTTCTGAAAAAGCCCATTTTGCCTTCAGAAGTGTATGCCTCTGAGAACAGTGTAGGTTAACTGCCCTCAGGACAGATGCAGTTATTGTGTTGCAGAGACAGAGTAGGTGATTTCTAAAGGTACTTTACAGTTTGCTTTGTTAATGATTGTGGTTTTGGGTGAAAAGGTCAACAGGCCGTAGCTCGTCATATTCTGATGGGGTACAGAGGTAGGATAATACTTGCAGATGATAAACTGGAACTTATTTCTGAGAATGGTGATCTGTGAGTCAGGTCTGAGGACTCAGTGCCATAAGACAGAAATGAAATCTGTTTAACAAACAAACCAACTAACCCTAAGAAACCCAAGAATGGTTTTCTGATTGTGAGTGAAACCATTGAAATTATATCAAAGCGATGGTGCTTTCATAGCCTAAAGTGAAAGGTGTACAAAGGAGAGCCCTTAAGGTTTGATTTTGAATTACAGTGGTTCTAAAAAATTCTCTTAAAGTAAATATAATAAAGTTTTCTTGTTATAGTAAGTGTATTCTATGAGAAATCTGTAGGTGAAATTTGCATTAGGAATAATGGAGTTTTAGAACTGCAGTTAGTGGATTGCAAGGGACTATCCCTTCATGGGTCATGTAATGATGGGGATTTTCTTGTGCATATTCCAGAGAAATATGGGTGATGGACATAGCCTTGTGAGTGATTGCCTGTGGGTTTGATTTTCCTTTTTGTCCCTTTTGGTCTCAGTATTGCAGCAGCACCATAGTCAGGTTGTATCATTTTTGTCTCCCAGGAGCCATTACCTTTTCTGGAGAGGATTATAAATTACTGGGAGTAGATTTATCAGACCTGTCTGAGCTGGAGAGAACCCTGGAAGAAGCTGGACTGAACCATGAAATCCCCACCCTCTTCATTGCAGAGGTGGTGCTCACCTACATGGAGAACACCAGGTCAGGCTTCTCCTCTCTTACCCAGGTGGTAAAGGGAAAACAGCAAACTTCTTTCTGAGTACATCACTTTGCACTGGGAGACCTGTTCTCTTGAAACTAAAGCCTTGGGAATTCTGTGGAGTTCCAAATAGCTCCTTACATCATAATAATGATGATATAATTGATGTCCACATGATATCCTAAAAGGAAGGAAAAAAAGAAGAAAAATCTCAAATGAGCAATTTTGAGGTTTTTGTTCTTCTCATCCCCTGGCTTGTCTGTGCAGATGGGGAGGAGATGTTCATGAGTCCCCAGCACAGCACTCTCATTTGTGTATTGCCACTTGTCAGGATGCCTTAATAGCAGCTTTACGGTGTTGCAGGAAGATGCACTGCATCTGTCGTGTGGTGAGTGGACCCTCAATCTCCCAACAGGTCAGATGCCTTGCTTCAGTGGGCAGCAGAGCATTTCCCTCGGGCGTGCTTCCTGATGTACGAGCAGGTGCACCCTGAGGACGCCTTTGGCCGTGTCATGCAGCAGCATTTCAGGCAGCTGAGCTCTGCACTGCACTCGCTGGCACAGTACCCTGACTGTGAGGCACAGCGGAGGCGCTTCCTGGGGAAGGTAAGCACCTGCAGCTCAAGGGCACACATGAAGCATGATTTATCTGAGGAAGACTGAACACTTAAGTGCTTGGTCAGTTATGGGCTGAAGCAAACAGGGCTCAGGCTGAGGTACTGCCTTTTCTGGTAGCATGACTCGTCATTAGAAGGTGCTTCCAACTGGCTAGCAGCCAACTGTCTTGTACGGGATTAATGGGTTCCTCTGAGACTTTTGATGTAATAAATTAAATATTTAAAAATTTTACAGATGAGAGATCTATTTTCACCAATTTGTGGGCTGCTCTTGCTTTAGCTAGACAGTCTTAGTGGCTCGTGCAGGTGTTTAGCTTAGGGTCTTTGTTTTCCTGTGGGAAGTGAGCTTCTGTCCTTCCAAAGGTGATAACTTTGAGGGATTTGTCTTCTAGGGCTGGACTGAGTGCAGTGTCATGGATATGAATGAGTTTTTCACCTGTTGTATTCCAGAAGATGAGCAGCAAAGAGTGCACACACTGGAGCCTTTTGATGAGTATGAGGTAACCTTCCTTTATTCTGAAAATCGGGGACCTGGCTTTGGTATCATAAGGTATCTGCAATTTCTTATGGTTGCCTTTCTGTACAGAGCTGCTGAGGCACAGGTGTTCATGGAGGCAGAAAGGATCAGCTTAGTTAACACAGAGGCCGTGGGGAGCTCCTGGTGAAGCAGTGTTGCAGTAGAGTCCAAAAGATGACAGAATGCGGCATGAATTTTCTCAGTGAAAAGCCATTTATTAAGAAAAATTCTCCATTTTTATAACTTAGATCACTAAAAGGCATGACACACGGGACACAGAGGCATTGGTTCTAGCATGAACACCTCTCTCACACCATTGGTCAATTACACAGAAACTTGTTGGGAGAACAAGAGTAAAAAACACTTTCGGTGAGATAGAGTTCTCAAAACATTTCTAATTGTTTACAATAACTTTCTTCAGTTTCCCATGCTCTGGCCGTGAGAGGGTGTACTTCTTCGACTTTCACAGCTCTGCTCTCATGAGAATGTAACTTCTCACAAACAGGGCGAGAGCTGAAGAATTTCTCTCTGAGTAACTTGTCAGCGTCCATAAAGCAGCATGGGAAGAAGGCTCTCCTTGATCTTAGAAAAGCTGCATGTTCCTTCCTTCTTGTGAGCAGTCTCTCAAGGAGACAGGCTTGTCATAGCAAATTACCTGGTAGTATAAAAAGAAATTCTACATGCTAAAAGTTGGCATGGATTCAAGTGACAATTACTTTAATGAAAGAGAAATCCATTAAGGGTTACTGAATACATAAATAAACACCTGATGTGCTGTTCCTGACTGCAGTTGGTTGAGAGCATTCCTGGGGAAAGCCAAATGCACTTGTCCTGCTTTCTTCCATTTCCACAGACTGCTTTATTGTTTGTCATTGTTGGATACATGCTATTAATTTCAGGGGTTTTTTGCTCTGGCTTTATACAACCATTCCTCTATTAACGATTGAAATTTAACTATGACTCTATTATTTGCCATTTTTATGTTAACTGCTGGCAAAGTTTCCAACTACTTGAAGTCTAGAAGTGAAGATAAGTGCAAGATAGTGAGTACCTTTGAACTAAATATTCTGTGGAATACTTAATAGAAGTTTCCCTTTTGATTTTATGGTTCTCTGTTTATAATTCTAGAAATCTAATAGCCATAGTATGAAAACAATTTAATGTGCTTGAATTTATTTTGCCAGCATGGTAGGATCTGCTCTGTTATGAATGCAAAAGTGGTAACTGAAAGGGCTGGCAGATTTGCTAAGTGGTTTAGAAATGTCTGCTATAATTGTTGTAGGTCAAGGCCATTGCTCATATTAGTGGGAAGGTAAAGACTTGGTATTGTTTTCCTTACAGAGGAAGTTAATGTGCATGAGTCTGAGCTCAAAACGTGCACAGGAGTAAATGATGTGACAACAGAGAGCTCTACAATTAGCCTTTGAGAGAAGGATTCAGTAAGATCCAGGTCTTATTGTAAACAAGCTTGGTCAAATTAGATAAGAAATGTAAAATAGACACCCAGTGTGGAGGGAGACCGATTTTTAGAATAATTTGCTCAGGGACTAATAGTGGATTCTTCCATTTTCAGTATTTATGTTAATTTCTGGATATCACTTTTCAAAAGATGCTTTTTACTTCTAATATGGGTTGGGGCAATGAAGCTGATAACATGATTCATGTGCCATTTAAATTCATGTTTATGCTTGCTAGTCACATAGTTGGCTGAATATATCCTACGCTGTGGGAATGAACCCGCTCAATTCCCCAATGTCCATTAACTCTCATTGCTGCTGGCTTCCTGTACATTGCTTTTGCTTGTGCTTCTACCTCAGAATGATTCCAAGGCCAGAGTGAAAATTATGTATTATTGTCCAGCACAGACCATGTTGAACCTTTTGAACATTTGTGATTTCTTTGGAATCACTTATATTCCATGAGCTTTAGGAAACCTTAATCCCTCTGCTATAAAGACCTCACCCTTTCTTGTGATCAGAACCGAGAAGCATAAAGGAAAGTTGCCTCCAAAAAAAAAAAACTTTCCCATGCAATATATAGTTAAGCTATGGGATGCACGTTGGATATGTTAAAAGTTTATGTGAGTTCAAAGAGCAACTGGATAGGTTCATGGATGAAAAATCCATCAAGGATTGTTCAATACAAAGACACAGCTTCTTGCTTAGAAGATCCCCGGGCTATAAATTTTTGAAAGTTGGAGTGAGAAAGGTATTTACTCACCTGTTCTTTCTCCCCTTCAGCTTACCCTTCTGACTTTGACCACTGCTGGAAACAGTGCTAGGCTGGGTTGGTATTTCATTTGGTTGCGTGGCTGTTCTGAGATCCTTTCTACTGTTTGCTCTAAGATTTTGAGAGGGATTGTTTTTTGTTTGTGTCTTCCTTTCTTGGTTTGTTTGTTTGTTTATTTGTTTTTTCCTTTGGGCTTGCTACAGGAATGGCATCTGAAATGTTCTCATTACTTTGTGTTGGCTGCATCAAAGGGGATGGAACCTCCCTGGACTCCGTTGTTACCCAGTGTGACAGGTACACAACAAGTAGTTTTCACAGTATTCTTTTATCTCATGCAGGCTTCTCTGGGAGGTTTCAGGAGACATTGAAACTCTGGAAGGGGCAGATGGAATGCTGATGTCTGGTAGCTTTCTTCACTCCTCCACAGTGGTTCTGCTATCTAAAGCAAGGCCAGGGCTGTGGCCTAACACTGCTGGTTCTGATCACTTCTGTTCTTTGGGTTCATTGAACCTCCCAATCTGAACAGCCTGTCTTTGGTTCACACGTGAGCTCCTCCAGTGCATGGCTGCAATGCCAGCCTACCCCGCTCCTCCTCCTGTTTTTGGGATCTCCCTTTCAAATTTATTCCTGGTTGCCTCCATACGTGGCTCTCTGAACCATTCTCTCCTTCCAGCTCCAAAAAGGTTTATCTGTTTTCTTTACTGCCCTGACTGGCAGACCACTCAGAAGCCTGTCGTGAAGCTCTGCTTTACTTTGTTATCCCTTGTGGGTGCAATTGTACCCGTAGTATTTCTGTTTCTGAAATGCTTTTAAATCTGTGTGTCACTTCTTTTAGATGGGAGAAAAGTGGTACAGCAGGGGAAAAGCCAAGACCAAGATTGTGTTTCTGAGATAAAAAGGATTTGGTGGCTGTAGCAGTCCAAGAAATTCCTGGATTTGACTGCTTGCTTCATTTTTCAGGGTAGAAATCAGAAGGTTATTTTTAATCTGTTTTATATCACTAGTCTTCCACAAGTACTTCTAGCTTCAAGAGAAAGTTGAAATCTATGTTCTAGGGAGCAAGAAAAGCAGCTGAAAAAGGATAGGGCAGGATGGTCACTGAATCCATGTGTAGTGTCTCAATTAGATTTGAAAATATAGTGAAATTGAAGCTAAATAAATGTGGGTGTGATTTAATGCACTGTGTGATTGCCACTGGTCCTTCAGTTAAATCCTTGAAGGTGCCTAAAGGCATAGTATCTATCCTTAAATTAAGACAAACAATCTGACATCTGCTTAATGGACTTTATTACAGTGAAGACATTTGATTTGTTAGAGACAGGAATAGGGTCTTTCTGCTGCTGTCTCTGTTGTATTCAAAACTGATAGCAAAAGCCTTTAAAGTCTGGTAAATTGTCCATGCTTAGATATTTTTTACTTGCAATGCAAAAGGTATGTCTCTAATAGCAATAAATGCCCCAGTTATCCTCCCAGATAGACTTGGATCCCAGTTCAAGAGAGTGCAAGTACTAAATCTTCCAAAGTGATCGTGGTAAGTATATTTTGTGACATGAAGAAACTCCTCCATCTTTAAAAGATCAGTCTGTAACAAGACATTTAAGCCCAAAGAGATGAGATTTCTTACTTCATCAAATGATAAAATAGGGTCTTGTACAAAGCAACAATCAGTACAGGCAATTTTTCTGGTTATGGCATACAAAAAATGGACTTCGAGCTGCTCCTCCTCCTCCTTCATAATCTCTTACAACACAAGAATAAAGCCCTTGATTAAAACAAAGAAGGTGCAGATTCCAAACTGATGAAAAGACAACAATGTGTATAATGTGTAGGCGAGTCAAGAGTCCTATGCTGAAAGTTTGTTTCATGGTAAGAGATATAATATTTAGAGAGAAGATATTTAGATAACTGGAAATACTCTCCTATAGTAGAGCCATTGGAATTAACATATTATTTGTCATGCTTCAGAATGTTATTTCAGTGCTTCTGTGAAGGTAGGATCAAAATCTGGCAAGAAACTTTGAAATCAGCTTCCAGGTGTTTGTCCTTTTTCTGCTGTTCTGTGCTGTTCCTGTAGCCAAATACTGTCTTAATCAGACAGGTACTCCTTTTGGAGGTAGTGCAGTGATTCATATCTTGCTGCAGCAGTTTAGGACACTGCACTCACTTGGCCAGTTTTACATCCACCTCATGAAAGCAGTCTCAGAATTGCCAGGAGCTGAGTGAGCAGAGTAGAAGTTACAGTTGGTAAAGCAGTAATTTGAACCATTACATCCTGATTTCTAGGACATGTCAGATTATCTGTGTGCTGTCAACTTGCTTCTCAGTTTTTTCTTCTTGAAAAGATGAATGGTCATCTTGAAAAGATGACGTGCTTAATCTCGTACTTAAAATGTGGTCCTTGGTTTGTATTTGTGCATAAGTTCTTTGGTTCTCTTTGTCTTACAGTTCCTCGTCATGCTGGTCCTGTTGGGATGGCTGGGAGTGTCCCTGCAGCAGTGTGTGCAAGGCTCTCAGGAATTCCTGGCCTGAGACGTTATGGTCACTGCTCTGTTCTTATAAAACCCAATATGATTCTTACCACGGGAGGCTTTGGGGAGGAGAATGGACAGCACTGCCGCATGAGAAATTTCCACGTGCTGAGTAAGCATGCAGGCTACTGGAAAGCTGTCTGTGTGACACAGAATATTCCTGATAAAAGATGGGGTGAGTTCTCATACCGATGGCAGGTGCAAGGGGGATACCTTTGTGCTAAAAGTGAGAGAAAGTCTAGTTGAAAAAGTGATGTCAAGGCACAGTGAGGCTGGTAGTCACAGAGATCTGAAAGTTCTGGTTGCTAAATGCTGGATCCTGCCCTTTGGTCACCACAACCCCATGCAGCACCCCAGGCTGGGGGCAGAGTGGCTGGAAAGTTGGAAAAGAACCTGAGGGTTCTGTTTGACAGTGGCTGAGCATGAGCCTAGGCAGGCAAGAAGGCAAATGGCACCTGGCTGGTACCAGCCTAGTGTGGCCCCAGGCCCAGGGCAGTGATTGTCCCTCTCTGCTGGGCACTGCAGAGAGAGACACTGAGGGGCTGGAATCACAGAATCATAAAATGGTTTGGGTTGGAAGGGACTTTAAAAATCATCTACCTCCAACCTTCTGACATGGCCAGGGACACCTTCTAGTGGAGAGCATGGTGTGAAACATTTCCAGGGATTGGGCAGGCACTTCTCTGGGCAGACTGTGTCAGGGCCTCACCACCTTCACAGAGAAGAATTTGTTCCCACTATCCCATCTAACCCCACCCTCTGGCAGTGGGAAGCCATTCTCCCTTGTCCTGTCACTCCAGGCCCTTTTCCAAAGTCCCTCTCCAGCTCTCTTGGAGCCCCTTTAGGCACTCCTAAAGATCACTTCCAGGATCTCCCTGGAACCTTCACTTCTCCAGGCTGAACAGCCCAGACTCTCTCAGCCTGGCTCCAGAGCAGAGGGACTTCAGCCCTGTGATCAAGCTAGTAGACTCTGATTTTTTTCCAATAGCTCCATGTGTTTACTGTGCTGGGGACACCAGATCCGGATGCAGAACTCCAGGTGGGGTCTCAGAAAAGCAGCATAGAGAGTGAGAATCATCTCCGTCGACCTGCTGGCCACACGTCTTTTGATGCAGCCTTGGACATGGTTGACTTTTCGGTGCTGTGAGCACATACTGCTGAGTCATACTGAACTTTTTGTTCACAAACGCCCCCAAGTCCTTCTCCCCAGAGCTGCTTTTGATACATTCTCCGACCAGTCTGTGCTTGTGCTGGGATTGCCCCAACCCAGGTGCAGGACCTTGCCCGTGGTCCTGCTGAGCTCCATGAGGTTGGCACAGTCCCAGCTCTCCTGTCCAGGTCCCTCTGGATGCCCCTCCCTTTCCCTCCAGCGTGTGACCGCACCACACAGCTCCTTGTCATCAGCAAGCGTGCTGGGGTGCCCTCGATCCCTGTCCGTGTCACCAACAAAGTTGTTAAATAGTGCTGGTCCCTACAGAGCCCTGAAGAACAGCACTCATCACTGGTCTCCACTTGGACACTGAGCCAGTGGCTATGACTCTTTGAGTGAATTCCTAATCCACCAAATGATCCATCTGTCAAATCCATGTCTCTCCAGTTTAGAGACTTAGTGTCAAATGCTTTGTACAAGTCCAGGTAGATGACATCTCTTGCTCTTCCCTCATCCACCACTGCTGTAAGCCCATTGTAGTAGTGGCTGAGGGAACTGGGGGAGCTCAGCCTGGAGAAAAAGAGGCTGGGGGGAAGCTTCTCACTCATACAACCACCTGAAAGGAGGATGTAGCCAGGTGGAGGTTGGCCTCTTCTCCCAGGAGACAAGGGACAGGACAAGAGGAAATGACTTCAAGCTGTGCCAAGGAAGGTTTAGGTTGGATATTGAGGAAAATGTCTCTAAGTAAAGCACTGTCCATGCCTGGCACAGGTTACCCAAGGTTGTGCTGAAGCCCACATCCCTGGAAGGATTTAAAAGCCATGTGAAAGTGGCACTTAGGGACATGTTTTTAGTTTTGACCTTGAGACTGCTGGAGGAATGGTTGGACTTGATAATCTTTAAGGGTTTTTTCCAACTTAAACTATTTTAAATTTCTTGGAAAAAAGGTCTGTGTGAACCATGACATTTTGTATCTCCACAGGTGAGAGGTTGTACCATACTGTGTCTTGTCTCTCAGACACTCTGGCCCTGGTGGTAGGAGGACGAACATCCCCATTGAGCACAGGCTTGGGAATGTTGTGGCTAAAGTTCCCTGAAACTTGTAATGCTTCAGACCCAGATGATGTTGCAGTGGAGCTTGTAAGTCTGCAGCCTGCTGCCAAAGCAGCAGCTTTGCGTTGGAGACACAGCACAACTGAAATGACATTCCAAGGTAAAAGGTAAAAGGCCTGGTGATGCAACATGGGTTTTTTTTGTTTTTTTGGTTTTTTGGTTTTTTGGTTTTTTGTTGTTGTTTTGGGGGTTTTTTTGTTTTGTTGTTGTTGTTTTTTTTGTTTGTTTGTTTGGTTTTTTTGCAAAATCCTTAAGTGCCTGATTTAATCCAGAGGGGTGGTGGGTAACAACAAATCAACAAGTGAGAGTGCCTTGAGCAGAAATGAGACAAATGGTAGAAGAGAAACATCAAGAAACTCCTTGGGGTATTGAAGATGTGGTAGACAATTTGGAAACACAGGTGCTTAGTGTGGTGATACAACACGGTTTTTTACAGTCCTCAGGGGTTTGCCCGGCAGCTCGGGGGGAGACCGCGCTGCACCGATCACGGGCGCCAGAAGTTCTCCCGCGGTTTCCCACTTCGGGGAAATCTCTCCGTGCCTTCTCTCCGGCACTGTTCT
The DNA here is from genome assembly GCA_013400515.1 of Erpornis zantholeuca. NCBI lineage: Eukaryota > Metazoa > Chordata > Aves > Passeriformes > Timaliidae > Erpornis > Erpornis zantholeuca. The sequence continues at coordinate 17,126 of VZTN01029318.1, read as the reverse complement.
CAGCTTGCCTTAGCTCAGCTGTCCTTAGAGGCTGCGCATCAAACCAGTTGCACCGATGGGTAGTAGCAAGAGACGAGAACGGACCCTTTTGCTGCTATGTCCCAAGGGTTTTATTGTCTCGGGGGGAGCAGAACAAAAGCATGCCAAAAGAGCCAAAAGAGTCCACAGAACAGGGGTGCACAGCTTTTTAAAGAGGGGGAAAACAAGGGGTGTTCACAATACAGGGACCAATCCGGCTAGCTCAGGGCAGAGGGGAGGGAGGGATTACATTTTTCAGGACCAACAGGGCTACAATCCAGGTGACTGACACTTAAAGCAACCACAGGGGCATCGAGGTTTTAGGGGAATTCCCAAGGGGAGTGTCTGGGATTCTGGGGATTGACAAGCCTGAGAGAAAAGGGTTTGGGTGACTGACAGGGATCTCTCTGGAACACAGGAGGGGTTTCTTCCTTATCTGGTGGAGGTGGGAGGGTGGAGGGAAGGAGTTTGGGGAGAACACTTTACTGTGGATGCAGCCAGAGGGGGCTGGGTAACAGAACATACTATCTTTTAAGCAGTAACTTAAATTTAACATTGTATACAAATGAGAAACCAAATGCAACCAAACATTAACAGTCCAGACCACACCACCACAGCCTGGAAAGAGTGGAAATGGCTGTAGGTATGCAGGATCTTGCACTCGACCTTGTTGAACTTGATGAAGTTCATATTGAACACTCCTCAAGCCTGCCAGTAGGAAAGAAATTAAGAGGCTTTGAGATCTCTTCTTGGCACCTGAAATATGGTAATTCTGAATTTTGTTATCTACATCCCCTGTGGCAAGTAGGATTGAATCCTACTGTAATTCACTGTAATCCATTCTGGAAGACTGATTCTATGAGATCATCTATGGCTGAAGTTATTCATGCTTGATCACGCCAGGACTAAGTTTTGCTCTCTGCAAAGGCTATTTTTTGAGGAGCAGGATCCCTAGCTCTTTATCCAGAAGTCCTTCAGAAGAAGTGTTACTTTTCTAGTAGCAATTGACAAACACTCAGTAATTGTGAACAGCTCTAGAATTAGGTCCTGCAGTAGCAAGCTTAAGGTTGGTCTAGTAAAAGATCCTGGTTGTAAGGGGCAAAAACTTAAGCAGTGGCATTCAGGAGCTGAAGGCTGTCCTTTCCTAAGGTTCCCATTCCTGCAGCTGGCAGGAAACTCTCCAAGGGGAGCAGAAGGGAATTGTTAAGCAGTTGTTAGTCTAGTCTGGAGCACACTTTCCATTTGTGGAGCAGTGTTGAATTAACACTATAGCTTCCAGTCAGAATTTTATATCAGAAAAGCAAATGCTAAATGGGTAAATAAAATTTTATTAGTAATACATTGGGTCTTGTCTTTTTCAGACTGTATTGTTTCATCTTATTTTTGTCTTGATACTGTTGTGTAGCTGAAGAAAGTGATCAACACCAGTGTTACCTGCACAGTCCATTCTGAATCAGTGAAAGGACAGGGCATAGTGCAGTGAATGCATGTCCTTGACATGCACCCAAACTACTATTGCACCCTTTTTGTCAGCTTCCCTTCTATGCAAACAGAAATCTTTGCTTTTGTGACATACCAGAGTCTAACTTCTCTTACCAGCTGGTTATCTGTTTCCATAGGTGAGCAGTATTTGTTTGTGTATGGTGGCCGCTCTGCTCTGGAGCCTGTGCTCGGGGATTGGTATTTCCTGCACACTCCAGACCTCTCCTACACTGCGGTAAGAATGGACTCCATGGGGATTGGAGTTAGAACTCACTTCTAAACACACAGCTTTTTATTCTTCTGTAGACAACACAGTCTCTACAGAATAGTGGAGGATGGAACGGAGATTTGGAGGTCATCTAGTCCACCACTCTTGCTTAAAACAGGTCTGACTAGATCAGGTTGCTCAGTATATTGTCCTGGTGGGATTATCTCCATAGATGGAGACTCCACAATCTCTTTGGGCAACCTATTCCAGTGCTTGACCACCCTGATAGTACAATATGAGGGGTTTTTATGTTTAAGTGGATTTTTTTCTATGTCAGTTTGTGCCCATTGCCTCTTGCCCTGTTGCTGGATGCTGCTGAGAACATACTGTCTCTGTCTTCTTTCACCTCTCCCACCATGGACTTGTCCACCTGTGTCCTGGCCATTTTTGCAGAAGGAGACTGTTAGAGACAGTATAAAAAGCTTTGCTAAAATTAAAACCAGCTCCATATCTGCTGGTTTGCCTCAGTCAACTAGATTGCTGAATATGTCATAAAAGGAAATTGAGTTAAAGAGGACTTACTCCCTTGTTTACTTACTGGCCACCAGTCTGATGTAACCCTATTTACTATAACTCTTTGAGCCCAACCTTGTACACAGCACAGTCAGAGGATGAGAGATGTGTAATTTCAGGAGGTCACAAGCTGAACATGAGTAAGCAATATCCCACTGTTGTGGCAGGCCTACACTGTGTCTTCAGATATGTAACCAGAAATGTTTTTTTGTAGACTCATGAATTGCTTCTTTTATTTTCTACAATGTTCCTAATCTCAGCAGAACTCCTGTAAAATACCCAAAGCTGACGGCTGAAAAAGAGGTGGACAGGGTCCCATACAGCTGTATAGAGGTATGCAGCAAGAGTGACCAGGCCACATACCTCACAGGGGAAAGTTTTGAAGGACTTCTAGCTATTGAATCTGGAGAAGATTCAAGATAGAAATAAATCTTCTAATATCTAAAATATTGCTGCAGAGAAGACAAAAATTGTTTTCCATTTTAACTTTGAGTAGTACAGGGAATCAACTGGACACTAAGGAAAGCTATTGATCGTGAAGCTAGCTGAGTCTGCAATAGACTGCCTAAAGAGATGAGAAATTCTTATCACTGCAGACTTTTGGAAACTGTTATATAAACATCCATCTATCCATCCATCCATTCAGGTGATTGCAGATACAGTTTCTGTATTTGTTTTAGGGGAAGGTATGGACCGAGTGGCCTCCAAATTTTTTTCCATCACTTACTTCCTGTGATATTCCTTTAATGCCTGATCTCCCTTTTTTCCCTTCAGTGCTTGCACTAGAGGTTTTCTTTCTGGATTTTAGTCCTGCAGTCAAGCCTTTTGTCCTGCTCTTTGGTTTGAGCAACTGATTACCAGCTTTGCTGGTCACTGCATTAGTCCATGTGTTTGTAAACAAACTTGTAGTTCCCAGGCGTATGTCTTGAGCAGAAAGCAGCATGCAAGAATGCAGATAAAGTTACCTCTAATAAATGTGTGGAAATAAACCTTCTGAAGACTGGTTATATTCGATGTACTGAGGGCCAGCGATAGTGTAAATGGAAGCACTTAGCAGTCCCTAGAGGAACATGTGGAGAAGGCTGGGTCAGTCAGACAGGAAAAGGTCATTTAAAAGCCTGGACATTAAGCAAACACTTAGCTTGGCAAACTTCAGCCTTGAACTTGTGTTTTTTCAGATTCCTGTTGAGGGTCCAGTCCCAGAAAGCCGCCACTCTCACAGTGCCTGCAGCTGGGAAGGAGGAGTGCTGATCGCAGGAGGTCTGGGAGCAGCTGAGCAGCCCTTGGGTTCAGTTTTTCTTCTGAGGGAGATGGAGCATGGCTTTCAGTGGCAGACAATAGAGACACAACCTCCTCTGGTCCCAAGGTAAGCAGAAGGCATTCATAGCATCATAAAACAGTTTGATTTGGAAGGGACCTTTTAAAGGCCAGCTAGTCCAACCTCCCTGCAATGAGTAGGGGCATCTTCAACTAGACCAGGTTGCTCAGGGCATTCAGCAGAGAATCTTCAGCCTATCTACCAGCCTCCCTTGCTAATGGAGTTCAATCTCATTTTGAACTCACAGGTATTCACATACTGCACATGTGCATGAAGGAAGGCTTCTGCTCGTTGGTGGAGTGTGGTTTCATGCATCCTCTGTGCCAGGCATCACCGTCATTGACTTAATGACTGGTCTCTGCTTGGACTATGTGATTAATGTGGTAAGTACTGAAATTGTTCTTTCACGGTAAGTAGTGTTTTATGAAGGAACGAGGTAACTTTACGTAGAGGTAGGATCTAATTCCAAAGTGCTGTTACCCAGCACAGAGAGCATAGCAGTGTTAAGAGAGGGAGAGATGGAATGTGCAGAATACTGGAGCACATGGAGCTGCTGTTTCAGACAAGGGGCAGCAGAACTGAAATGGGTGCAAGCATAGTCACTTCAGGATGTCTGTGGAGGAAGGGAGCAGATAAACCAGAGACTAAGTTAGTGTTTATGGAGGTCTCTGGTATAATTTCATTGAGAACTTCTTGGTGGAAACTGCAGTGGGTTTATAGCTGCTGCCTGAAATATGAGAAGAAAACCAGCATGGAAATACTGAAAACTCCACTGAAACATAAAAGTTTCCTGTAAGGATGATTGAACACTGAACAGATTGCTCGGAGAAGCTGTTGTGTTTCCATTTTTGGAGATATTTGAAACCTGACTGGGCAAAGTACTGAAAACCCTGCTTGAGTTGAGTCTGCTTTGAACAGGGTGGTTGGACTGGATGATGCTTGGAGGACCCTTCCAACTTAACTGTTTGGTGGCTTTCTTCTATGAATCACTGAAGAGCAGTCATACAGTGTGGTGTCACACAGCAGGGTTTTGGCATACTCTGGGTAAAACTTGGCCTACATCTCTGAGTAGCCCTCATCTTTTACTGGAGTAAAAGAAATTCGTGGATCTGTTGGAGTAAATGCATAGAAGGGCCACAAAGATCGTCAGAGAGCTGGAGCTGATCTCCCGTGAGGATGCGCTGAGAGAGTCGGGGTTGTTCAGCCTCAAGAGAGAGAAGGCTCTGGGGACACCCTAGAGCCCCTTCCAGTACTTAAAGGAGGGCTTATGAGAAAGATGGGGACAAACTTTTTAGCAGAGCCTATAGTGATAGGACAAGGGGTGATGGTTTTCATCTAAAGGACAGTAGCTTCAAACTAGGTATATGGAAGAAATTTTTTATGAAGAGTATGGTGAGGCACTGCCAAAGGCTGCCCAGAGAAGCTGTGGCTGCCTCATCTCTGGAAATGGTCAAGGCCAGGTTAGATGGGACTTGGAGCAGCCTGGTCTAGTGGAAGCTGTTCCTGCCCATGGCAAGGGGGGTGGAGCAAGGTGGCCTTTTTAAAGGTCCTTCCATCCCAAACCATTCAGTGGTTCTATAAGAACATTTCTGTTGCTTGACAAGTTTGTATTTATCTTCTATGTAAAGAAACAACTTTTTTTTGATAAATGTATATATGGAACTTGTCATTGGTGAAACTGGAAGTTGTGACGGGTCAGTTTTTTATAGTGGACAGTGTGTGTGCATCTGGTTGACCTTGCAGCCTTCTGCTGAGGGTATAAAGCATGAAACATGCTTAATTGCAGCTTAGTTTTCAATTATTGTCTGTGGCAGAATTTATAGGTGGCCTCATATCCTTTGGACAAAATTGACTGCCCTTGTTGGACAGCAACGAGGATGGGTACAGTGATAATGAAGCTGTATCTAAAAGAATATAACTTGTTTCCATTGAATAAGCAGATAGAGACGGATTGGATCTTCCTTTGCTTTTAAGCTATTTGCTTTGACTTACATGAAACTCTCTAGGCTTTTGAACCTACCAGTTACATAGGTGAGCTCTGGAACTCCTTGCCACAGGCCATGAATGCCAAAGATGTACATTGAATCAAGAAGTGACTGGCTACCTTCTTGGAAGGAAAAGCATTAAGATTCAGGGGGTACAAAGACATTTTCTCTCATTAAAAAATCACTGAACTGCAAGTTGGTGGGTGGGCAGGCATAGTACACCTCAGGGGTTGCTTGTTCTTGTATTCTCTGTTTGTGCCCACATTCATGGGTGGTACAGTGGACCATGTGAAGTCTTGTACGTTCAAAATCTCCTTTCCTTTTTCAGGAGCATCTGGAGTGGCCATTAATGCTACATAATCATAGCAGTGTCTTTCTGCCAAATGAGAAGGAGTTGTTGGTTATCGGCGGTGGTGGAAACTGCTTCTCCTTTGGGACACACTTGAACCCAGAGCCTGTTGTGCTGAGCCTCAGCAGCATCCTAATTAGTCACTGAGTGGGACCAAGCAGGGCTGAACCATGCTGTGAGGAGACATCTATTCACTCTAGGTCCAAAAGCAGCACAGTGATTCCACAAAGGTTTTGTATCCAGAATGCATTTGTGAAGGTGGGATCAGGAGGGACAGTTACAGCAAGGGATTCACGCCTCACTGGCCTTTGCTTTTTTACATCTCTTTGTGTTGCTGTAAATAAAGTACCTCAAAAGCAGCTGGCAGCAGTAGTCCTTAGAGGTGAAGAACAGTGTGGTTTGGGTTGGAAGGCACTGTAAATATGATCTTGTTCCATCCCCTGGTCATGGGCAGGGAAACCACTAGACCAGGTTTCTTGAACTCCCATCCAACTGGCCTTGAACACTTTCATGGATGGGGCAGCAGCAGCTTCTTGGGGCAACCTGTGCCAGTACCTCGCTACCCTTACAGGGAAGAATTTTTTCCCAATATCCAAACTAAACCTGTTTTATCTCAGTGAGAAGCTGTTCTCCCTTGTCGTGTCACTCCAGGCTGTTGTAAATAGTCTCCATCTTTCTTGTCAGTGCGCTTCAAGTACTACAAGGCCACAATCAGGTCACTCCAAAGCTTCTCTTCTCCAGGCTGAACAATCCAAATTCTTTCAGCCTTTCCTCATAGAATAGAGGTGCTCCATCCTTTTGATTATGTTGGGGTCTCCTCTGGCCTGGCTCCCAACAGCCCCATGTCCTTCCTGTGTTGGGACTCCAGAGCTGGAGGCAGCTCTGCATGTTCAGTCTCACCTGAGCGGGGCAGAAGTGCAGAACTTCCCTCCCCTGCTGCCCACACTGTGGGATCAGCCCAGCACACATCCAGTCTCTCATTCACCAGCACCCCCAAGTTCTTCTTGGCAGGGCTGTCCTTGATCCCTTCATCCCCCAGCCTGGATTGATATAGGGGGTTGTCCTGATCCACATGCAGCACCAGCAGTTGGTCTTGTTAAACCTCATGAGATTCCCACAGGCCTTCTTCTTGAGCTTGTCCAGGTCCTTCTGGATGGCATTTGGTCCTTAAGGTTGTGGAGCTGCTAGAGTGAGTCTAGAGGACCCCACAGAGATGCTCAAAGGCTGGAGCCTATCTGAGCTGGAGACAGGCTGAGAGAGCTGGAGGTGTTCAGCTTGGGGAAGAGAAGGCTCCAGGGAGACCTTAGAGCCCCTGACTTCAAGAGAGCTGGAAATGGACTTTGGACAAGGGCCTGGAGTGCCAGGACAAGGGGGAAGGAATGGCTTCCCTCTGCCAGAGGGCAGGGTTAGATGGGATGTTGTGGAGGCAGATAAGCTTACCATGCCTCTCCCTTGGAGGGATGTCCCTTGAATGGGCCATGATAAGCTTATCTCAGCTGACCCCCTGGAGAGATACCCTTGGATGGACCAGACCTCCTCCAGACCTCCTCCATGGTGAGATCTCACCATGCTTTGGTGCCGATGCAGATTCTTTGTAACCCATTGGTCTCTTCCCCTTTGGTACCACCCTCACTTTCCCCATAAAACCACAGCTTCTGCCCAGTTCAGAAGGGAGCTCTTGTCCCTGGCCACCCCTTCACAGGGTTGCTGGACAATAAAAGCTATCTTTGTGGAACTGCCATACGAGGCTCCTGTCTCTATCTCTGACTCAGCCTGGGGTTACCTCGCAAGGCAGAGCTGAAACCACTGCTAAGAGCGGATCACCTGCAGCCACAGGCTCTCCCCTTGCTGAGGTTTCCCAGCGGCCAGAGGATTGCTGGAGACTCCTAGAAAGCTGTCTCTTGAAGGACCTCTCTCTGGGAAAGGGGCAGCATCCTGGGTCAGACCAACAGACCCCTGGCAGCTGCCATCAGGATATTGGGAAGAGATTCTTCATTGTGAGGGTGGGGAGGCCCTGACACAGGTTCCTCAGAGAAGCTGTAGCTGCCCCTGTGTCTGGAAGTGTTCATGGCCAGGTTAGACGGGGCTTGGAGCAGCCTGGAGTGCCAGGACAAGGGAGAACAGCTTCCCACTGCCAGAGGGCAAGGTTAGATGGGATATTGGGAACAGATTCTTCTCTGAAGGTGGTGAGGCCCTGACACAGTTTGCCCAGAGAAGTGGCTGCCCCATCCCTGGAAATGCTCCACACCATGCTGGATGGGGCTCTGATTAACTTGGTCTACATGGCAGGGGGTGGTTGGTACTTGATGATCTTTAAGGCCCCTTCCAACGCAGAGCAGTCTGTGATTCCATGATGAGTGTCTGACTGCACACTGGTTGTCGGGTGCAGAGAAATTGTGCTTAGTTTTCTTCTTGTTTTCTTTTCTCTCATCCAATATTTTTAGAATTTGTTTCTATTTATTAAATTATCTCACCTTAGGAGTTTCTTTCTCGCTTTTTTTCCTTACTGAATTGCCAGCTGGGGTTAAAGCACAAGAGCATTCCCCAGCTCCATTGACCTTCTCTGGACACACTGCAGCACCTCAGTGCTTTATTGTTGTGCAGGACCCAAAACTGAATATAGGATTTGAGGTCTGACCTCACCAGTGCCCAGCACAGGGGCCTGGTCACTGCCCTTGTATCATGGAGGCTCATGAAATTGAGACAAATCATCTATTTAAAAGAGATCTATTTTATGAAGCAGTTAATCTCCCCCCACTCCAAGCAATTAAAGATCCAATAACAGCTGAAAACAGATTCACGATGTCAAATTAAATTGTAATTATGACCTGCCTAACTTAAAGAATCCCAAAGGTTTCAGCAGGGCAATGTGGAATGCACAGTCATTGTCCCCAAGGCAGTAAGGGCTCTCCCTTGGGCTCCTGTGGGTATCCAAAAAGGAGTTCTGACTGCCCCAGGATGACACACAGGGGGCTCTGCCTGCCCCACGCTGTCACAAAGAGGGTTCTGGCTGCCCCATGATGTCACAGGGGACTGCCAGGCTGCCAGGCTATAAAAGGGGCCCCACAGGAACAGACAGTGGTTGCTGGGCACAGCAGTCTGGCAGTGTCTTGGCAGACAACAGCCTCGGCCTCTGCCATCCCACCAGGGTTGGATTCCCATCACTGGGACCCTGCAGGTCACTGGGGAACATCTTCACCAGCCTGAGCTGGTGACCTGGACTGCCGGGGACGGTGCCATGGAGCTCCTCAACATCTTCACCATGGGTGAGCTGCTGGCAATCACGATGGTGGTGCTGCAGCTCATCTTGGTCACTGTCATGCTACAGGACAAGTGTCTATGGGTAGGTGGCCTCTGATCTGCTGTGTGGGCTGGGCTGGGCCATGTGGGTTTGGTGTGGCATGCGTGGCAGGACAACCTGGAGCATTCTGGGGAGCTGCTCTTGTCTCACCTCCTGGTTCTTGCAGAGGATCCGTCAGAACTCGGAGCGTCCAAGTGCAGGGAGAGGCCAGCTGGAGGGGCAGAGCAACGTGGACAGGGCATGGAGATCAGCAGACACTGAGCTGCCCCATGGCTGCTCCTCACGCAGTTCCACGAGCTCCAGGAGGCGTTTCCCAAGGTTCATCCGAAGCTCCCGGGACTCCCAGGCGCTCTTCGAGGAGCACCGCAAGGAGCTGGAGGCACAGCTGGCCCAGTGGCGATGGGGCAGGGGGAGCGGCAGGGTGGTTCACGCTGATAAGCAGGTGAAGGCAAGGCTGCTGGGAGCCAGAGAGCATCCCCAGTGCCTTGGAGTGGAATTGGTGAGGTCAGACATGAACAAGGTGGCAGAAAAGGACAAACATGAGAACATAAGACGATGCGGCAGCAACAGCTCCATGCTGCTGCAACGCAGAAGATCTGTGGCGATAGCCAGGTTGCTCCCTAGACTAGTGGTAATCATGAATCCCATTGTATTGGAAAGCAGCAGCAGCAGGAGCAGCAGCTCAATGGAGCTGGAATACAGTGCCAGCACTGCTGCTGGAAGGTTCCTGGGGCGGCTTCATGCCCGGCTTCAGAGATACCTGGAAGCATTGCAGACACGCTCTGTTCGCCGCCGCCGGTCCTTCTCCATCCACTTGAAGCCTCGGTGGTGGCGGTGCTGGACCCAGAAAAAAAGAAGAGTGTAGTAATCATGAGTAGTCAGGGAGGGGTAGGGGGGTAGGGGTTTCAGGAACTGCCTGGGACAATCCTTGGGCCTCTCCAGATCCCTCTGTAGAGCCTTCCTGTCCTCTGGCAGATCCACATTCCCACCCAACCTGCTGTCCTCTACAAATTGGCTGAGGGTCCCCTCCTCCAGGTTGTCAGTAGAAACAGGACTGGTCTCAGTGCTGCCCAGGGTAGCCCCACTGGTGACTGGGTACCAGCTGAATGAAATTGTCCCCTACCACTCTCTGGTAGGGCCATCCAGACCCTTTTTACAGTGAACAGTGGACCTGTCCAAGCCATGGGCAGCCAGTTCCTTCACAAGAATGCTTTGGGGAATGGTATCAAAGGCTTAACAAAAGCCCAGGTAAGCACCATTGCCAGACTTTCCCTCTCCCACCAAGCAGGTCACTTTGTCATAGAAGGAAAGCCGTGGGCAATCCAGGAAACTTCATTGCACCCTGCTTTAAGGGTAGAATGAATGACCCTGGGTACTACCAATCTGCCTACCAGCCTTCCCTCTGTGTCTGGGAAGATTCCCACTTTGATATCTGCTCTTCCCCTAATTCTTACCCATCAACCCTCGACCCTGTCATCACCGCTGCCAATTCCTAGACAGTCAAAACACTCCCTCATATACAGGGCTGCCTCACTGCTTCTCCTTCCTTGCTGAGCCCTTCGGAAGAGTTCACCTCCTCCCAGCTCCTTGTGCAACACCAGCCTATTTGCTGGCAGGGTGGTGTGAGGAGTAGCAAAGGCCTTTACGCTCAGCACAGATTGAAACATCCTGGAATTATTAACACTGTTTTCAGCACAAATCAAACCACTGGGGCCGTTGGAAGAAATTGAACTCTTCCTGCCCAACTCATCACATTCTCCAGCCTTTGTTATTCCATGTTGTGTACATCCTGCTCAGGTCCCACCCCATCACAACACATCCTCACCACTCCTTTGCCCATGAAATGTCTGGGAAATGTCCATCAACCTCCAGAGCTGGGCAGCAGCTGTCCTGTAGAGCCTGTGAGGAGGAGGGTGATGGAAGTGGAGGATCTTGTAAAGCCAGACAGGAGAAGCAGCTCCATGGGGCTGTACAGCACTGTCACCATTGCCCTGGGTAGAAGTGGTTCCCCAGGTCTTCTGCTTTCTCCTTTTTAAAAATGGGGGTTATATTTCCCTTTTTCCAGTCATCGGAGACTTTACCTAACTGCCACGATTTTTAAAAAAATGATGGATGGCTTAGCAACTTCTTCTTCTAGCTCCCTCAGGATCTGAGGATGTATCTCATCAGGTCCCATGGACTTGAACACATTCAGGTTCCTTAGATCTTGAATCTGATCCTCTCCTAGAGTGGGCTCAGGGTGTTCATTCTCCCAGTCCCTGCATTTGCCTTTCTTGACTTGGGGGCATGGCTGGAGTACTTGCCATTGAAGACTGAGGCACAGAAGTCCTTGAGAACATCAGTCTTCTCTTTGTCCAGGGTAGTCAGGTCTCCTGTTTCCTTCTGGAGAGGGCCTGCATTATCCCTACTCTTTTGCTTGCAACATATCTATAGAAGCCCTTATTATCCTTAATACCCCTGTCCCTGCCATCCCCTTAATCTTCACCCACAAGCTCTCAGCTGGCTCCTTGTGCTTCCTGAGGCAGAGTTCCATATCTCCTCCTCATCTCCCTAGCTTGTCTTTCCTAAAAAGCCTAAACCCTTCCATTCCAGTGCTCTAGATGCAGGAGCTATCCCACCATGTCTCCATGATACTCTGCTTTCCTTTTCACTTGCTGGTCATTGCCAGGGCTTTTATTCATATGAGAAAATTGCCAAGGAGTTTGGTTAAAAATGGCTTTCCCAAGTGTTTGGAGGAGATGAAAGAACCTGGAACTGCTTCTTCTGATAAATCCATAAGGGTGGGATGCTGTATGAAGCTCACTGCTGTAACTAGCCAGTAACCTCAACTGATATTTTAACTATTAAAAAATGTGACTTTTATCATGAGTGTATGTGTGTGTACAATACAAAAAACTGTTGAACTTTCTCAATTCTATGAACCTTTGTTCACGCATCTACATCCTAGGGAGCCATCTGGCCCTGCCCCTCACCTTTGGCTCCAACCCTGGGCTTGTGGTCCCCCCACTTCATGGGAGTCTCTACCTCCTGAGGTGCAGCAGCCTCAGGTGTGGCCAGCGAGGATGAGGAGGTGGCAGACGCTGCTGGGGGGGATCTGTAGGTCACCTGGGCACACCTGTTGCAAAGAGCTGCAGGAGGGGGGTGGGCGAAGGGGTGATTCCAGGGGTCACTTAAGGAGTCTCAACGAGTGATGGTGAGAGCATCCTACAGGGGCTGGGGAGTACCTAGAGCACTGCTCAGAGGAGGTGCGGAGGGACAAGCCCTGTGCCAAGAGAGGAGAGCAACACGCTTAACCCTAACCCACTTGAGCAGGCAGGGCAGGGTGGGGGCACAAGGAAGATCTTTCTCCTTCCATCTTTTGATTTCATGTTCCCAGTCTGTTCCCCCTCTTTTGACTACAGAGGGAGCTGAATCTCCGGTGTTAACTCTTAAATATTTGAGCTCCCAAGTCTGACTCCCAGAAATTTTACTGGCCCCACTTTCCAACACAATACTCAGCCCTCACATGTCAAGGAAAAAGGCAGTGCAGATTAAATAATTAATGCTCCTGGGTACTGTTTTACCTCTAAACTACACAAAATCACAGAGGAACAAAACCCTTAAAGATGATTGATTGCTCTTGCTGGCACAAGAAGAGAAGGAGAAATCTGATAGGAATATTCATAATTCTGTTGAGGCTTTGTCAAACACTCCCACCTCCTGCACTTCAGGGAATAATAAGTGGCTTAAAAGAAGTGACTTTAACGTCAGTGAGCATGTTAATATGGATTAATCTTGCACTGGAAAACAGTCTTCATACCCTACTGCTCTTTGCATCACCCGAAGAGTTTGGAGGCTGCTGCCTAGCAAGCTCTTGAGTTGTATCTTCCTTGTCAATCTTATCAGCCCCTTGTTTAATTGTAAAAACGTAAATAAAATGCAGCAAGCGTTGGCTCAATGGCTCAGGACTTGCATGTCTCTTCCAAAGAGAGGAAGAAAAAAGAGTGTTTCTCCCAAATCATAGAGTTAAAAAGTTAATGTTATCTACATATATTTTTAAAAGAGAAAGAAGAACACTAAAATATCAGTTATTGTGCCAGTGGTGCTCCAGTCTATTTCTGTTTTCTTCTTTCACTTGTAGCATCTCTAAGAATACTCAAAAAAAAAAGAAACCAAACCAAACATTGAATTTAAGCTGAACAAGGAGTGATCTGGCTGCAGGCCTGTGGCACTCCACTGCCTGAGTTCCAGTAAGGGAATTCATCCTCTCCGCAGATACAAACCAGATCCCAAAATACTGAGCCTCAGCTTTACGGGGGTTTTTTTGTTTTTGTTTTTTTTTGGGTTTTTTTGGTTTTTTTGGGTTTTTTTGGGTTTTTTGGTTTTTTTTTTTTAATTTAACTGTAAGGAAACCTTCTGGAGAGGGCCATGCTCCAGGCACATCCATGGAGTTTCATCTGTATAACTCTCTAAGCTCAACTTGTGTCTTTTCCTCTACCTTGCTGGGCTTGGCTTATGCATTTCTTATGGGGATAGTCCTGCACCAATCACAGGATGCGTTGACCGTCAGATAAACACCTTTTGTCAGTGTGGATCTATCCTAAGGTCACTATTTGCCATTCTTTTCGTAGCTAAACGGAAGAAGAAAACCTTCATGGCGCTGTTCCATGGGTTTGAATTGAGCAAAACTGCCCCATTTTCATCATCTTAAGGTAAAAATTGAGAGCTAAACACCATTGTCCCTGGTTTTAAAGGGCTTCCCTTGAGAAGAACCTCTTTATGTGCCATTATAAGAGTTCCATCAAGAGGGACCCTCCACTTGAAGGGACCTTCCCATAGGAAAAATATGTCAAAAAGACCCCAAAATGGTGTTTCTTGAGGAAATTGAGGAGGAAATTGAGGAGGAAATTGCATGTCCCCTCATTTTAGGAGGCTAAATTGAGAAAAACTCTCCCTTGATACACTTTTTATTCGGGTTTAATTTTAGGGGAGGCCTTCCTTATGCATCAGTTACGGGTCTAAATTGAGAGGGAACCTCCATTTCCTCCTTGAGGCTTTGAAATGGTGACAAAAGGGAGTTTTCCCTTAATTTAATTCATTAAGAAATTGAAAAAGAACAGTAAAACGAGCTGGTGCTGCCGGTTTGGACTCAATTTATCCCTGGGGATTTCAAACACCGACAGACACCAAGCGCCGATGGACGCCCAGCGCTGACTGTGTCACACACCGATGGACAGAACGGGCTGGAAGCTCGGGAGCCCCGGGGGATCCTTTATCCCCCTCGTGCAGCTGCGAGCTGCCGAGGGCAAAGTCCTGGTTCCTAGGCTTGAACCCCTGCAGGTTTACCTCTCATTCTCTTGCTCTGTTTGACAATAAATTGAGTTAATTCCCCCCAGTCGTGTCTCTTGTTCCAGTGACCCGCGAGTGATCTCTCACGGAGTGAGAGGAAGCAGGTGGTGCCAGTGGGTGAAATGTCTTTGCTGGGAGCTGGCAGGGAGAGGAGCAGGGAGAGGAGCAGGGAGAGGAGGAGGGAGAGGAGCAGGGACAGGAGCAGGGAGAGGAGCAGGGAGAGGAGCAGGGACAGGAGCAGGGACAGGAGCAGGGACAGGAGCAGGGAGAACCTGGTGCAAAGTAAAGGGGAGGGAAAGAGGGACAAGGCTGGAGCTGTGGAAGGGGGTGGAAACGGCCATGGGGCAGCTGAGCATTTTGTTTTCCAGCTCTGTGGGGGGAAAGGCAGCACTGTCAAATCCGTCCAGGAAAAGAGAGGAGAAATAGCAGGTGGTGGAAATCGCCGACAATTTGGATTCAATTTGTCTGTCTGAACCGCAAACGCCGACAGACTCCGAGCACTGCTGGCCCCCCGCCACTGCCAGCGTTGCGATGTGTCTCGCTCTGCCTGCAGCCCGCCTGTTGAGACCCCCAGAAGCAGCTTCCCGGCGGCTGCGATTCTTCACCGCCTTCCCCAGCGCGGGGCCCTTTTGGGTGCCGGCTCTGCCCAGGCTTTGGCCGCGGCCCCGGCCCGACCCCAGCCCGCGCCTCGCTCCCAGGCGGGGCCCTGGCTGTGCCCCGCGCCCGGGAGGGCATCGGGAAGCAGCCAATGGGAAGCNCGGGCCGGGCCCGTGCCGGCAGCGCCGCGGGACCGCCGCCCTATGCAGCCCAAGCCATCAGCCCCGAGGCGCGGGGAAGCGGCGTGGCAGTCACGCTCCCGCTCCGTCATCGGCAGCGCCGCTTCGTGCCGGTAAGAAGCGGGAGAATGCCCTGGAGGGCGGCGGGTGGCGAATGCCGTCGCCGACACGGGGCTTGGGGGCCGCCTGCGGTGCCCGATCTGCTGAGAGCAGCGGGGAGGTCCCCGGGGAGCGGCGGCGGGTGGGGCGCTGCGGGAGCCCCCCGTGTCTCTGAGCGAGTGGCCCCGCGCAACGAGCCAGCTGCCAGTGAAATAAAATAGGCCAGAATAAAGGGCAATGGAAGAGCCGCACCTAGGGAGGTCTCCGCTGCCGCGTGTCACCAAAAGAACTGCACCGAGCGACCGTCGGCAGCAGGCGAGTGTGCAGACCGTCGACTGCGCAGGCGGCGCTGCTGATTCTGAAAGAGCGGCATGGGAATTGCTGTGGGAGGTGTGGATGGAATAAAATGTTGAGAATGGTCTAATAAATATATAAAAATGGTCCAGCAGTGGCTGCTGCCTCCCCAACACTAAAAGAGCTGCACCGAGGGACCGTCGGGGCGGCGCTGCTGGTTAAAAAGAGGCACAGGAAAAGCTGGGAGGCGTTAGTTTAATAAAATAGAGTGAATGGTCTAAGAAATATCACACAGGTACTGCAGCAGGAGTGGCTGCCTGCCCGTGGTGCTAAAAGAGCTACACTGGGGCTCCGTAGGGGTGGCGGGGCCACTTAGAGAGAGTCACGGGGAAGGCTGGGAAATGTGAACGGAATAAAATATTGGGAGTGCATAAGGAATAGTAAAAGGCCCATGCCCGGAGTGGCCACTGCAGAGAGATGGGACCCCTCTGTCTCCCCCCGCCTCACCCACCCACCCTACCTCCCCCCGAGCCCTTGTCTGGAGAAGGAGGTCCCGGGGGTGGGGCGGGGATTGGTGGGGAGACATCCCCCCTCTGTTCCACCCCACACCCCGGACCTTATCCCTAGGGCGTCCACCCTGATCCCTCCCTGGGCCCCCCCTTTCAGAGGGGACCCTCCCTGACTCCCACAGGACCCCTCCTAAAGAGGGGCTCCACCCTATCCCCAGCCCTGACCCCCCCGGACCCCCAGTGTGATGTGGGGAAAGCCGGCAGCCCCGGCGGTGTCGGGCGCTGTGTGTGAAGAGCAGCGGGGACCCGCCCAGCGGGCCCGGCCCCGTGTGGGGACTCCAGCGGAGGCGGGGGGTGCGCCGGGCTGCGGCCCTCTGGGCGTTATTCGCCGGCACTCCCGAGCCCCGCGGCTGCGGGGAAAGCGGGAGAGGGGAGAACGGGCAGAGAGGAGAGACGGGGGGGAATGAGAAGGGATAGGGAGGGCGGTCGGGGTGCGGAGGGGAGCGGGAGGAGAAGGGAAAGGCCGGGTTAGGGGGAAGAGAGAGGGTGAGCAGCGTAGTGGGAGAGGGGGAATAGAAGGGGTATCGGGGTAGGGACAGGAGAGGAAGGGGGGGATCAGGTTTGGGGGGAGAGGAGGGAGGTTTCGGCGGGGAGGGGGAAGAGGGACAAAGGGGANCGAGCCCCGCGGCTGCGGGGAAAGCGGGAGAGGGGAGAACGGGCAGAGAGGAGAGACGGGGGGGAATGAGAAGGGATAGGGAGGGCGGTCGGGGTGCGGAGGGGAGCGGGAGGAGAAGGGAAAGGCCGGGTTAGGGGGAAGAGAGAGGGTGAGCAGCGTAGTGGGAGAGGGGGAATAGAAGGGGTATCGGGGTAGGGACAGGAGAGGAAG
>VZTN01029317.1:186626-228465 GCA_013400515.1 Erpornis zantholeuca | reverse complement strand
TTTTTTTTTATACCTGACATATAGAGAAATCAAGCTTTGAAAAGTGTATGTGCACAGGTAAGAAAAGATGCTTGTCTGAAAAGGGTGAAAACAGTCGAATAGCATGACCTTGTTATAGATTATAAAGTCATTTACTTAAAATATCTTTCAAGACTAACTTGACATTGCGAAAAACAAAAATGACAAATATTTAAAATTGCTATGAAAGTAATCCTTTTTACTTTCTTCATGGATATTTGGAGCTTTCTGTTAGAAGCACTCAGAATAAAAATTACTGCACAGAAATATTTATGAAAAAGTTTCCCATACTAGTTCCTATAAAAATCTCAACTATTGAGTAACTTTATGCTGAAGCGTTCTTTCAAAAAAGTTTCATAGAAAAAGTTACTACTTGCCAAAAATAACAATTAAAAATATAGACAGATGATTTAAGATGAGGGGTCATTTTACTAGAAAAAAAAATCTTAGTCTTAAAAGGGTAGAAATACCAGGGGAATTTTGGCTGTCTCCATTAGCCAAATGATAGTTGCTTCTGTGCATTGCTGCTGAGTAGTGGAGCAGGGAGAATTGCTGACAGTTGGAGATGAGTGACCTTCCTTTTGAGTGATGGAACTCCTCACAATTGGTCCAGGACTTCTAATGGCCCTGAACTGACAAGTTCTAGAGGGAAGCAGTGGCTGAATGAGCCATGCATGAACCCTGCCAGGAAGGAGTGCAGCCCTCTGACACTGTGCCAGGTGCACAGTGCTTGTCAGACAGGTAATGAGAGAAATGGTTTTGTTCTCCAGCAGTGTATATCACTTGCTGCTTGGCTGAATTCAGTTAAAATTATTGCCAAAAAAAACCCCAAAAGTCTGGGAGGGTATGGGGAGGTTGGAGTATCTTAAAAGACCAGAGCAAGTTGAGGTTTGCCAGGACCACCAGTGACACTAAAGTCAACAAAAAATTTTCCCAGAGAGGTTGTGTAGCAGAGAAGAAAGTAAGGTGCTGTAGTCTGGCAAAGAAGATCAGTATGTGTCTCAAGAGGTAAACAGCAGCAGTAAAGGTAAGAAATGGAGCAGAGAGACAGGAGTAGCAGCTGAAGTGGTGGGGAACATCTCAACCATTTTGAAAAATCTGGGTGCAAGTGGGCATAGATGGATGGGCTAGTTAAAATGTGTTCTACCCAAAGAACAATCCAATTGTTTGTCTCTGGAAGGTTGTTTGCTTTTATTAAATAAGAAGCTCTAGATAGAAAAAGAAAATCAAAACAAACCAAAACCAAAACTCCAACTGATTATAAACCTCGCTTTTCATACCATCAGAACTACAAGAACTGTACCTTAAATGCTTGTTTTTTTCTGTCAGAGAAGAGCTCTGAAAAACACTGCTACATGAGCAGTGCAGTGACCGTTGGTGGGAACATCTGTTGTATATTTACACTTCTTTTAGCAATAACCACTTGAGTGATCCTAGTTTGTGCTGTCAGACAAAGACCACACTATCTTCAGATACTGTCTCTTCAGGAAATAAATGTACTTTCCAGTAGCTCCAAACCCAGTTCAATTCTAGGTACATTTTCATTAATTGTGTGAATTATGTCAGTCAAGAAAATACAGAAAACATGAGCTCAATTTAATGCAAATGAGCATGATCTGTTCCCCCAATCACAGAGGTACTAACTACCTATACCTAGGTTCTGTTTCTGCTTGGATGGTGCTCAATATACTTTTGGTGACTAGGCAAGATTCTAGGCACTACATCTGTAGTAAAGAGGCATCCCAAGGACCCACACAACACTCTGCTGGACCCTGAATACAGTCTTGAACCTTGAGTACCAGCAAACAAGTTCTCAGACTCTAGAGATAAGAAATAGCTGTGGTTTTTGATGCAAGGTTTTGCTGGTTTACTTTGGTGTCAACTGAGGAAAGTAGATGTCATGGATATAACTAGAGACATGAAAAATTTAAGAGGTTAACAGCTATGTTGTCAAGGAATATCTGTCTAGAGTGGTGCTTTCTGTAAAAGAGGGAAATTCCTACACAGAATGTTCCAGGCAGGTTCTTCCCCAGCACCACAACAGGGGCACTCAGTTCTTGCTGATCACTTGTTAAAGCATTTGTCCAAACTGCTTTATTTCAAGCTATGCCATCAGATTAATCTGATGCTTTATCCAAAACTATCTGACTCAGGGTGTACCAGTAGCTATATTACCTGATTTTAAGGTTATTAGACCAGTTTTCTATGGGTTTTAAATTAAAATCCTTCGCTTGTGTTAGGTCCTAAAGCAAAAAATTGGCAGGTCCTTTTGCAATATTATGGGCCCTTTTTTTTTTTTTTTTAATTTAGAAGTCCTAGGCATTGGATTGAACTCTACTGGAAACTCTTGTGCTCATCAAAGCTGCTAGGTATCCTGACTGCCAATGATTTCTGAGCCCACAGGTGAAAATGGGACCTTTTTGCCAATGCTTTGTGAAAAGTTATTGCAGTTTAAGTTCCTCACGGACTGGATGCCTAGAAGAGAATGTATTTGACTGTCAGCTGTGTATTAAACAAAGAGCAGCATCTCACAGAGCTGTGCTTTGTTAAGTTACTCTTATCTCCCCTAGCTTTCAGGAACATTGCAGGAAGCCTTTATGTGCTGAATTAGATGCTGCATAATGGGCCATGACAGCTGGCATTCTGTAATCCTTCAGGAACTGCCATGGTAATAAATTTTACGGGGTGCCTGTGGATCAGCTCAAGAGCTGGCAGATTATGGTCTTGCCAAGATGGAATTAACAGTCAAATTGCCTTTTCTTCTAGTCATGTTATAATTCCTATTCTGAAGAAGACCACAGCATATGAAGGAACAAATTGAAACAGAAAAACATTATCAAGAAAAACTGTTCTTCAGCTCCTGCATCTGGGTATTTAACTATGACTGCACCTGCTGATCTCCCTGTGGTTCTCTCTGGCAGCCAATGTGGCAACCAGGGAAACATGGACTTGTATGCTTACACTTGCTTGTCCAGAGTTAATAACTTCCCTTCCTAAACAGCTGTGGGATGACCTTAGTAGGTACACTCAACACAGAATAAACCAAATGTTAAGACCTTGTGGATCATCTGGTTTGTCCACAAGCTATCCCATTGCTTTCTCAGGCCAAGGAAATTTGGACCCAGACACCACAACATATCTTCAAATTGCTCCTAAAATATAGAGGCCACAGTAGTTAGTGGTCTTGAATTTGGACCTGGACAAGAGATCCTGTATTCTAGGTCTGAATGAGAAAGCAAATTTCTTTGCTCTTCTCTGGTTTCAGCACTTTCAAACCATATTTTAAATTAGCAGTGCCCATGTTGGAGATGATTTAAAGTATCATTACATTCTAAATTGCATTTTGGTTACATATACCAAATTGACTGCTTATTTTTGTGCTTTCTCTTAGAACATGTGTCTGCATTTACAAATTGTCTGATTGATGGAATAACAAGTGATGGGGTTTGAGCTGACCAGTTGCAGTTATGACCTGCTCATTCCTAGTTTCATTCATTTTCCTCTCTCTCCTATCCGAACTATTTTAGTGGGGTCCTACAAATGATGTGCAATTAGTCCCTCTATTCTACTCCAAATTCTGTATTGTACCTTAAGAGCAAAAGCTGAATTTTATTTCAGATGAGTAAGTGAAAATACCTTCTCTAGATGACACTACAGGGGGAACTTGAGATGGTGTGTGCAAACCTAAGGTGACTTTCTGTGTGACATGTCAGTACAAAGCATCCTTGTGCTTACTGATAATCACCCACAAAAGAGGCTTGAAATGTCTCAGAATTCTGAGATGTCACAGATACGTATATGGATCATTTTGAATACTTTTCACTATCAACACACTATTTTTTCTTTAATTCTCTATCCTTATCTTTTAGTGTCTGCTGCACTACAGAAAATGTCTTGCCACTTAATTGGGTTGAGTGCCACAGAACTTTGAGAATGAACTGAGAGGGTCTCTTGCATTGAGGCCAGAGGAAGTTGATTCTGCTGCATTGATGTTTCTCCCAAAATGGAAAAGCTTTGCTTGAAAACAGCTGCAACCTCATAACTATTGATCTGGTTTGTCCCCAGCATTTCATAATGGATTTCTGTCTCATCTGTTCAGGAAATGCACTGCTTCTGCCTCTGAACAGTTAACAGCAGCATTAGAGCCAGGTATCATGTGGACAGGTGTGATGAAAGTTTTGTTAAGTAAGCTCCTAAGACGTATCTGAGAGTAGCCCATCAGCATCTGCTGCTTTGCCTCAGCTCTTCAGATCTGAGCAGTTACCCCCTTTAGACCTGCTTGAATTGTCAGCATAGTGCTGTGAGCCCACAGCAACCTTTGCAGTGGCAGTCCTCTGTTCCCAACTAGTCTGCTGATCCAATCTGCAAAGTACATTCAGCCTCTGCTGTGTCATCCAGCTGTCACCAAGCTGTAGATCAATCCTGACTTGAGACCTTTCCTGTGATCATAATTAAAATATTGCTCATTTCATTACCACCAGTGAGCTGCTCAGTTGGGTTTCATAATGAATCCCCTTTGGATTCTAAAACTTACCTGCTGAGATCGCAATTCCTCATGTACCTCTGCAATAGCTAATTGTTTTTGCCATACCTAAACGTTTTCTTAAAACATCCCATGTTCAAATTCTGGAGCATGCAGTTTTTGTGGACACTGGAGTTTAAAAATATGAATATTACAATGGAGAATATGCTGCTCAAACAAATTTTCGCAAGCCAATATAGAGCTCAAAAAGAAAATAGATTTGTCTGCCCTGTCACCAACAGCTCTTTAGTCTGATTCCACAGGGACAAATTTACACTTAAGCTGTTTGTTTGTATATAGATTTAAAAGGGGAAAGTAACCCAAAACAACTAAAAAAAAATCCCACAACGCAAACAGGTCAGCCAGTTTCAGAATTTCAAAAATATGAGAAGGACCCCAGTTCTTGAAAATATTTTGGTATTGTAGGTGCCACACATACATTTGGAAACTGTCTGCCCTTCTCAGGAAAACTGTGTCCATGAATAAAAAATGGATCCTGGCTTCATTGCCCAAGACTGTGCCATTCCTAGATAATGAAATTGACATGTCTGAGGGTAGGATCAAGACACTGGATTTAAAAGTCTGTATTCATGGAATTGGAGGTCAGTAAAAAAATAATGATTTTGTTATGGGAGCATATGGTACTTCTATTTAAAGTGTTAATGCTGCCAATGGCAAGGAGAAATTATTTTTTTTTTTTTAATTAAAGATGTTCAGGTGGTTGTTCTGAAAGACAGTTAACAGACTATGTTAACAGTAGAAAATGGTGTTTAATCAAAGTGTAGTTTTTACTGGCAAGAATTGCATGCCAGCAAATTGACAAATAAAAGAATATAAGATACAGGGATTCTCCTTTCAGCAAAATCTTAGTTTCCTGGTTGATTTTTGCCATGCATGTGCCTCTCCATGTCTGTTGTGCAAGATGGGATTGATTAAATGATAACATTACCTTATTGCATGGCCAATGGTGGGTTGCTAAAGGAATATGTGTATTAGACAGTCCCCATGCTTTTTGCATCCACAGTGTCATAGTGGGCAAATGCCTGTGGAGGGACACTGTAGAAGGACATCACTATTGGGCTGACAGCTATTGATTAGTTTTGCTAGTTTCTCATACTTTATTATCATCTGTTCTTCACAGATGCCTCCTACACCTCTTTCATACTTAACATGATTCGTAAGTAGCAGCTAAACACACCCAGACAGAACTTGCCCAACAGATCAGCAGGACAGGAACAACAGCAGCTAAACTGCAATGCTTGATGCAGAAGGAGAGATTAGTTTAAAAAGTGATTGACTGACATCAAAGCCAGTTTTCTCCTTGTGCAAGCCCTCTCTACAGTGAGTGAATTTCTAGATTAAAATGCATGGGGATTTTTATCAGTTCTGATAGGGTAAAATATTGCTCTAATGAAGAATGAAATGGTTCAAGAAACACCACTGGAGGAATCCTGAATGTCCTTTAAAACCCAAGAAGAGTAAGAAAATAAGATGTTAACAGAAGTGGGTGAACAGAATCATAACAGATCTTGAAGACCTGCTTGTCCAGGTGACACCCTACATGCCACACCTACATGGTGACACCCGGGGCAAGTGAGCACAGTTCAGCCAGTTTCAGGGGTTGCCTTTCTTTACAGAACTCACCTGGGGAGTAGCAAAGTCCCTTTTGCAAGTCCCCCTCAAGCAAGGCCGCCCCTTGCTTGAGACCAGCCTGCGAGAGTCTGGCTGTGCTTGGAGAGCAGTGCTGCAGGAAAGAGGGTCAGCAGCAGCTGACTGAAACCCAGCACCAGCAGCCTGGGATCCTCTGCTCCCCTGGGCTCTCTGCCCCTGTGACAGGTTTCCTCACAGTGCCAGAAAATTATTACATCAAGGAATCTCTCAGTGACTTATATCATATGGCCTGAGCTCGTATTGATGGTAGATTATTGACTGATACAGTTAATTTCACCTATAATATGTGCTTAAAATTTTAATTATTCACCTCATAAACCATGAAAGAAAATGTCCTTGTCAAGCAAGTAGTTAAAACCTCCTATTTCTAAATATTGTAAGGATATTGAACTGCCCAGCTCTATATGTTACTAGAATATCTTGCTGGCTAAAATAGATTTGTGAGATTGTAAATGATGAAATCTGTTATTGCTGCTGTGTAGTTTCTGGTATAAATGTCTCGACTCTGGAATGGCAATTTGCTATTGGAGGTAGCAAAAATAGTGAGAAGGGGGATGGACTAAGGATGGCAAGGAAAAGGAGCTATTTTTTAACATGTAAAGATAATATTGATTTTTAAGCCATTCTAGTGAACTCATAAAATTAATTCTTGTTACACAACAGACCACAAAATAGCACAGCATTCCTTGTCAGTGTGGGGTGTGGGGATGTTTTTTCCCACATGGTCTGTGCTTACTTGGAAGCTATAGGGAGAACAGTACGGTTTATTTTTAAATGAAAATGTTCTATACCAGCTAATGCTATAGTAAAGAACTAACCATAATTTCAGGCTCTGCTACCTCTTTGCAAACAAGAGCTAGGAAGTGGTGCCTGCTTTTTTCTGCAGGCTGTTTTTTGTTTCAGTATAAAATGGCAAATATGCCCTATGTCAAATGGCATTTTGTGTCTTCTAAGAAGTTAGTTCTGTCAAAGCAACACTTGGCAGTCTGGTGCTTGTCATTTGAGAGCATGAGGATTGGCTCACTAACACAGCTAACACAGTCGATGAATACAGAGACAAAGAGATTGGGAAGCTGGTCAGTACATGGAATGAATATTGGAGGCAAATCTTATGAGAGCTTATTGGTAGTGTTTAGACACCTGTTATTTCCTGACTCCAATGCAACAAAACTACCCTTACTCTTGAACTGATAACACAGACAATTCAAGGAAAGATACTTCCTTATTGTCACTCATGAAGCTGGAAAGAACTGTGGCTGAATCATAAAATACAAGCATATATACAATGCAATTAATAGAGTATATGCTGTCACAGCACTGATTTTCACAAAGCTGGGAAGATTTCTGAGTTTTGGTGTGTCTTTTGCACAGAGATGTAATCTGTCATTGAATTTCAACTCTAGTAAAGAGGTAAATCAAGGTCTTAGGTGATGTATCTCTTTTCATGGACAAATCTGAAGTTTTAAAAGTGAACAGGGAAAAAGAATACCAAATCTCATTAACTTTGTATGGGAAACAATTGCCTAATCATAATTTATACCTTTAAAGTATACCTTTCAGTGTGGAAAACATTTGGTGATGCTTAGTGTCTGTGATGTGACTTCCTTGAAGCGGAGCAAGTGCTGTGAGAAATTGTGCAGGAAGGAATAATAGGTCTTAATAAGCTCTGCTCATAATTGTTGAGTACTGTAAATTTGCCTATGTGGTACTGTTCTATACCTCAGCTTTTCAGTGATGAACAGTAAAATCACATTTTTTTCTTTCCATATGTAAATTTATTGGACTCCACATGTGCTTCAGTGAAAGACAATTTGAATCTCTTTTTTCTTGAGTAAGGACTGTTGAGTCTGATTATCAGACAGAGACCTCAAGTTTGTTACCTTTTCCTAAAGAGAAACTCCAGGTAATAAACTTGGAGAAAGAAAAGTTCAGAAAATCATAGGGAAGTCCTTCCTGTTCCTGCTATTAAAAAAAAATGAGAGCATAAAGATATCTGGTATTAAAACCAAGGTTGTTATTATCTCATTCAAGATAAAGCATGCTTTATTCTGTGAGTAATTTAATGAGAGTATATGGCAGGTATGGTCATTGTAAGACTCTCTAAAAATGAGGAAAATAAAAGGTGCTATTGATAAGTCTGTGTAAGATTATTTTACTTTCTGAACTTGTTTTTTAGTAATACCCTATTCAAAAATGTAAACTATTAGTGGCCTTACATAGTTTGTAATTTAAAATTGTTCTGTTGTCTGAGGACTGGATATGTAGCAAATGGAAATTTTTTAAAAAGGCCTGTGGGTCTGATCTAAATTGATGATTTTTTTCCTTCTGTATAGGTCATAACTGCTAACCTAGCAGCACGTGTATGAATGAACATGACATATTGGGAAAGAACTGCATATACACAAATGGAAATTGGAGGCCATGTCTTACAGACATATATTTTAGTGCTCAGAAGAAGTCAGAGATGTGGGTGATCTGGTCAGCCATGACTTATGTGGGCTGAAAAATGGTCAGGTTTTACAGCTGAGAGGAGTTTCTAATATCATCCACTAGGATCTCTGGAGGTACTGGGATCAGCACTACTCAACAAATTCATAGACTGTTTCCACAAAGAAATTAACAGTGATACGATAATAATTGGGCTTTTTTAGGGTTTTTTAATAATAAAATAATTAAAAATGTTCTAGAATAAAAGTGAGTGAGGAGACTGAGGCTGGAGGTAATTCCACTTCTACAGTTTTGTATAACTGTAAATACAGGACACAAATATAGAACTTCTGCCAAAGTATGCTACAAAATGTCTTAATACTCAACATGAGTTGAAAAGGCAACTAGAAAGATGGGAATGATTGGGAAGGGAATAGAGAATAAAACAGGATACATCATTATTCTGTGATGCATTATGTTATTCCATTGTGCTGTAACTTTCTTGCCACGTTTTGAATACTGCATAATATAAATTAGGTTGTAAAAGGGTGCTTAGGTCACAAAAGAAGTATCTGGGATTTAGGCCTATATAATCACAAATGACAGGGAAAATATGAGAAATAATGAGTAAAAGTTCCATACTCACAGTTGAAGAAGCAGAAGAAACATGACAAAATTATCAGGCAGAAGATTTAAAACAGAAGTTTGCCATATTCTTCTACAAGCACTGACCTGGAAGGCCATTAAATTTTAAGAAATGGAAACATACATCTCTTGATACAGCAGCTGTAGTCAAGACTATTATGTACTCCTTTTGTACAGAACTGGAGCACTAAATGCGAGAGGCTCTTCCTTTGAACTAGGCACTCTATAAGAACCACAGATTCTCATTTGAGCCTTTTTGGAGGATACCACAGGACAAAGAAATGGTGGCAAATTACTACACAACTGATGGTTATATGCACCAGGAATTGATCTGCAGACACTGAGCATGTCCCAGAACTGTGCCTCATGGCATTTATTTCACTGTCCACCATCTTTTCTTCTTTCTTTTCCTTTTAGTTATAGCATGCTTACAGAACAGTACTTTTAGGAAGGAATCTGTTTGAAATGCCCTGTGTGTTCTTTGTCACTTCTGTTATTTTTTTTTTCCAGTGTGGTAAGTACTTCTACACTGTCAGTGAGCTGACCATGACTGAAGATTGTTCAGGTTTTAGACAAAGAGACAGGACTCCTTATCTGAGGTGCAATAGTCTTATATTCCCTGTCAGGACTAAATTAGTCCAAATTTTGTGCCTAATAGAGACAGAGAAAAGCTGCAGCTCATTTCCTTATTTATGCAGTTTTCCTGTTTCCACACCTCCTTAGGAGCTGTTAGATGGAAAGGCAATTTGGACTCTTCCTTACCTCTGAGGCCAAAGGAAAAATCTATTCAGACAGAACAGCCATTCACAGAACAATGGCTGAGTTTTTAAGAAAGCATTTCAAACCCTGAAAAATCCCATATAATTTTCTATTTTGATGCCTTAGGTTTTAACTTTTATATTTTTCAAATCCTGTACTGCTAGTGTGACCCTGAAGTTTCCTGTAGCTTGTTAAGTTCTGTTCTATTATGCTAAGACAGACATAACAAAGCCTCTCCAGCTTGCTCTCCAAGGACACCCAGACCAAGAACTGTAAACCATTATCTTGGGAAGAGGGGGCAAGCTTGGGGAAATTCCATCATTGGCTGGGTTCTGGTTGGTGAATTGATGCTGATATAAAAGTGTGAAGAACTCATGACCTGTCATTGTCCATTTTGGGATCCACTGAGGCAGGAGCCTCTGGAGCCCAAAGTGTAACTCTGAAGGCCTTTCAAATAAATCCCTCCTTTATTCCTTTATTCCTGTCTAGTCTCTGTTTCTAGGTAGCCGTTTAAGGCATCAATTTCATTAGTACTTTTCATCAAAATGAGCATGACACTTTCTTTATTTTGAAAGAAGTACAGACTTACACCTACTGAGATTCTGCTCATGTGTGTCTCATCTGACCCTAAATATTCCTCATCTTCTATGCTTAACTTGTCAACAAGTAGGACTAGGCAGCAGGAAAGACGTGCACTCTGCAGCTATTCATATGGTAGTTTCTTCAGATAATTAAAAGCCCTGCTTTTTAATTTGGTGCCTTTCAGCTACACTGGATTTATCTGACAAAAGGGTTGAACCAACAGGCCAAACTCATCAATGTGCTCACATACAGCCTTGTTTGTCACCTGTGTCATAAGTACATTTATAGACCCCATAGCTGTGAAGATCTGTGGTTTTATTTTTCTCTGTTCCCTGTCCTATTTCTTGGTTATTTCCTGCAAGTACACAGAAGGCCCAAAGAAAAAACACCCACCCTGGCCATTCTGAGCATGAAATACACTTTAAGGCCACTGTGGAAAATCTTTTAGATCATGAAGCATTGCTAGAATATCACAGGTCAAAATAGGATTCAGCTCAATTCTTTTTCCATGTTAACTCTAATGCTAATAAACTCTTTCAAATTTTATGTGGCCATTATTATACCTCTGTAACATCCAGTCTGTGACAACACTGGAGTGGCTAGTGTCCCTGATTTCTCATGAACAGGCGAGCATGAACAGGTTTTCTTTGAGGGTCCTTGTACCATGATAGCAATTAAATTCTCATTGTCAACAAGGACCTGCAGCCTGAGAGGTGGGTTTTGCCAGGGACCTGAAAGGAGTGGAACCAGTGACAGACTTGATGCCTAAAAGCAGTATGTGTGCTGTAGGAGTCTTGGTTGCTGTGGGAGGAAAGGGGTTGTGTGAGATCTGGAAAGGCCATAGCACTGAAGAAGTTCCTGGTTGGTGCTTAGTCAGCTCTTGCTTTCTCTTGCTGCTCTGGAGTTAAGGCACTGCTGTCCATCTGAATGTCCCCAAAGTGAAAAGCCTGACAAAGTTATTTCAGAGCATTAAGTTTTACCTATCCTTATCTAAAATACACATGCTGGATGAGGTGCCAGTGTCTACCTTTCTTATGTGTTGTCAGTCACTGGTGAGGCTTTTTTGCCTAGGAAGCAAGAGTATGCTCAAATTTTTTTTTGTTTGATTTGAGATAGCTCTAACATGAGCTTCTTACTTCCCCTGTTTTTGCTAATGATTGCCCTTATTTTTCAGACTTGCTCCACTCCTCCTTGCTCATTGTGCTTCATTGGCTATGACAGTGCATGAAGTCTAGTAACTGAGTAGTGGGCAGTAGGGGAAGTGTGAGTTCTGATCCAGTTCCTGCACCCAGAACTACTTAGTTATTTCATGCTTTTTGTGAGATAAAATCTAAAACTGTTCTGCAGACAGGGCTCAGAAGAGAGACAGTAATTGCAGCTGAATCACTTCCACAGATACTACTTTAAGAAAAGGAAAATGATCATCTACCAAAGTTGCTGTCATTAACCTTTTCTACTTTCGGGGATCAAAAAGGCAAGAAAGAACAGAAGAGTTCAGTGAAAAATACTTTCTGAAGTGGTATTTCTACAGTCAAGTAAAATTACTTTTAGATATTATTACGAGTTGGATTAAACTGCTCTGAAACATATTATATGTTCCAGTAAATCAGTAGAGCCCTTCATGAAACTGAAAATAAGAATCAGTAGTTCTGTACATAGCAAACAAAAGCAGATTTATGTTGTGATACCTAGTCATGAGCAGCTATATTCAAAACACTGAACAACTACATTACTGAGTTTCACATTTGCCAGTGGTGACATGATGGAAATAAGCAATCAATTACTATTCATCATCTACTGTGTGCTTTTTGTCTGGAAACTGCATGCTCCTCTCCTGTGGTAGGTGTTTTATTTAGAGGTGTTTCTTGGCCCCTTGGAATTGTGCTAATGGTCACAAGGGATTTTTCAAAATTCAACATTTGCAGAAAGAGTCCTAATGATTGATTGAGGTGGAGGAGTTATCTTCTTAAAGGTTACTAAATGATATTAATCTTTACAGAACCTGATTTTCTCTCCACGAACATATTTCTTCAGAAAGCTTATCCAAAGTCTGAGCAGAAACAGGGGGTTTTTGTTACACAGCATAAATTATAAGCATTCAAAAATAGACACATCAGTATGAAAATTATTTCTCCCAGGGCAGAGAAAAAATAAAAAGGCAAAGAATTGAACCTGCATTTCTTGTGACTGCTAATCTGTTGCATGATGATGGGATTACATGGCTCTATGCCTATATGCCTATATGATTTGTATCTGTGTTTTTATCTGGTACAGAGACTATAATTCTCTTCCCCTCAACCCTTGCAGGTAAGAGCTCAAAAGCAAGAGTTTTACTTCTGGTATATTTTGCAGGCCTTGGGTATTACTAAAATCTCTCTTTACCTTCATTATTAATCTTTTTCTAAATCCTGTGTATTGTTTTTTCTTGGTGTAACTTTTTAAATTGAACCCTCTTGAAACAATGATATTTTCATATGATGTTCCTTGCCTGGAAGAGTTAATTCAGAATAACCAGATCCTTAAGTTATTCATATAATTAGGTATGGGTGTACTCTATGAAATATTTGTAAAAAAAATCTATATATTTTGTTACATGAGAATTATAAGATGCAAAGGAGAGAAGCCATATTTTGAAAATTCTGCTTCAAACTCAAATACACCTAGTGTCTTAGGGCTGTACTTCCTTTCTGAATGTGTTTGCTCAGTAATCAGGCAGCATGAGTAAAGCTGTACATGCATTTGACCTTAATTGTAAGACATAAGCCTACTCTTTCTTGACACACATAAGAACCTGAAACTGTCATTATTTTAAAATATTTTTTTAAAATTATTTGAATTGTTCTTCTAGCAAAAGCTCCAGCCCATTGCTCCAGCCCATTGTTCCTCATTAATACATATTGCACAGGAAAAAGTCAAGTTATAGCCCTGGTGACAGTACCTCCTTTCTAAGTCCTCTGACATGCATTACCAAATGTTATCTTCTGGTACCACCTCTTAACTACCTTGCTGTCAATGATCTGAATTAGAGATGTGGGCATTCATACTGTCCATTGCTGTGCTTACTGTGTCATTACACAAAAAATGTAAAAAACAAATCTCTTGGGCTTTACATTAGATAAAGAAATGTCTTGGCTCTTTAGATTTTTATAGCTTGGTGTTGACCTATGTACCTCAGGAAAATATTGTCATTGTTCCTTAATTCAGTGCTGTCAGCTGAGGACTAAATGCAAGAAGAGCTCTTCTGTCACTGTCTCTGCTGTACCCACCAGCACCCTGGGGGTACACCTGTCACCCCTGGGGCCAGTCCCAGGCAGTTTAGGGGCAATGAGAAGAGCAGCAGTGCTTGGATGGGAGCCATCCTGGGAGAGTTCAAATTTTGCTCAGGGCCCTGTCCTCAAGCTCATCCCTGGGAGGAAACAAGTCCTGCTCTTCCCATCTTCTCTTGACACTCAACTTGAAGGATCTTTTTAAAGCACAGAGAAACCCCTCTGGCAACCTCTATATCAGATTCATTTGCTGCAGTC
This sequence comes from Erpornis zantholeuca, assembly GCA_013400515.1. Classification (NCBI taxonomy): domain Eukaryota; kingdom Metazoa; phylum Chordata; class Aves; order Passeriformes; family Timaliidae; genus Erpornis; species Erpornis zantholeuca. The sequence goes on along the minus strand of VZTN01029317.1, from coordinate 214,317 downwards.
AGTTTTTCACATTGCATCACAATTTAGCTCTCTGTCTGAAACTTTCTGACAATCTTGTTATGGCAGCCCACAGTTTTTTTGCATTGCCAGTTTTACAGAGGAAATGTCTGTACACATGATCATTACAAAAATCAGTTCAGTACCCTAAATCCTGTATTCACTTCCATATTGGATTGAAATGGTGTCTACACTTTCCATATTAAATTCTCAGTATAAATATCCATTATATCTTATACTCTGCAGTCATGTGAAGAAAACACAGATTTCTGATATACAGGGTTGAATGCAGAGGACTGGGATGTGCACTGGTGTAGAGCTTGGCATTTGGAAATTATAGGTCCAATTATCACTTTAGCTGTTTAAGTGTCTCTTCAGATTGGAAGCAGTTAAATATTTTCTGTGTATTTCACTGTCAGTAGCCCAGTGTAACAAATGGTTCCTAAGGGACTGAGCTGTGCTATTATTCTCAGTCGTGTTTGATCAGATTTATGGTACAAGGTTAATTACAGTTTGTTTACAATTTTACGATACTTTTCTTTAAACAAACAAACAAATGTTAATTGACTAGTAAATGCTTTTAAATAAAATCTTAAATTATCAATGCGCAATAAGCACTGGAAGGATTCCTTAGCGAATACAGTTCTTCCAGATGCTCACACTTCCAAATCTGTACCTTTTTTCCCACCTAAAGTCAGCATAACCACTAATACATTCAGTATCATTATTTCCACTTACAGTAGAGATTTTAAACAAGATTTTTAATTACTTATGGTGCACAAGTCAGCTTATCTTTCTAGAATGTCCATGAACTGCAGGTATATTGATAAAACCTGAACAAGGTTTTCAAAGAAAGAGTTTACCATATGAACATAAGTATTCAATTCATAAAGGAAATTTTGTTTATGCTACAGCTAAACATTAAACATCATGGTAATGTGAGTAGTTTGAGATCTATAGTTATAGGAAAAGTTGTTGCTGGAGAGAAAGAGAAGACAATAAACGTAGTAATATAACATTACTGCAGAGATAGTGTCTTGTGGGGTTTTTTTAAATTAAATATTTTGGAGCCCCAGGACCTAAATGTTTGTGGTTCCTTCATTTTCTGTTATAACATTGATGTTTTAATCTGTTTTTAATTGATGAATGCTCTGAACACCAGGGTGTTCCTGCATGTTTTGTAGGACCATAGTGGACACATGCGAGGACCTACTGCAGAGGAGACTCATTCTGGAAAGAAGTGGTGCATTTCAGTTTAATTAGCATTTTGCTGGGTCTTTGAAACTACTGGTTCCTCTAGGCAAAGGCTTGTTAGTGGTCTATTATGTACTATGTAAAATCATAGTTTGTGTTTACATTATGTACTATGTAAACATGTATTTGAAGCCTACGTTTGAAGTAAGGACCTTAACTCAGTGGTTTCTGGATGTGCTGGAGCACCCTGGCAAACCAGAGAAGCAGAGATGCAGCAAAACTCTCAGAAAACTTGTTTCTGGAGAAATATTAAATCAACATGTGAAGTGCTCTTTTAAATTAATATTCAAATCTAAGCATTTGTAGGGGGAACAAAATTTTGGAGGTTTTGATGTGGTTGCTGTTCCCCTTCTACTGAAATATCTATAGAAACCTACTTTAGTGAAAGCAAGCTCAAACCATTACTAAGGATTTTTGAAAACATTGCCTCTCAATTCCTGTGTAATTTCCATGTTCCATGCTCCTTATGGTCTGTTTTCTGTCTCGGAAGGTAAAATCATGCAGAGGATCTCTCTTCCTACGGAGCAGATGAGGTGATCCTTGTGTGTGCATGCAGGACAAAACAGAGCTCTGTTCTCAAGCTAAGCTGGCACTCTGATGGTAGTAAGAATTTTGGTCTGAGGACTATGGATTTGTCCCTTTGATAGGGTTCTAAGCTCTGTTTCCACTTTTTTTTTGCCCAGCTCGTAAGAAAAATTTTCTCAGTTTTAAAATCAAGATGAGGAAATTAAAGCTGTCTTTTGGGGTTTTAGGAAAACAAGCTGTTAAATTGACTAATATATGTTTCTGAAATGACATGTCATAGAACCATAGAATATTTTAAGCTGGAAAAGTGCTCTAAGATCATCCTGTCCAATCATGTTCTAAGGACAAGTTCTACTTTGAATGAAATCTTTTAATCTGGAAACAGTAAAGTAGATGAAAGCATTACAGGGAGATGGAAATTTTCTTCAGTTGCTAATCTTCTCCATGCTGAGTGTCACTACTGTCATTTCACTGAATTCAGGAAATTTTCCAAGCTTTTATCAATGTAATGGAATTGAGGAGAGGGAGATTCCTATAATATTGGAAACTACACATGAATTATTTTCTTAGAGTTATTATTCCGAGTTTACCTGACTGCAATCTTTGATGCTTGGACTGTGGAGTCTGACAGATGGATTCAGGACACAGATCTGTGTCAGATGCTGAAATAGAAGAACCATTGTGCAGACCAGATTTCCCATAGACATGTGTAAATGTGGAATTGGTTTGGGAGATCTGAGACATCTTTCTTTATATCTGCAGAAAAACTCAAAGAAGGAAATAATATAAGACCCACCATGAAGGCAACAGATTTGATCCTGACCCCACAGGTACCAAGGAAAGTGCTGCTGCTGGCTTTCTTTTTGAAGAAGCAAATGGGTAGCGAGGATTGTAACCTTGCTAATTAAGGATGTCTGTCCTCCACTGGGACCTTGTGGTACATTGTTATTCACCAGTAAATCATGCAGCAGCAGGTCCTAGGAAACTCTTGCTTAATCTCTGTGCCTTCTTCTTCTTTTTTTTTTTAAGCGAACATTGCTGCGGATCCCATCTTTGTTCTTGCAACCTCTGTGTCACTTTAATATTAGATTATTGTAGCATACTTGAAAAGGGTAGATGTCCTCCAGGTGCATTGCAAAGGCTGTATATTTGCCTGGATGTTTGAAATGGGGAATGGGAAGGAGGATGAGAGGGCACAATAATAGTTGTACTTGCAGTACCTTTTTCAAAATAAAATGTTTTCAAAGTAAATTTTATTATTTCAGAACACCCATCCCGATGTGCTGCCTAAATACCTCTGAAAAGAGCATTGAATCAGATTAAGAAAGAGAGTTTGACACGGAAGATCAGCAGTGTGACCCAGAAAGCTCCCTTTTAGTGTCTACTGGTGTGTAGGACTAAGGCTTCTAAGATGCCAAGCTCTCTGTTCTTTTGCACATTCAGATCTGCTTCCATTTTGCCAGTGCTGAATCTTTCAACATGTGTATCCCACTGAAGCCATTTTAGATATCGAAATTTTAATGCTTATCTGACCATGGCCCTAAAGGGCCTGGTCTGCCATACCTAAAGTCTCTTCCCCACACTGAACACACCAATCACCATAGTCTTTCACTCATTGAGCAAGGATCTTATGGTCTAATCTGATGGAAGATATAGGATTTGTGGTAAAATGGGAATGAGGATGGGTACTATGGAGATAAAATTTCTCCTGAAGAGTCCTGAATTGTGGTCTGAATTCCCCTATTTTACCGAACAATAGTTAAAAATGAAAAAATTATTCAGGGAACAGGGCTGTTACCCAGACAACTCTCTCCCAAATGCATTTTGGCCTCCGTAAGTGCAGCACTCATCCTCTCTGTTTCTTTCTTCTGATTCCGCACCTATGACAGGGGGGACAGAGAAAGTGGTGTCACAGGATTCAATAGTGAACAAATGTGTTTAACGAACAGGTTCTGACTCAAGCTGCCTGATCAAGACTGGGCCATGTGTTTATCACTTTCTCACTTTCTGTCTCTTTTAGCATAGGAGTCTCTGTGCTGCTCTGCTGGAGGAATGATTTTCTGCCTACCTGCTCTGCTGTATGTATGAATATGGCATCTTAGGAAGACCTTGCCCTGATAGGTCTCAGTTTGCAGAACCACAAGTTGAATATGCAACATGCAAGAGATGGAAAAAATGAAGGGACAGGAAAGGTGTCTTAGCAGACACAGGGCAATGGAAATTCCAGACTCTGGTAGGTTCAAGTTTGTATTAAACTGATGTGGATGCTTCATTGCTTCTGGAAGGTATTAGAGATTTTGGGAGGAGAGTCATGAGCTGACAGGAGCTTTGATAGCTGAATAAGAAAATATGTAAAAATAAAGACTAAGTACAGGTTTGGGATAGAGCAAAGAAATGGAGTTTACCTCATATTTCAGTTCATCAGTTCAGCCTCGTGCTGGATAGTGATGTCTTTGTATTCACTTTTTCAAGAGGTCTTTGTCACAGATGGTTCCTAATTCTTCCTCCTCCCCAAGAACATTGGCATCTCTGTCCTCCTTCACTGTGCAATCTGCTGAATTCTAATTTCATGGTTAAAACAAGTGCTTAAGGTGTTCTGGGACCTTGTCTCTCTCCGAACATGCTGTCAATCAGACGTCTTTCACAATCAATTGAATCAGAAAACTTCAAGAAGGAAGACATGAGCTAGAAGTGAAATGAAGTTTTGCTTTAGGCCCAAAGGACCAACTTTGAAAATCTTTTGGACTTATATCCTTGTGTACTTTGGGATAAGGTTAATTCCCTGCAGATAAAGTCAAACTCTTCAGACAAACAGAGCAAAAAGTTCACTGTCACTTTAAAGGGGGTTGAATCCATCCTCTCCTTTGACAGCAGAGGTAATGTTGCAGACTCATTTTCATATCTCATTCAGAAAGCAGATGAGATGGGAATCAACTTGTTTGACAGATGAGCACCCTGGAGATAATTTCAGTCTCTCACAGTGTGTGTGATTTCTTTACCATTACTGCCAAGATACAAGTGTGCAGGAGACTGGCCTGTAAATGCCAGCCATTCTGCTTTATTTAATTCCTAAAATATAAAACACTTTTCTAATTTTAAATATAAAAACATAGTTAGAAACTAAACCTTCACTGGGAAAACAGACCCTTTTTTACAGTCAAATAGGAAAAACAGGAGAAAGAAATAACAAAATAGAAGGGAGATGGGAAATGTGAGGTTTGTTTGTTTGGGTTTCTTTTTCTTTTTTCTTCAATTTTGAATCAGATGAGTTTGGAGGAGAAATGCCACATGCCTTCTCTCTCCCTTGCTTCAGGAGGGGATGGTTCAGTGTGCTGAGCAACTCTGTACCAACACTCTCCTAGACAACAGGTAGATGGGTCACTTAAGTTGTCAGAGGCACCAAACATATGCAAGAGTGAACTGCAGGAGAGATGTGGCTCCTTGAGCTGCATGTATGTCCTGCTGCATCTCTTGAAGTTCCTGACACCTCTCTTCGTTTATCACCGGCTGCCAGCTTGGCTGTAAAAATGTTGGAGGTGTTGCCCACCTGATTTCCTGGGCAAACAAAATGATTTTGCTGCAGTCATCAAAATGCTTCAACTCTTTCAGAAACCTATCAGGTTCCATCTGAAAGTGGGACAGATGGGACAGATTCTTCCTCTTATTATTTTTACTGGAAGACTGTCCCAGATCATCACATCCCCATTGATTATAAGACTTCTAAATTTCTGTTTAAGTAAACTTATGCTGGCTTATATTCATTTGTTCTGGAACCAGAATTGTATTTTAAGTTTTAGTCTCCCTCTCTGTTTTTTCCATCACCTTGTTTTTTCTTTTTTTTCTTTTTGTTTTGTTTTCAATCAACTTTTTTCTTCATAAACCTGTAATAGACTTATGAAACTAAACTGCTTGTTTTTTCCCATTTAGTCCTTAAAATTGCCTATTTTTTATTTTTATTATAAAACAGATAAAGCAAAATAAGTACTGAGCAGTTTTTGTGTGGAAATGGAGATAAGGAAAATGATGGGTCATATCTTTAACCATCTACATTCTGAACAGTTTATCATCTCATTTTTAATTTCCATAGAAATAAAGATTCTTCCTACACATTCAGTAGTTTCCATGCCTGGTATTAAGCTCCATAAGAGTAGAGCTGAACCAAATTTCTTTTATCTTCTATTTCTTCTTTTCCTCCTGTAAATGAGGTGTCTTAAAGGTTTGACCTAGAAATCTGGCTTTATCCTATTCCTGAGCCTTTCCCAGTGATTTTCATTTCTGACTGTCTGTCCACCACAGACCTGGCACTGACCACTTCAGTGCTGCCCTTCAGTGTATTTGTTGAAACTACTGTGGTTGCTTTATAAAAGCATTACCCTTATTTTTTTAACTTTCTGAATGTGTCTGTACTTTCCAAATTGTAATTGTTCATTCTGGAGATGCATACACATGGGATCTCAGTTGGTGCTAATGTCTGTGTCCAAAATTCTCCTGTTTTTTTCTGCCACCCCTATAGGTCACCATTCTTTCCCTGGTGACATTGTTCTGGTGGCAGCAGGGGTGTGGAGGGAGTAGAGGGAAAATAGGGAGGAAACCATGACCTCTGCTCTTGATGTGGTTTAGCTCTGATATGCTTGAAGCAACAATTACTGTTACTCCAAACTGTGCCTTTGAGAAAAGTCTTCAGTGAGCTGCCTACCAGCAAGGATTTGTTGGGATTTGTCCTGACCCTTTCAAAAATCTTTGGGACCCTCTATCCTGGGAGATAAATCACTGGTGGTTCATATGAGCAGCACAGTTCCCCCTTAATACACAGTACTCCTGAATTCAATCTTAAATGCCAATGACTTTAGTGAGATGTTTGCCTAAATAGAATTTCATATGTATGTAGTGTTTGTAAAAGGACACATCTTTGCCACGTTCCCCTGATGCTCTTGTGTCAGTTTTATTCTTGGTTATCCTGAATGACTTACCAGAAGTTACATACAACGAAACCTACTGTGGCTTTTATTCTCCAGCTGAACCTGTGTGTGCTCAGTTTGTCAAGCTGGCCTTCTGCACCTCTGCAGAACCAGACCTCATGCAAAGGTTAGATGCCCTTTATCACCCTGTGTGAAATCGTGAGCTAAGGAAGACAATTTCAATACTGCCTCCAACTCTAACATCTTCTTCTGTGATTTCTTCCCAAAGATGTTTATTAGATAACACACCCACTTAAATAAATTAGTTGAATTTATCACTCTCTGGTTGTGATTTGAAATAATGAGAAGTAAAAAAGTTTTAAAAACACCTTCCTCTATCTCTCATTCCTTCCCAGGCTTAACTTTATTTCCAGTTCTCTACGTCCTCCCTCCAGTGGCATAGGGAGACAGGGAATGGGCATTACGGTCAGTTCATCACACATTGTTTTTTGCTGCTGCTTTTCTCCTCATGGATAGGAGCCTTCCCCTGGTCCAGCATGGGGTCCCTCCCATGGGGGACCATTCTCCACAAACCTTTCCAGTGTGAGTCCTTCTCGTGAGCTACATTTCTTCACAAAGTGCTGCAGTGTGTGTCCCCCACAGGGTCACAAATTCTTCCAGTGTGTTCTCACCAGGGACCCTATCTCCACGGGGCTGCAGGTTCCTGCCAGGAGACTGCTCCAACATGGGCTTCCCATGTGGTCACTACCTGCTTTGGGCATCCACCTCCTCCATGGCCTGCAGGTGGATCCCTGCTCCCTTGTGGACTTCCACAGTCTGTAGAGGGACAGTCTGTTTCGCCAGAGACTGCAGGGGTAATCTCTGCTCCAGTGCCTGGAGCACCTCCTTCTTCTCCTTCTTCTCCTTCTTCACTGACCTTGGTGTCTGCAGAGTGATTTCTCTCACATATTCTCTGCTGTGTCAGAGATCATCAGCACAAGTCTGGAGACTGTCTGGAACCGTTTGAGACTGTCTGTCTCACCTACTGCGGTGAGACTCGTAGCAAGGTGCTATAACCTCTCTATCCCTCCAGTTCTCTGCAAATGTTTTTTATTCATTGAGTGAAATAATCATAGAAAAACTGTTAGAAACTCTATTTCATTTAGGAAATTATTTCAATTTTTTTTCAATACTCTTGTATGAAATGTTGATTGTTTGGAAAATCCCACAGGTTTCATGAAATGCTGGTGTCAGACTGCCTATCACCAGACCCTCAGGTTTCTTCTTTATGAACAGAGAGAAGCTTTTCTCTTCCCATAGCATTCTCAGTGTTCTACAGTATCTGAGCATTTTCTCCTCCTTCCAGTTGTTCCCTGTACTTCTCAGCACATCACTTCTCAGACACCCCTGCAGACTGGCTGTCTAGATCTACATGGCATCTCATCTCACCTCACTTTTTGGAGAATTCTTTTCTCCCTTCTGCCTGCCCTCCTGAAACTATCCCTCCCCTGTGCTGAGTGTTTTCCTGGGTCCTTGGTTACATTCATTCCTCTCTGCCCTCAGCCTCCAGTGTGATCCTGGAGGAAAGGATGGCAATCACTCTTGAAACTCAGAGGTTTCAAGGCACGAAAAGAAGGAGCAAGTGGATAATGGAAATTTAAGCAGCATATTAAACATGCTAATATTCATATCTTACAGCTCACCCAGATATATTCAGACATTGGTGTAGTCACTTTCAAATAAAAATAGGATTAAATTATGATTAAATAATTAAATAATATTCAAACTGTCTCAATGTTGAAGAGGTTTGCATTAAGACTAGTACTGACATAAACTTGTAATTTCTGTCTTTTCAGTGCTCATTTCTTTGTGAAGTCTTATATCAGACATTTCAGAGAAAAAAAGATTTTATTGTTCTCTAGATATTATTTTAGAAAGCTTCTTCAAAAATAAAGGATGGTTAAGTGGAATAGATACAGGTATAACAAAGAACCAAAAAGAGTAAACATCTTTTTTTTCAGAGCTTGAGCTGGCTGAGGATAACTTGTGCCATCTCAGTGAATTCCATGTGTGTCTTTGTACATTTTGCTTATTGAAGCTAACCTGTTCAGTGCTGAACCCTTTTGCTCCTGTATGCAGAGATGTCTGTCTGTCAGTAGCAGTGAAACATAAAAATTATTCTAGTGAAAGAGCAGAAACTTTACAAAGGTCACTCTGGATGGAAGTACCAGTTCTTACTATTTCAGTTAGGCTTCGAAATTGTGAATTATATTCTAGAAAGAACTTCCAGAGAACTGAAACTCTCCAGTATTAAAGGAATTGAAAACACTTGTTCATTTTATTTTTACTTAGAAATATTTTGCCTAGAAACAAAGCAAAACAAAAATTATTTGGGGAACTTTGCAGCTATTCTCTGTTTAATTAAAGTTTTAAAGCTGTTGTCAAATGTGCTTGTTAGAAGTAAGAATGCAGACAACACTAGCCTATTACTTGTGACAATTCCATATTTATTTAATAGGTACCTTAACCAAACAACTAGTTATGTCACAGAATGTAAGTCAAGGCTGTGTGGTTTTGTAACAAAGATTAATATGCAAAAGTTACAGACAGGGTGTTTAAGATTTGAACAGTAGCTATGTATTCAATGGTGCCCTGAATGCAAAACCCTGATTTTTTCTTTATAAATCCCACAATGGCCAGCTCATTTGAAATCTAAAGTTATGTCAGTGGTTTGATTTTATTTCCCATTTAATTTCTTGACATATTGTTTCCCTTCTTAGTAGACTTCCAAGCTTCTTGAGTCCCTTTTCATAAACTTGTCAGGTGTTGAAGTTTTTTGCCACCTCACATAATTTTCAGCATTCAGTCTCCTCTCAGTTCACACTACCTTCATCCAAGCTTCCCCCAGAATAGGCCTGCAGTATATATCTCACACAATGGTCTGTCACCCCAAAGCTTTTCCTTGCCCAGCACCATTTCCTTAGCAAGGAAGATTATTTCAAAAGTTAATAAAATCTCACCTTTCTCACAACATGTCACCCAAAAGTTTTTGAGTATCTATTATGAAATTTTGTGTTTGAACAAGTTATTTAAAATGACTGAAAGTGAATTAGGAAAGTTTGTTGTTTGTTTTATTAATCAAATTGCATATTAATTATCTTGACATTTCTCTGTAAGCAGATCCTTTCAAAGGTTTCTCACTGTTTAGTGAACCTATTGGGCTAACCATCAGCCTGAAGAGTGGGGAAACCTTTTTTCCAGTGCTTTGTGGTTTCTGCATCATCAGTGTGATAGAAACACTTTCTCCTGACTAAATGGCTCAGAAAAACAGAAACAGCTACATATTTCCCTGAATGGAGGATGCTCCCATGTGAAGATCCACATTGGAAAGAACCTGATCTACTCCCTGCCAGCTCCGTGGGTGCATGATTCTTGCACAGACATTGTTTTCAGACACCTGCTCTTTTTTTTCCTCTTCTTTAAAGTTTATGAAAGAATTCTGTCTCAATTTTATTTTCATGTTTCTGTTTTAAAATTCTTGTTATTTTAGGTTTTAATATTTTGCTTGATTTAATGTTCCTCTAAATTGCTGCACAAGCAGCAAAAAAGCCATGAATAGAATAAGGGAATGTCAGGCACAAACATAAAGAGGGAAGAATGGCACCAGGTATTGACTGTAACTGCAAGAAATTAATGGCTGCTTGTTGACAGAAAGACATATAGTGTAACTAAAGCCACTGTGTAAAAGCTGAACAGAAAATAAGTTTTTACACAGAAATTGTCTCAATTGCAGGCTAAACCATCAAATTGGTAAAACACAGTGCAGGTTACTTGCCAAAAATATGAATGAGGTTTATGTAGCCAGCTCTGCAGCAGAGTGAAGTGTACACAATGAAGTTCTTTCCCACATGGTGGCAAGAAGGGGCTGGAAATCGGGCCCTCAGCACCCTCTGTTAATATCTCCCCTGCCCAAAGATAGATCCTCTGAACACATATCACAGAATCATAGAACAGTTTGGGTTGGAAGGGACCTTTAAAGGTCATCTAATCCAACCCCACCCAAACAAGCAGGAACATCTTCAATGAAATCGGATATGTGTAAAGACAAGCAATCAAAATAACGTCTTGCTCTTTTCCTGCATCCATCACTTATTTTTCTTAATTGTCTTGTTGTTCAAGCCTCATGATTTCTGTAATTTACTGGTTATGACAGTTTTCAGCTGAACTGAGTAATACTGTGCTGCTTAAGTGCCCCGTGGACACGACTGTACCAGACACTCCATGGTCTTGGTCTGTGTCTGAGTGACACAATTCCCTGTTACTCCCTGCTTCCATGAAGCATCGTCACATCTCCTCATGTCAGTCCTGGCCTGGTGGAGAGAAGAGCAAAGCCACATTCAAGAACAGCAAATAGCTGACAATATTGCACCAATATGCAAAGAAGGTTTATGTCACCATATATTAATTTATTTCTTGATCCATTGCTATCACTTTCTTTGATGAAGGAAATGGCTTTATTTATTTGTTTATCCTTGGTAGCCTCTGAAGTGTAGGGCCCATTGCTGATGGGTTGGAGCCTTCTGCAGTCTGTATGCTGCTTCAAGGGTCAATCACTCATCTAAGTCTGGGGTGGAGCTCATAACTTCCATTATGATCTTTTGAATCCTAAAGCTCATTAACATCCTCTTCAACTTGTATGGTTATGATTCTTCTCAAAGGCCTGCACATGAAGTCTGCTCTTGAGGCTGAAATCTAAACAGACCAACAATTCTCATTTATGCTTATTAAATGTAAAAATAATAAGAAATTAAAACATTAGGAAAGAAAGAAGAGGGACACCCAGTGATTCAGTGTCACATTTGTGTCTGCAGTGACTTCTGGGAAGTGGTACCTGCTCTTCTCCTCCAAGGAAAAAGCCACTACCCCTGCAGAGGGGGCAGATACCTTGCTTTGTCTGTCTCTCTGAGTACTGCAGTACTTTTAAGGTGAGAGTTGCTGCTTGAATGACAAAAGCAAAGGACAGTATTTAGGCAAATGTCATGACTTTTGAGAAGAAACAGAGAAATACTAATTTTCAGTATACCAGTCCTCATGGTATACACTATTTTCCTCAGAGTCTTTGCCTGGAATTTGTTCTAGCTAAATGTTTAAAGCAAGCATGTATCTGTTGGTTAAAAATGCGTTATAAATTCACGATTTTTTGATTTCTGCAGAAGTTCCTTACTACGGTTATTAAATCATATTTTATGTCCTTTTCACTTTAATCTCTTAGCAAACCCAATTCATGCACACCTGATTTGCTGTCACACAAACTGAAGCAGAGTTTTGGTGATTCACAAACATCTACTTGTGCCAAGGGTCCTGCATCTTAAACAGATGGTTTTCTTCTGATATGTTCAACTTTACAACACATAGATTTATATTCCCTGCTGAGAAGCTTTTCGTAATACACAGGCATATTTCCAGAAAGCAGAAAAAAATAGTTTATTAGTGTGCACATCAGATCCTTGTATATGGCAGTGCCGTGTGTGGGAATTGTTTGACTGGAATGCCTGGAGAGGAGCAAATTCCAGTTAAGGTCTTTCCTGTGGTGGGGCATTTAAAAGTTTGCACTTAGTGAGGCAGCACCTCCCAGCTAACTAACTCTCATCTAAGGACAAAAATAAAGGCTCTTCCCCCCGGTTACTGGTTTTTGAGGCATTCATAGTTTCTTTATACTTCCAAGGCCTCCATCTGCCTGTTGGATTTAATTGACCAATCAGCTAAGTTATCTGGGGCAGAATAGGGAGAGAGAAAAAGCAGGATGGAAAGATGAAAGAGTATTATCTGTAAAGCTCCCTTTCCTTAAGACATTTCTATCCCTTTATGCTTAAGACATTTTTTTTCCCTTATCCTTAAGGGATTTTTTTTCCTTTTTGTAATTCAGATTGTATGTTTCTTTCCTCTTTTAATTTTCTGCTCTACCAATAAATGACTTCTAATATTTGAGGAAATGTCAACAGAGGCTCATGAGATCACCATGTTATATCACCAGTTTTCTCTGTAAGGGATTTGCTTATTGCTCCTTATTTACCTCTGTTTTTTGAAAGGTGCATACTGAAAACCCCAGATTTTTCAGGCTAGAAGGGCAGAGCACCTTTGGCACTGCTTGTCACTTTAGAGTAAAAGTCATTTTCTAGGGGGGCGGGAGTTTGGCTGCTCTCAGAAGAAGAGTTGAACTCGGCTTTAATTCAGTTCAGGACATTTTCAGTGGTGGTCACAGTCCTCAACAGCTATTTAAAGCTACCCAGCTGCCTTAGACCAAACGCTCACACAACATAATTGTACAGAGGTTTTGATCTCTCATCCTGGGCAGCCCTGTCAGTGTTATAATGAGTTAAAACTGAAATGGTCGGGCAGTTGTCCTGATATTTTAGAGGGACTATTGTGCTTACGTTGCTTCCATGGTACCAGCACATTTCACGGAAGGACAATGCTCCCCTTCTGCCCTCTCATGGAAAGCTAAGCTCTGAATTGTCTCTCTCACAAACTGGGGGTTAATCCATCATGAATCTTCCCACACCGGGGTGAAGTGTGGCTTAGGGAAGGAAGGGGAAGCTGTGGATGTGTGCTCATCACTGCTTTTGCCCAAGTGCAGTTTAGATAGGCCCACTCATGGAAGCCCTCTCCCAGGGTTGTGCTTGTGTCCCTGACACGGACACCCCTTGGCAGAGGGCTCACATGTCTGCCCAGGCTGGTGCTGCGAGCTGCCAGTCTCCTAATGCCAGCACACATGGTGCGACAGGGGTCACTGAGCCCTGCCTGCCCCCTCCCTTTGGGATAGATGGACAGAGGTTTGGATGTATTCTTTCCAATTAAGTGTGCAGTGGTAAAAGAAAGGGTTATTGATGGCTGCCATGGAGTGGGCAGTGCTGGCCCCTCTGCAGCCCAGCCTGGCTCTGTGCCCCAGCAGCGTTTCTGGGTGTGTGGCGCTGCCTGTCAAAGGGACCCCACTCTTCTGACCATGAAGGCAGAGCAAGAAAAGTGAGAAGATCCTCTGCCAACACCCCAGAAGACACCCTGGAGTGAGTTACAAAGTGTGTCTGCACCCTTTATGTGGGAGGCAGGCAACATTCTGTTAATTAGGGTTTAATCTGTGGTTTATTACAGTACATATGTTCTTCAAGGGAGTAAAAAAAGTGGACTGAGGTCTTGCTGTGAATATTTTTCCTTGCTCTGACCTGAAGTAAGGCTGACTGTAATAGCAAGTGTACTTTTTAATGCTCTCCATTACTTCTACAAATAGAACAGACACTTCATCTACCACACAACCCTTGGAAATAGAGAACACATTTTTCTATCGATGTAATAGAAGTATATTGGGAATGACAACAAAACTTGAATACAAGGTCTAAGAAAATATATTCCCTAGATACTACTAAGCTCTTACAGTCTCAGAAAATGTCATGAAAACACAATTTAACTGTGACATTTTTTGCTTCTTAAGCAGTGAAGAATAGTAACTTTTTGTTTGCAAGAAGGAAAATACTTTTAAAATAAATTCCAAATCCTCCATATAGAGATTTGATAATATAATTGCAATTCTCTTTGCAAAATCAACCAGAACACTTCAAGAGACAATTTCACATTGGCAAATTCCCTGTAGTATGTAACTTTCAAGTGTGATGTGCATCCTTTTGCAAACCCCCGGCAGCACAGGGTCACTGATTTGCTAAGACATCAAGAAGAGGCATAAGTAAGACAGAGTCAGTGTCCTGAATCTCTGCAGAGAGGTTAATTGAATCTTTACGGAATGGATGGCTATCCTTTTTATAACCCTGGTCTAAGATGCAACTCTCTGAGATACAGGTAGGAAGACCTCTCAAGAAAACCCAGATTTATTAATCTCCTTATAATCATCTCACAGGCAGAAAACGTACATTTGGCCTGGACTCTCTTATTCTTCCCCACCCATGTAAGTGCACAGTTTATTTCACAAAATAAATGGGAGAAACAAGTCACTCACCACAAATGGGATGCCCATGAAGTTATTTCAGAGAACTTTCACTACCACTGTGGCTTTATTGGGGTCTGTCATTCACTTCTTTATAAAGACAAGAAACCGTATAGGGGAGACCATAAGACCTTTACTACCACTTTTTGCATCTTTTTTATGTCTGGCTGAGATATTTATATAGGTGCTCTCTTGTTGGTTCATGCTCCCTAGACTAGTCTCTGCACAGGTCTTGAGTAATAGAATTGTATCAGTTCTGCTGTGTGTGGTGTTTTACCATGGTTGAAGGGCCTAAACTTTAGTAATTCTGATCTTACTCTTTCTTATTTGACTGGACCCAGAAGCTGGAGCTGGAGAGAGCCTGCCCACTCACACTCAATGCAGAGTTTCTCTGTGGGGTATTTATCAGGGCATCATCCAGAGGAGCTTCAAATGACTGCAGTGATAGAGCTGAAAACGTTTCCTTTCAGGAGAGTGCATCGAGAGCACAGCACACAGGCTGTGCGCATACCCTGCCACATTTACTCTGTCAGGTTTCATACATCTGCTGCATTCAAGTGCAGTCACTTCACAGCTGAAGTGATAAGCAACAGCACTTTCCAAAGGGGGAATGTAAGCTGAACAATGTCACCTTTCCTGCCTTTGATAAAGACTTTGTGTCAGGTTCTTGAGGAAACTTTGACTCGCAGCAGCCTCTTGAGTCTGACAACTAGGCTCTGCAACCTGGGCATCCAACCTTCAGCTGAATATATCTTCCCTTTGGGACCATCTTCTCTAATATAAACAGTACATTCAGACTCAGTCTTATGCCTCCAAAGTGCCTGCTTTTCTTTAAGATGCCTTTGACAACAGTTTTAGGAAATAGTGCCATTATTGCAGAAGTTGTGTGATGTGCACAGAGCTGATGAAGAGTAATATGGGGGAGACTAGCTAAAGTTTTTAAAGCTTGCATGTGTATTATAATTTTATTTTCTATAAAAAATGAAGCCTTTTCAAATATAATGCTGTCATAGATGTTCTCTGAAACCTCAGCCAGACTCTAGAGCATAAAATGTGTGAGCTGATCTACATGCATTCATAGCCTTGCACTGGTGATGTTTCTTCTGATCAGGAACTCAGGCTGTTAGGTGAAGTTAATAGTAGAAAGGAGCAGCTTGAATCTTAATCATTATATGTTTATTGGTCTTTTTGAAGTATATTCACCCCACTTGTCGACAACAAACTAACAAGGTGTTTCTACAGGTCATATTTGACCTCAATTTCTGTTTAATTATTTCCCACCAAAGAAAATTCCGTCATTCACACTCTGAACCTAGTTAATATATACTTGTGCTTCCAATTTTCGTAAACAATTTTCACAGTTAGGTGTTTTTTTCTGCCATCAGAGGTAGCAGGTTGTGTGTACAAGCATTCAGGTGAAATTATGGCACAGCTGCCATGTATTTCAGGTGAACTTCAGTACACTTGGGATCTTGAGAGTTTTCATTGCTGCTTGAGGCTTGATTCAGGTGTTTAGAGATAGCACTGGACTAGAACTGGCAATTGCTTGGTTAAATGGAATTTAATTTGATCAATTTAATTTTCAGGGTTTTGCTTTTGGACACATTGTGACTTAATCCATCTTGAGAAAACAGTATGGTTGGAAACATATACTGATCTGATACCTTCCATATGAAAATCAGTAGAAATAATATTTTAAAAGACGTCTATTTTCATTAGAAAGCTATCTCTAGTAGAAAACTCTTGTTATTTTGAGTTTTCATCAGAGTTTTCATTCTGAGGTTCAGACAGTCTAAGCATGTTTGAGAAGAGCTTAAACCTCTGTAGCATATTTAACCCAGATTGGTTTTTCCTTTCTGAGTGAAAGTAAAGAAAAACTACTTTCTAAGTGTGTCTGCATATCAGTATCATTCCTTCTTGGCTCTTAGCCTGCTCTTGTATGGTTTTCAAAACCTGATTTGATGGAACCACTGATTTCACATCAAGATTAAAAACAGGTGGCCGAGTTGAAATTTAGGTTTAAATTTTAGATTAGTACTATCTCTCAGGGTGAAAATCAGAAGGAATAATATGCCAATTATTTTAAATAAATAAATTGGGAAGAAGTAGAGAATGAAGCTCTTTTTTTTTCTGGAAAGCACCTTGTGTCTCTGCCTTGCTTAGCTTTGTAGTTAAATGTCTCAGCCCTTGTACTGCACCTGAGGAAAGCTGTACTCTGTGTGAGAGTAGATAAATGAGGTTCACAGCAAATGGGTTCCTTTTCAGCTCCAGGAGTGCTTTCTTGCTGCATGAAAAGAATGTTCTTGGCAGTACATGTGCCTGTTTGGCTAAATTATTAAAATACACACCTCAAAGAGAAGGAAATTTATCAAACATCAAAGTAAATGGCCAGCTTTATGTGTTCAGTAAGGTCTGATCCAAAATCCACTGTGGGAGGTGAAGTACATTTCTGTGTGATTTGAAGGGCTTTGGTCCGTGAAATGTCAATGGTTTGACAACTCAGATCAAAGTTGCATGGACATTTGCATGCCTGGCAGTGCACTTGAGTGCTTAGTGGGCTTTTTTGCCTGGCCTGAGCAGCTTTGGTGTCTGCCTGTTAGGGGCAGCAGTAACATCAGTTCCCTAAATCATCAGCTTTTCATGGGTGTCCCCTTTATCCAGGAATAAGGGTGTTTTCTATCTATAATTTCCCTCTTGGCCTGCCTCAGCAAGACTCTAAATGTCATCTGGATGCATAAGGGTAAACACCTGCACCATCAAAGGCATTTCCAATTTAAGTAAATGGATGGTCCAAGAATTGAGTGGAAGTCTTAATTAATTATTTAAATTGAGGGTGCACTTCATGTCCTGTGAGCAGATTTTGTGCCAAGCCGTGGTGTAGCTCTTACTGTTTGTTCTCTGGCTTATGTCTTTTTGGATGCTGTCTGTGCTTCTGTAAATGAACAGATCTTGTTCCCAGACAGACATATTAATTGAGAGTGACACAGCTGCTTTTTGGTGTCTGTCTGTGTGTCATACTGTTGTGCAGCCAGTGATGGGAGCTGGACCTGGAGCTACCACTGAGCCCCCACACAAGTGCTGGCATGGGAAGAGAGGGGCTGTGCCCTGGATCTTAGCACTGAATGCTGCCTTCTCTTTAATATCTGCCTCTATTTTTGCTCTTCTGTCCTCTCTTTAAGCAATGGTGTGTTTGATCAAAAGGAATGTGCTGCCAAAATTGGAACATATATATGTATATAAATGCCCCTTTCTTCTGCCTGCGTACATTAGAGAAAAGCACTTACACATATCATGTGAGAACAGGAATAATTAGGTGTGTGATTGCACATCAGGCTTCCCTAAATAGTTTCTCATCAGACATTCAGGAAACATTACGATTTTATTACCAAGGGAAGGCTTTGCTTTTATTATTTATGTAGGGGTAATTGTTTTAGGTTCTATAAAATACAGTTTCTAACTAAAGAGTCTGTTTGTTTTGAAACCTTTGGCATGAAAGAAATTAACATTTTGGTTTCACAGCTTTTACAATTGTAGTGGGTATCTCTATTATCTGGTGTGAAGCAGGGAGTTTCTGTTATGTTTGTTTGTTTAGCAGCCCCCACCTCAGGTTCACAGCCCTCATGGTTAATACACTAGTATGAGATTCTGGGAAAACATTCCAAAAAAATTTGCACACTTCAGTGATGTCCCACAAAATGGTTTGTCTTACCTGGTGATGCTGAAGTCAGCAGCCCATATTTTACTTGCTGCCTAGAATAGTAAGGGAGAAGATGACCATAAATTCATTCTGCCCCTTTTGGCTCCCTCACCAATTACTTTTTGGGTTCCCACGTGTTCTTCTCTTAGCTTCATTTTTTCCTCTACTCTCTTGTTTTCGCTCAAATTCTCTGTTCTTATACACGTGTAAGTCTCAAAGCCCTTTGTGAGTCAAACCCTTTTAATTCTCTGCTTTCTCCTTTCACGCATTTGGTGCCTGCTGTCTCTCCACACCTTTTTTTTTTTTCTCTGTCACTTCTTTGTTTGTTTTTGTTTTGGTTTTTTTTAATGTTCATTCTGATGGGTTCCCTGACATGATAGAACTACCTCTATTTCCTTTTCCTTCTCTACTGCAAACCAGGAACTGAACTCTTAGGGTGGGTTGCAAAGATGTTGGGCAGTACGCAGAGAGTAAACACAGTAATTTTTACCTTTGCCTTCCTGAAGCACCATCTCTTCCTGCATTGCTGCAGTGTGGAAGCATATGTGAGATCAAGAAAGGGATACTTTGGGGTGCCTTCAGCCCTTGTCTTTATCTCTTTATAAAGCAGGATGGTGTCGGCTTGATAGCATCAGTTTGCAGCAGGTGTAAGTGCTTCTGTAGCCAGGTCTCAGGCAGGAAAAGAAACTCTCAGTCAAGGTAGAGCAGTACAAAGTGTAATGATGGAGATATCCATTAGTTTAAAGGGCAATCCAGGGGTGATGGGCATAGGGTCCTCACGGTATCTTGGGTCATCAGACATTCCACAGCTCTGAAGGCTCTGCTGCTGTGGAGAATGTTCAGACTAAAATTATGATCAAAGGGCCCGAATCTCTACATCACCACACATTATTCACCATCTGTTTTGTAAGTTCTGTAGACAAGTAAGGTTCCATTTTTAATGTACTTGATCATGTGTCGTGTACTGTAGGCTTTGAAGGACCCCAAAGTGTCTAAGGCAGCTTTCCAGAACAGCTGTCTCAGAACAAGTATGCATCCCTGTGTATATATTTACACCTGCATTTGTATATTTTCTTGCACTTATCAAGGCTTTATATAAGACTAAATTTCATCTTATAATGCCCAGCTATACTTTCTCTTCCAGTATCCTCTACTTTTAATATTTTCAGCTGCCTAATTCTTATGAAAACCATTACTCTCTCCACAGTATTTCATCCAGCTGTACAGTAATTGTCAATGCATTTTAAATATCCCATTTTATGCCCAATTACAGAGACAATGATTTCCAGGTACAGGAGAAACATGGAAATGTTTCAGGCTTCTGCTCCGGTGACCTCATGTTCAATCTTATGTACAGAAATCAGGGCAGCTGTCAAAAAGAAAGCAAGAATTGCTCATTCTGGTTTGTACATTTATGTGCCTGGTTTCTAAGAGATTTCTGCATCTATTTCAGAATAATTTCCTTTTAACTTCTAGGAAGTATTTATTTGCTCTGTAGTGAACCAAATTCTGAGCCTCATTGTATGTCTTTCTTATGCCTATAACGACAAAGGCGTTTTCTGTCTCTCCTATAATACAACTGTGATAAAGACACAGTGGTTGATCAGTATCCAAGTCCTTCTGAAATTTCTATTTTTTCCTTTATTCTAGTCTGAAACTGAGCTTGCATTGGATAATGTTAGATAAAGGTGAAGTCTCTTGGGGTAGATCATGTAATGGCAGGACAGGTATCATCTGAGGAAGACCCAATGAGCTGAAAAGAATAGCAGCACAAGAAACTAATTTGACATGGCTATGAATATTTGACATTTTCTAAGGGAATACAGAAATTAAGTCCATCTTACTCACTATAATTCTCTAGGAAGTACAGCTTTTCTTCCACATGTAATCTCTGTGAACACAGTGGTGGAGGAGGCTGGTGAAGAGAAGTAGCAGCTGAGGTAAAGATTGTCCAGCCCCTACAGAGCAAACTTATTGCAAAAATTGAATTCCCAATGTTTTTGCATTGGGTGTTAAAATGCTGAGCTGGATCATACATGCCATAGATGCTCAATCTTTTAATACATGAAAAAAGTTTTCCTCCCTGTACGCTTATTGCTTACATGCTCTGTTTTCTCCAGTGTCTCTGAGTAGAATAACAGCACAGGGAAGACACTGTGAAGAGCCCTGGACATGCAAGGTCTAACTGAAGGTCAGGTCCCACTTCCCTTTGGGAGCTGAGAGCACAGAGAACAGTGAAAACCATGTCAAAATACTCTGCATTCAGGTTGTTCTTAAAACGCTGACTTTCTTCATACCATGCTTGAGTTAACCTGAAACCTCTGAATTTACTCTGTGTACCCTGTTGCTCCTCACAGACAGGAGTTCTTGCTGTGCCTCTTTCCGATCACAGCCCAAATTTATGGGCTTTGACTTCAGTATTGCATCCACTGATGCTTTTTTTAAGATAGCTGCCATTTTCTCTTTGATTTCTCTTAAATTTATGGAGTAAATAAGGAGTAAAAATTAAGAAGATATGGACTAATTTTCTCCTTCCTCCTTTTTCTCTGATAGAATCAACAGAGGATCAGAGTCTGAGAGAGGAATCCAAATCACTTGTTTCCCTGACACTGGTACTCTGCAGGACTGCAAAAGTTCCCCTTCCTCCTTTCTTTGTGTGTACCCACCTGGGTTATGAATGGGAGCAGGAACCTCACTCATACCCATTCTGCAGAGGCTTCCAAGGTCTCAGGCAAGAACCCTGAAGTCGTTGAACCTTCTTTCTGCACACCCACACTTCCTTGGCATCAGGCTCAGGAGGGTAGGATTGAAGAGAGGGCAGGCTTGAGCAATAATTTGGGAACAGGAAGGAGCCCATCTTCCCCCAAGCTAGGGCCTAGCAGAACCAGCAGAAACCAAACACTGCATTGCCTCTGAGGCCTTCCCACCCCTTTCTGTTTGCTGTTCCTTTATGCATCAAACTTTAATAATACTTGGGTTCCAAGTCAGATCCCAAGTTCATGCCTAGTTTGTGGCTTTTCTTCTTTCCTAACCAAAACATTTTGTTGAAGTAATGTAAAATCTGTTTTAGGAATAAAAAACCCAGTTTTGGCATCATACATAAGCTTCCTTAAGAAAAATATCCCCTTATATTGTTTATTTTGCTCTGTGTACTTTAAGCCCTTTTTATAATCTTAGCTCATTTCAGACATCTGGGATTGCTCTTTTTAAGTGTCTGCTCCCATCCTTGGCAAACTTAGTAGCTTTCAGATAATTGCAACCACAGAAACTAAGTGCTTTGTGGCTGGGAAGAATTCTTCCCACAATTTGCAAGGTAGATCATTGAGGTTATTGATGGATTCATTCCTTTGACACCTCCCTGCTAAAACGTGACAACTGTTATCAAATACCGACTTCATGGTGATGGCTGCAGTTTTGATACAAAACAAGAGTTTGTCCAAAAGATTCTCACTTCTGCCATATACTTTAAATTTAGTTACAAAATTGTAACCATTCAGTTCCATGGCTGAGACATGCAATTTTGAAAGGACTAGAAATATTCCTAAACAGCTTAAGTAGCTGACCTTGTCCTAGGTATAGACTCTTGTCCATTGTATGCTAGAGTCTTCTCGCATGATTAGCCTAAGTCTGGTTTCACAACATTATCCTTGATTGACAAATCCTGTCTGAAGGTTACCTGTCCCTCATGGGTCTCTCACGATTCTTCTCTCCTTAAAGGTTAAAAAAAGCCAAAAAACCTTCTCTTCCTCCAAATTGCTTTTTAAGTGCCAATTAGAAAGCAAACTAAGATCTGTAGCATGTAACAGGGCACGAAGACAAGTGAGAGCTGATGCAAACATGAGATTGGCAGGGGAGTCACTGCAGGAAGTCCCAGCCAGGGCAGTGGAGAGCCTGAGGTCCCTTACATTGCTCCTATTGACTGTGGAATTGTAACAGATGATCACAGCCTAACACCATCCTCACCTAAGAGGGACCCCCTGCTGCATGGCAAGTGCACATA
This sequence comes from Erpornis zantholeuca, assembly GCA_013400515.1. NCBI lineage: Eukaryota > Metazoa > Chordata > Aves > Passeriformes > Timaliidae > Erpornis > Erpornis zantholeuca. The sequence continues at coordinate 191,953 of VZTN01029317.1, read as the reverse complement.
TCCTCTTTCAATAATGAAAAACATTGGCACCTTTGATTCATGTGGAAAGGGTCAAAATATACAAAATGTACAGTGAAGACTCATATTCACACTCCTCTTGTGCCATGCCTTTATTGCACCGAGCATCTGCTGCCCCTCTGGATTTCAGTGGTGTCTGGGAGCATTCTGCACTGAGTGAATTGATGCCAGAGGCTGCAAACACACCAGGATGAGGTCCTGCTTCCCGATGGGCAGGTGGCAGAGTTCTGCTGCCTCCAGGTGTACTGTGGAAGTTAATGGTGTACTTTTCATTGAATTGGGAGAATTGGGAGAGCACTGCCAAGGCCATCTCCTTATTCTGATGAACATTGTGCTAAAACAGATGTCCACTAAATAAGAAGTCTATTTGTTTGTTGAGTGACTAGATTACACTGGTCTCAAATAGCACTCATCTGCCCCCAGTGGAACCAGTCCTCTTGCCTGGGAGAAATTTCTGCTATTCCTAATTCTGAGTTTTCCAAACAGGAGATATCCAGCTGTAATTCATAATTATCACTTTGAAGTTTTGATAACATACCTTTTGAGTAACAAAAGAAGGTGTGGACATTTTTTAACAATAGCAGCAGTTAAAGATATAAAGAGAGTGGGGAATGAATACACCATCACTTGAAATCTTTAAATCAAGTGACTGACTTTATAAAAGATATTTTTTGCAACACCCAATATTATGATGATAGATGCAGGAGCCACAGAGGATTTCTGTAACTGAGGTTATGCAGAAGGTCAAATGAGATGGCCATAATGATCCCTTCTGGTCTTAACCTATCAATCAAAGGTCATTAAATTTTACTCGCTGAGCTGGACATGTGATTATGCAAAACAGAAGTACAAGGATTTTCCTGCTTGTAAAGGGAGAACCTGGAAAGAATAATAACCCTGGGATAAAACTATTATCCTGACCTTCTCTCAGAGCATTGACAAAGTTACAGCAGGTCCTCTTAAGGCTAGCATAAGTATCCTGGTTATTCCAGATGAGATAATGTTAAGAATGGAGCAGATGATGAATGTATAATTTATTCTATGGCCTTAAACAACTTTCTCCTGGTGTTTGGAGTTCCTTCTGCATTTAGCTGCAAGATGGACAGTGAAGGATTGTTGTGCAGTTGTTGAAATATTTTTGTTGTGATATTGGTCTATGCTTTTTATAACAGTGTATTGCAAAAGCGACCTTCTGTGATGATATTGTCTCATCAATATCCTCCAAACCATTTTCCTTCCACTGCCCTGTGAAACAGCGTCTGATCTCTGTTGGATTTCTGGGTCTAGAAATTTGGATTAATTTTTCCCCATGCTAAGATTCAAGAAAATGAAAGGAAGCACATTCCATTTGTCTGTTGGCTGGAGCTGTTTTAAAAAGCAGAGGGATGTGTGGGTGGAGGATGTGAGAAGGAGGTTTTGTACTGGCATATACATGTGTAAACAGATATTCAAAGATTTGTAAAGAGCTGAGCTGTACAGCACCCAAGAAATATATAATCTTTCCCCAAACCTCCAGTGTTTGAAAGCTGGTGGCTTCAGCTCCTGACAACTCTTTTCTTCAATAGGGACACAGACCAAAGGATTTTTAGACTGTCTTTCAATTAGTGTAATTGACTGGCAGCCATTGATTAAACACTCATGGGGTCCAGTGCTGACTACTTCAGTTTGGAAGAGAGTGGGCAGGAAATGGGAAACACCAGTGACTACAAACACAGGCTAAATTGTATTGTCAATCAGATGGCCAAAGGCTTCAGTGTGTTGTCTGCTAGTCTTGGAAAGGAGAATGGTGTTTGTAGCAGAAGTTGTCCTGTCGCAAAAATATCTCAATTTTATATTTGTCCTTCTCTGCTATCTTAGTTCAGTTTTCTAAGGTTTTGATGTTGTATTTGGCACTGTATTTCAAAGAAGAGTGTTTCCATTATAAAATTTCTGTGTCAAGCTGGGTCTTTTTGGTGATTGCCACTGTTCAAGGAAACATGTATGAATGTGATTTTGAGGATTTTATAAGTTTTTTGAGTCTCTCTTCATAGAGAATTTATGCATTCTGTTGGGACACAGGATTTCCTGCATCACTGAAAGCTTCAGCTGCTCAGCAAGGTTCACAGACCAAAAGTTTGAAATCTGTAATATTTGGTCTCTCATGTAATTTTTAGATCTGAGTCAAGAATGGAAAATTAAACCTTGACAATTCTTTCAAGGAGTGAGCATGGTGGGCCTGTGAGATGACCATAACATAGGCACAACATGGACTTCTCTTGTGGCTCTTTGAGTCTGATGGGATTTCGTGGAGGTGGAAACAAGAGCAGATGTAGCTCAAGCACCCTTGTTGGGTGACTGGGAAGAAGGGCAGGATTGGAGAGAGGAGAGACCTAAGCAAAAGAGGTGAGTGGAAGTGCTAACCTGCTAGGAGGACCAAGACAGAAAGCTGTTGATTTACTGAGGAGCTCCTTATTGGGAGCAAAGCAATTTATAAATACTAGGGATGGCTACTGAAGAGGAGAAGCTGTAGGACAAATGCCAGGGAATTCTGATTAAATTCTAAAAGGCATCACAGAAATCTGGAAAGCACCCTGGCCTTGCACACTGGGGACCCACCACACCACAGCCTCATGTAAATATTTTTTGAGTGATTTTGGTTTTTTCCAGCAAAAAAAATGTTGTATCATCTTTTATTTTTCATTGGGAGTTTTCACTGTAAAAACTGTCGCTGGTGAAAGACTTTTGGAAGATTTTTGGAGTGCATTGACAGACTACATTGATTTCTGTCATTGCAAGCAATATTTTGCTTTCAAATCAGCCTCTGAAACACTAGTCTCAGAGTCTATTATTAATTCCTGATGTCATTAAGAGATGTCTTCTCTGTCTGTGATGCACTGACATTTATTTTATAAGGCACTGACATGATTAGAGCTTTGATTTGATTTTCTAGCCAATATGCTTGGCCCAGGATTCCCAGGAGTTATGTTTAAAATTAGCTTTCTAAGTTCAGGTTTCAGTCATCTGCAAATGAAGTAATTTTTAAATATTTTAACGCCTGGTTTGGCAGCCTTCATCTTCTCAAGTCTTCCTTTGGCCAGGCCACTTGCTTCAGTGCCCAGCAAGATTATTGAATGTGGTAACTCTTGGCCTTCCTCCCAAGAAGAGCCCTTCAGCACTGTTCCAAATAGAGCCAAGGAAAGCTGAATAGGCTGAAAAATAGGCAACTGCTCTCTCTGCAGCCCTTCCTCATCTGTTTAACCACAGTCTGGATGCCATATATGTGACCTCTGCAGCCTGCACCTTAGGAATACATAGAGAGAGTCACTGGGAATGCAGTAGGCACTGTCAAAGGAGCAATACTAATAAAGGATCTAAAGTTTGCAGCAGAATCTCCTCCTCCAAAAAAATCCCATGTATTCCTCTATGCAGTCATTCGCACAAATATCTTAGAACATTTCAGTTCAGTCTGGTCTGACTTTCTAGGGGCCAGATTTGATACCTGCATATTTTTTGTGTGACTTTTTTCTTCTACCTGCACTGGGTAGCGTCTTGAAGTACCTCTGATGTTTCCACCAGGGGTAAGGAGTAAATGAGGAGAGTAACCAGACTAGACAAGGCTATAAAAATATATTTCTTACCCTTCAAACTGAAATACTACAGCTCTTTCTGAGCTCTTGGTCTTTTTTCACACTGGGATGTTTACAAAGCATCAGAAGATTTTATTCCTTAGATCTCAAGTGCCTTAAAAGAGGTATACATTACACCAAATACAAAGGCCTCAGAATCAGACCTTACATGTTTAATCTGGATGTGCAGAAGCAGACTGTTCCACTGCTCATGCCTCAGTGCATTAACTAATCTTTAAAGAGCAGGGATTAAGGAGAAGCTTTGCCCATGAACAGGCCTGGCTGTCTAGCCCAGGCTGCACAAATTCATTCAGATTCCTCTGAGGTGTGTAGTGCTGATCACTGTCCAGAAACAGGACACTGGAGTAGATGAACCACAGGTGTGACCCAGGGCCACAGTTTTCAGGTAAATTTCCACTGCAAAATGATACTAGTTCCTTGGTTTGTTTTTGTGAGTTTTTTAGTGTTGGGTTTTGTTTATTTATTCTATTCCTTCTGTGTACATTATTAGTGGTCCATTCAGTTGATGTATTGATACTGGTGTGTGGTAAGTTGAATGAGCTGGTTTTTTTCCTCCTCTTTTATAGTCAGAGCTCATCTTTTTCCTGGTTCTGTCTAGGAGCCTCTTCAACAAGAGAGGCAGAAGAAAATAAGTGTCTCTGTGTAAGGAGGGCTGGAGAGAGGAACCCACTGGTAAATGAGAAAGTCTGATCAATCCCCCTGAGCTCTTTTGACTCAGCTCATGTTTTATTTAGACATTGCAATACTGTCCTTTGCAAAGGGAGAACTACTACTACTGTCTTGCTATCAGCATTAGAAATAATAATATTTAACAAGGAGAACCTCTGTACATGTTGTTCTCTTCGTCATTTAAGTTTCTAAAACACAGCAAGGGAAAATTGTTTCCGGTATTAAATAGCATGAATGGACCTGACGGTGCTATCAGAATCACAGAATGGTTCAAGTCAGAAAAGACTTTTGAGAACATCAAACCCAATCGTTAACACAGCACTGCCAAATCCACCACTAAACTGTGTGCCTAAGAACAACATCCTGTTTTTACCTATATTTTCTTACATAGATACAGATATATATATTACTTCCACTATAACATTTCAAGCATCGGCACCACCTGAGAGCTCTTTGCAACTGCAGCTTAAGAATTTTGCAGTAAAATTTCTCTCCCCTTCTCTTTTCCCTCCTCTTCCTCCGCCCCCAGAGAACTGACAGGCTTTCTGCTGACAAATGTTGAGTGTTGCTCCTGAGGATTTAGCATTTCAGGCTGTGTCTACACAGCTTAGGTTTCTATTATTACGCAATGGCTTAGAGGGCAGTGCTTTGCCACATAATTACAGAGCCAATCTCTGTTAGGACCAGGAGTTTGAATGCCTCTTTCTATACCAACTATTTGCCTCCTGCCCACTTAAGACTACTCCCTGACACTCTTGCTTGTTTATTAGCTTCTTTTTGTACCATTTTTTCATCTGGTTTCTGATTTTCTTCCCTTTTCTTTGCTACATATTTGTTTATTTCAGAAGTGTGTGGTCTGACAGAGTCGTGCCTGCACGGATTCCTATGCAGCACAAAGCACTTGCTGTATGTTGCATCGTCAGAAGAGGTAAGAAGAAATTCCTGAAGCTGCCTTCTAGTTCTCTGGGGTTTTTCACTCTCTATCTTTTTTTTCCCCTCTCTCTCTTTTTTTTT
>VZTN01029317.1:174204-186584 GCA_013400515.1 Erpornis zantholeuca | reverse complement strand
TGCACATTGCTTGTCTTACAAGCCGTGCAGGCTCTGCCATCTAGAGCACTTTGTGAGATCACTCCACTTTGCTGTTTTTCCTTCTTCCATCTCTGCGTGACTGTGTGTGTGTGTATCTCCCTGCCTCTCTTCCCCCCGCGGTAGAACTCGGCCCCCACCCCAACACACACGCACATACACAGAAGCTGGGCTTGCTTGTATGAACTTGAAGACTTGCAATACTGAAATGCATGTGTTACCTTGGGATGCACTAGGAGCAGAATGCTCGAAAAGCCTGCAGGCTGCTTAGTCCTCCAAGACTGGGTTTTTTAAACCACACAGGAAAAGAACAAGTTATTCACATTTTTTTTCATTCTTTTTTTCTTTTTTTTTTCTTTCCTTTTTTTGTGCTTTGGATATTACTGAACAAGGAGTCTCAGGGATTCACACGCTTGGACTTCACTGAATCAGGCTGCATCTGACAAACAATCTTGTCTGCATTTTGGTTTGCTAGAGATCAACTGGGATTTTTCTGATTCTATCTTCTTTTGAAAAAAAGGATGAATGGAATAGAAAGAAGGTCTAAGTGCCTGTCTGAGCCTATTCTACCAAACCTGGGATAAATGTTACTTCTCAAAGGTAAGTGCAAGTTTTTTTTCATATGTATATATAAACTGTATAGTTATAACATAAACTATATATAGATATGTACCCAAAACATTTTATAGACAGTTACCTCTTATGGCAAAAAATATCTCAGTCATGGATCTTAAAGCATTGGAGAAATGTATAACTTTATCTCCCTTTTCATGTTAGCTTAGATAAGATTGTTCTTGTAGAATAATGGACCTCAGTCTGGTGACTGCTTCTCATGGTACTAAAAGGCACTTCAAAAATAATATTTCTTTGAGAGTCAATAGGAATTTTTTATGATAGTTTTTAAACGGTGATGGAAAGATGTGTACAAGAAAGGATAATAATTTGGTTTCTAATAAAGGAAGAATTGAGGAATAGAGCAAAGCTGTGAAAGTAATTTCAGCTTTCTGAGGAATTAGTAAATCTTGCAAAGCTAAGGAAGAACTTTGCTGGACAGATCAACTTGTCTGTATATAAAACCAAAGAGTAAAAGTGTGAGGACCTTGGCAGATGTCATGTGAAGAAACAGGAGGCATAGGAACAGCTAGAGAAGGAAGGGAGTGAGGGGTATGGAGGGGCAGTGGGCACCCATTTCAGTGTCTTCTGCCACAGAGGCTGTTGTTCTTGGTAAGGCAATGCCACTGGTGATGGACATCCAGAAGTGGCAAGGTGGGCGTGTGGGGGGTGGGGTACACAAACAGGTATATGCTATGTCATGTCTGTCTGACGTCAGCAGACATATGTGCCCTCAGCAAGATTAAATGTACTGAGAATTGGGGTGGGGGAAGCATCTAAGTGGCAGCACAGCACAAGATATATCAAAATGGAAACTGAGTCTCTGATTTGAATGGAATATGCACAGGTTTGGGACAAAGCAAGTGCATAGCTGAATAAAAGAAAGGAACTAATGGGGTAAAAGAAATTGGCAGTGAAGTCAACAAGTCCCAGTATGGTAGACTAGTAACTGGATATATAAAATGGTAGATTAGTAACTGGAAATGTAAAATGATCTGTTGGGATACTGTATGCAGGCTAGGGTTCTTAAACTGGGTAACTCCTACCTAAATGAAAGAGACAAATAATACTGATTTAAAGCAAGAATAATTTTTTTCCTTTCAGACTACCTGATCTAGTATTTTTGGGGCAATGCCATGGAGATAGGAAGAAGAATAAGGTTAATTTCATCTACTCCATCTTTGGGATTACTATGACAGAAAAACTCTTGGTGAGAAGAGGCAGGGAAACAGTAAGCATCACTTCAGTCTATAAAGTCACAGTTAATTAAATTGACACCTCCTAACTTTAAAATATAATATTCAGCATGGGTAAGTCCAGCAGATGCAACACAATTGTCATGGGGGTTTTGCTCCCCCGGAAAGTGGAAACATTGCTATGCAGGGGATCAATTTCCTATAGGACCTTGCTGTGTACAGAGGCTGTACTAAGGGAAATTTGGGCTTGTGGTGAGAAGGAAGAGAGACAAATAATTACTTTCACTCTTGCCGTGTTTCAGGCTGGTTGCAGTCTCCTTGTTTACAGCTTGCTCTGTGTCTGTGGTGAGTTTGCACTGCCCACAGATCACCACTTGAGCACAACAGAGTGCTTCTCGTGTGCGCTCTGCTCGGAGCTGCCGTGTTGCAGCAGCACGAAGAGGAGCTCCAGACCTTCCCTGAAACTGCTTCTAATTCTTAGGGAGAGAGGGGATGCAAAAAATAAGCAATGCCAGGAGGCAGGTAGCAAAAACTAAATGCCGAACCAAGCTCTTTTAACCCATGAAACCCAGCAAAGGTCTGTATTGCTTTTGCATCAGAGACAGTGTCTGTCCTGCTCGCTCCATCTCAGGTCTCGTTTCTTTAGGGTAACTCTGGACCAGGTGTGCCCCAGTGTCTGGCTGTGCAGGGCACAGGCAGGCAGGCAGCTAGGCTGGCACCCCTTGGTTCACCGTAAAGGGTGAAAAATGTGACCCAGCCTCACAGACCCTGTTTGCTGCTGTCCTCTCTGCCCCATGCTGCGCTTCACAGCTTTAGTGCTTCTTGCTTAAATTGACAGTAGGGCCATTGCTGGCCATTTTTCCCAATGGGAGGTACAAATGGCACCCGTAGCCTTGCCTCGTAGCCTCTGTTCTGCCTGCTGCTCAGGTGGACGCGAGCTGACATCTTCCTGGCAATCCTAGTCACGGTGCTTCTGCTCCCCCTCTTTGCAGAGGAATCTGACCACTGACTCAAGTTTGCCACATCTGATCCACCCTTTCCCACAATTACTTTTTTTTTTTTTTTTAATTTGTGGGCAAAAAAACAAAATGGGAGACTGATTCAAAATTATCAAGGCTTAACTGGTAGTAGGCAGGAATATTCTTCAAGTGACTTAACTCCCTGCTGAGGGGTTGTGGACTGAAAACCCTTGAGGCTGAATTTGCTACCCACCCTCACAGAGGGGAGGGAGGGGAGGATGAGAGTGCTTGTTCACTCCCAAATCCTATTTTACATTGCTAATGCATTTCTGCCTTGACCTACAAAGATCACCTGTGGGAGAAGAGGGGTAATTTGTTCCAAGTGTGTACTCAGTCTTTTTTTTCTGGCTGGAGCCTTACTTTCTTTGTGTTTGTCCGAGTGAGCTGTCATGGGTTTGTTTTTGTGGAGAGGCTAATTGTCGTCTAGGTGCTGGACTGAAAAGCATTAACACTCTTTTTGAAGGAAGACATCTGTGGCTCCTTCAAACCAGTCCAGATGACTCTGGAATAAAGTGCCCAACACCAAATAGGCCATTGCTGTGTCCCCTTTTTCCTCTTTGCTTTCCCCATGTAGAATTTGACTGTAGTACTTAAGGATGTCACCAAGGGGCTGGGATTTACTCTGTCAGTGTCCAGAGTCTGCATGTGCTTGCAAGGGGCTGAACAGCTCCCAGTTGGCAGCTGAAACTTGTGACAAAAGACAAAGTTTCACCTGAGTGCACTGGAACAATAACAAACTCCACAAATCACAAATCAGCACAATGCAGTGCTGCAGTGAAGGGCCAGATGTTACTCTCTGCCCAGCCCAGCTCCACCCAGGATGCACGGAGGGAGGAAAGCCTGCAAGTGATACTTCTGATTCTAGGAACTCAAACTACCTCCTGCATGGGTGACTGACAAACATTGGCATGCAATTAACATACATAAATATGTCATTAGAAGGCTCACAGTGATGTTACATGGAAAACTGGGAAAAGATTGCATCATTTAGATACATTTCTACATCCCTTAGATCAGTGATTGTCACTTTCCCTCAGAATATTTACATGATATTGTTTCCGATTTTTCTCTCTTCCTGTAATTTTCTTTGTCTTACCCATGATATTGGTCTCTGATGAAATCCTCATCTTTATGGAAAAACACTGGTGACAAATCCAGGATACCAACTTCAGCACATAAATTTACCAGCAGCAGTAAAAGTCAGAAAACGTCTTTTCAGTTAAAAAATTGCTGATTTGAAAACATGGGAGAAGGGGAAAAGATGTGATGTCAGGGTCTGGTCCCATGCAGAATCACTACTGACCTACATAGAAGGCAGAGCTGAGTGGGAGTTTTCCAGTATAAATGTTTTTGGTTTTTGCAGGAAAAAAATATTTTATTCAGAAACTTGAATAGGAAATGGTCAGTCTTATGAATTTCCTGACTACAAAACTGCAGGGACAAATTTTCCAGAACACCTCATCTTACATTCTTTCTGGAAGATAAATTTTATTATTTCTTTCCAGTTCATGCATTTTCTATGAAAACTGAAAATAATTCATATGAAACTTGATCATAAAATTCAATTTTGCTAAATGGCAAGCAAATCTGTGAGTTGAACTAGAATAAAGCATTTCTGGCTCATTAGAAGGCTTGCATACCTTCAGCTTGGGACAAAGAAACTGTAGACATTTTCGTTTCGACTCAAGGGACCAGAAAACTTTTGTCTGCCAAGCCTTACCTGGAAGTCAATTTATTTAACCAAATGGGATTATTCTAGGGGTACCTTGGCAACAAGTGCTGTGAGATCTCAAGGACTCTTGAGAGTCTGCTCTTGAAATAATTTCTCCAGCTATGGAAACCTATGTGCTGAGAGGATATGGCAGCTAAATAACAGCAGGTAGGAGGGGATGGCTGCAGCAATAGTACAAGCAGTACAATGGAGCATTTAGGAGGCTTCTGCTAATCGCACCTTAGGATCTGCTAATCCTCCAGCAGATCTGCTGCCACTGTGGGGTTATGGAAAGAGGTGAGATAAGGAGAGGGTCCTGGAATAGCAGTAAATCCAGGGTCCTGGACAATGGTTGGTCAGAAGGTGAGAGGTAGGGCTGGTGCATCCCAGTGCATAGGAAGGCAGGTTCTGAGCAGAACAGAAGCTGGATTAAGGATAAAATCAACAGAAAGTACATGATGGCTGAAGGCATCTTGTCTATTTTAATAGAGCTAATGTTGCATTTAAAATCCCTGGAAAACACGTGTGTGGCAAGGGAATCACCAGTGTGACTCTCTTCCTGAAGCCAGAAGAGGTAGGGCAGGGTTGTGAGTAGGTCTTTATGTGCAGGACTGAGACAAATTGCTGCAGTTGTCCAGTTAGGCCTGGAGAGTTCGAGCTGACTTAGTCGAGAGTAGGAAAGACTATTGAAAGCCTAGATGTAATCAGGTCACATGGATTGTGGTGACCAGGGACCTTTGATATTGGAGGAAATAAATGCAATGGTGAAGTAAGGAGTTTTTTCTCTTCTTTTCTCTTCTGCCTTTAGAGGATCAATTTGCTTTAACAAGCTGAGGAACAAGGGGCCTCAAAATGGCACCAGTTACCAAGAGCCCTTAGCCATTCTTTTGTCATGTCTAAGCTCCTCAGAAAAGCTTCAGTATACATGTCAGTCAGAATGAGTAATCCTCCTTTTGTTACAGCCTAAAGATAAAAACTAAGAATGGGAAACGAAAAGAGGATGTCTTAAATGTGCCACATCCTCTGCTGCAGTGGCAGGATGGATAGGCTGTGATATCAGTGAGAGAGCCGCACCTGTATGGGTGCTAGAAAGCAGGAACTGGCTGTACCAGGATTTATATTAGATCTCTCTGTTAACAGCCTTTAAAAAATATATCTGCCCTTTTCAGTACAGAATGAAAACAATGAGCAGTCAAATGGCAAAAGGAAAAGCCAAGAGAAAAAAAGTGCCTGTCATGGCTTGTTTAGCATTCCCTGTCTGGTTTAAAACTAACCAACAACAAATGTCTGTCTCCTTAGAGATAATTATCAAAACCTTCCCAATCATTTCACTAGATTTGTGATCTCCTTCCCTTTGTGAATATTCCTGTGAATAGGGAAACACATGATACTCAGAAAGCTCTGCACAGGTTGGATGTGAAACAAGTATACTAAACTAAGAAAGAAAAAGGCCAAACTGTATTGATAGAAAATAAATTATCTGGACTGAGGCCATTTTGTTGGTTTCTGAAACTGAGAACTAGTTGGCATTTTGTATGAGTTATCTTCAGTGTAAGTGAATGTTATCACTGTTTCTTGCAGATATTTACTGTATATTGGTTTATAAATAAGGGTACAACATTGATTACTTGCTCTCCAAACTATTGACTACACTTTCTCCCTGTTGTCAGATCAGATAACTTATCTCCTCTGGAAATGTTCGGTAGAAAAATGGGAAAATGTGTTTGCTCCCATGGAGAAGAGGATAAAGGTTATTGTTTTTTCCTGGTTTGGGTTTTTTTTGAAAGCTGCCTATAAGCAAAATATCTTGTATTTATCCTGACAACTGACAAATTCCTCTGTGAGATATGTATTTTCTAATCTGATTTCATGTGGCCAAGTAGCCCACTGAGCCATGAATGTTTCAGCTGACACCCACTTTGGAAGAACAGTGTGACCTTTCCTTATTAACACAGTTATACTTTCTGTTCACTGCTCCACAGATGCATTCTTGAGGTGAGGGGGAAGGTTGTTCATGGACTTCTCAGTTATACTGTGTAGCCAGGAGTCTCACAGAGAATGAAGTTTCCCCTGTCCATGGTCTCTCATCACTTTAACCTGGCTGGAGACATTTCAGGGGCATTAATTAATAATGTTTTCCTTCTGATCCAGGGTTGGGTGACAGCAGTTTCAGTTGAACAGAAGAGAACTGGTCCTACTGACAGAGAGTCAGAGCAGAGAAGCTGAAGAGCAGCCTGATGGATATTCATGAGAGCAGATACCCTGAGGGCAAAGAGAGAAATATTTGGAGAAAAATTTGAGAAATTTGGATAGGATGAAGGGGAAGAGAGAAAGAAAGATCAGCTCTGTTACAGCTAAGAAGAGGTTTCTGTCTGTTTAGTTATTTATATGACCCTTTTTGCTGCCAAGCCAGAGTACCAGGCTAAAGACAGACTTATGGTGTGTGCCTTTGGTCCCACTGTACATAGCTGATACCTCTCTCAGGCGCTAGCAGGTGTTTAATTTTTCACATATAACCTCTTTTGGCTTTTTGGTGAACATTAGAAAATGTATTCAATCCCTTCTTGCATTTGTTTCTGTTGTCTTGATCTTTATTTCACCTCCCTGGATCAGTGAGTTGAGTGAAGAAGCTATTTTTTTTTATTTTTCCTTAGGATTGAACACAAAGAGTTTCTTATGATCAGCTAATACTTATAACCACTCCATTTTTAAAAGAACCTATCAACAAGCTTTCAAGTTAATATGAGAGACCCTCTAAAATGTGACAGGTCCATCCTCTTATGATATCTTTTCTATAGAGAATGCAACTGATGGGCTGAGATCTTTCCCTTCTGTGCTGGATGTCTAATGACTGCATTTCATGCCCATCTTAGTGGTTTTTTATTTACCTCTTTTAAAACTTTTTACTTGTCTAATGCTATAATCAGCAAAACAAAGGTCTGTGTTGGTCTTGCGGGTCTGTGTCTCAGGAAACCTCACTATATTTGAGATTGTGCCAAGAAAAGGAAGAAAGCCATCGTCCTGCAAGAAGGCTGAGATAAGACATGGTGAATTTCTGTGCACTGGTGTCTTCTATCCTACGTCAGTGTCCTACCGCAGAATGGAAAAATCAAAATTGTGCCATATTCTACCTCAAGTATAGGATTTACATTTAAAAATAAATAATGCCTTCGGGCCAAGTAACAGCTGCTGCAGTTCTTTCCAGCACAGCTCATTGATCTCGTCCTCTCATTTGACATACCCTGTTACTCCCATGGTGCTGTAGTTAGCATTAAATCACAGAGAGATCGTGTAGTGACCTAATTGAAACTGAGTCCTAGCTGGGGTACACTTTTTTCCATTTCACCATACACTGGAGAAAGACCTAAGAACAAGGTCTTTGCTAGGCTATGCTCTCTCTTTCTATTTCTTTCAGAGGTTTTCTCTTATTTTATGTTAGTCTAATCATGTTCATTTTAAGGAGTTGCTTTCAACTTTTTTTCTTAATAGCAGGTGGTGTTTTATCATGAAATGGTGATGATCTTAATGCATATGTGAAAAGTACAGTATTCCACAAAAGTCCTGTTATAAAAATCAAGTATCTTTTAGGAATTCCTAAATAAAAAGCCTTCCAAGTTTAGTGCATGATATAGTTGCACTCACATTTCTCACAATCATTCCTCTCTTTCCTTTATATTGACAAGTACATGAAGAGCAAAAACAAACTCTGCAGCCAGCTATTCTTCCTAAATATGTCTTGTCTTGATAGCTTGGGTAAAAGGCAAATTGCAGTTTGGGCTTCCTTTCTGCAGCAAATCAGGTCTGTTTTCAGAAGGCTGCTTCTTCAGTCATGGTATTTTAAGATGGGAAGCCAGGGTGTGTTCCTGGCCCAAACAGATTATACCATGTTTGCAGAGACTTTAGTCATAGGGTGGTAAAAACATTTAAGAACAAAAGAACACAATTTTGGATCTTAGCTTCCATTCCTTCTACTCCTGATTAAATTTTCAAAGCCTTTCCAACATTTAAACAAAGCATTATGTGAGAGCTGTTTGGAAATATTATGAGGTCTTAGATTGTCATTCTCAGAATAATATCTACTTTGTTTCAAAACAATCTTTCCTGTAGCTAGAAATTTATTCTGTAACGTATTTTGTGGTCCTTCTATTGTTGCATCCTTTTCTTAAAAAATTTGTTTGTTTGTTTTTATTTCTGTAGCCTTACTAGAAACAAGAAAAAAACATTTACCTTCCCAACACACAGTTCTTTTTGTTCAATCACGTCATAGAACAGGTACTGCTGAATGCTTAAATGGGACCAAGTAGTAGAATCACATTTACCTCACACAAGAAAAGGATATCTGAACTTACTGGTAGGCCTTTGTAAATTGGTACTCAGGAGAAAGTTGATTCCTTATAATTCTGTTGATAAGTGCTAAGCTTTGGGTGGCATTAACTGCTATTTTTCACTGGAATTTCCATTAATTTTTCTGATATTGACTAGTGTCATATTCAAATGCCCATGTTTTCAGGTGTTTTAGTCATTCAGAGGAGCAGCAGTGCCCTGGGATGAGATAAAAAATAAAGTAAGAATTAAATCATAACAAACATTTTTTTTTGATATTGATACGTCTAACCACCATTAAAAATTAATAAAAATAAAATATAAACTCTATCATGGTAAGTGCATTTTAATATTGATATTCAGTAAATCCTAACACTCACAGGGGAAAGGAATGGCAGTACCAGCCCCTTTGACTTTATGTGTATTAAAATATTTTCATTTATTTTCAGGAAAAAATGAGGAAGAAAGCATAACCTTGCAAATAAGACTTTGGTTGTAAAGACAAAGTGGGCCTGCAAGAAACAGTCTGTGCAGGACTTACTAAGGTTTGCAAAAGCCCGGAGTTGACTGCAAAGAAAAAGGGAAAACAACTTTCAATTTGCTTAATTTTGGAAAGGTTTTCTCCCTTGGGATATTATACATTAGGTCACTTCTAAAATGGAAATGGTAATTTGAAATTAAATGCTTAGATAATTATGTTTCTACTTCGGATTCAATAAGTGTTTTTGGAAAGGTGAAATGAGTCCAACTGAAACAAAGGATCTTCTTCCTGTTTAACAAAAAATGGCAAGTTAGCTCAGAAAATGTATTTTTAATTCTTTTTGATCCCTTCTAATTCCATTTTTCAAATAACTAACATATATGTGTAATATGTATGTGTGTACATACGGTTAGATACATTCTTGGCCATAGGCATAAACTTCCCTTTTCACTTCTGCCTTTGTAGCAGGAGATAATGGTAATGTATGCCAGAGACCTGGCTTTAGCCAAGCAGTGCCAACACTTATGGAGTGGTATGGAGAGGATGAAGGATGCACTCAGGGGAGTACCCATGTGGACAAAAGGAGACACGCAACTTAATGAGAGCTGGTGAAGGATTTCCAGTCAGCCTGGGGTCTGGACAAGCTCGAGAAGTATGCCCACAGGAATTTCATGAGGTTTAATAGGATCAAGTGCAAGGTGCTGCACCTGGATTGGATCAACCCCCAGTATCAGTCCAGGCTGGGGGATGAACAGATCAAAGGCAGCTCTGCTGAGAAGGACTTGGGGGTGCTGGTGGATGAGAGGCTGGACGTGATCCAACCATGTGCACTCACAGCCCAGAAACCCAGATGTGTTCTGGGCTGCATCCTCTGCTCTAGGGTCTGCATCCTCTATCTCCCCTGAGACAGACAGGGCTGCATCCAGCTCTAGGGTCCCCAGCACAGGAATGACATGGACCTGTCAGACAGCCTCCACTTGAAGGCCCTCAAGTTGATTAGAGTGTGGATCACCTCTGCTATGAGGAAAGGTTGAGAGAACTGGATTGTTCAGCCTGGAAAAGAGAGGGTTTCATGATGACATGGCTGTGGTCTTTCAATACCTGAAGGGAATCTACAAGAAAGATGGAGAGGGACTTTTTACAAGGCCATGTAGTGACAAGACAAGGGGGAATGGCTTTGAACTGACAGGGGGCAGGTTTAGATTAGATATTAGGAAAAAATTCTTCCCCGTGAGTGTGGTGAGGCAGTGGAACAGGTTACCCAGAGAAGAAGTGGATTACCCATCCCTGGAAGTGTTCAAGACCAGTTTGGATGGGGCTTTAAACAACCTGGTCTAGTGGAACTGTCTCTGTCCATGGCAGGGGTCTTGGAACTACATGATCTCTAAGGTCCCTTCCAACCCCAACGATTTCATGATTCTACAAACTTTTTTTTATTATGGAATAGGTTTTATCCAAAGTAGCTTCCTGGGTATGCTGTGGGAGTGGGTGTGTGTATTATTCAACAATATCTTCAATTGTTCTGTCTTTTAAAATATTTTTGGCTGGAATGCTTATGAGTTTTGTTTCTAAATGAAATTGAACTTTATATCATGTTTAAAGCTTTAATGTGGCATTTTGTGCTATTTTTACAGAAAATAACTTCTTATGTTTTCTGGAAAGCAGATATTCTTCAAATTATAATGAGACAGCCTAATCTAAATAAGTCAAAATTTTCTCTCAATTTCTGATAAAATGATGCTTTCTTAACATTTTTAGGATTGCTCATAGCTATACAGCAATAGCACCACTTCTCTTTGAAAAATTTTTTTTTCTCCTTTCCATTTTTTGGTTTTCTTGCCCTGGTAGGTCTGTTCTTTGTGGATGGTTATGCCCAAAGGAAACAGATAGTTCAGTGGCTTCTCTGAATAAAACAGGCTGTAAAAATGCTGAATTTACTTTACTGTTCACAAGACAGGTAATATGAAGGCAAAATGCAAGGGACACTTGGTATTTGAGTGGGAGGCTTGTACCAAGGCAAAGCAGACCATCGCAATTCCAAATTAACCTCTGAAATACTATCTATACAGAAGCAACAGGGGGTGAGAGGGGACACAAGTGATCATCAATGAATTAAGAAATAGATCACTGTCAGTGCTCTGTGATAGCTGAAAAGTAAAAGAAGCAGCTTGGAAACATAAAAAAGTTTCCTGTGGTAGAGAAGCCACCTGCGGCAGCTCGATGTCCTTCATACTGAAAATGCTGTTGGGTGGTCCATGGTTCCTATTCTTTTATGTGTAAAAGTGAACCTGCAACTACTCCACTTCTGGATGTGTTAGGGACTATCATTAACATGTGATTCATCCCTCTCAGCCGTGGCAAAGGGGAATGAGATGTTCCTAATGGTTTATATCAAATCTTCCTGGAGTGTAGAGCTTTTGGAGACTTTATGTTGGCATGCTGACACTCCAGTAAACACTCTCTCTGCTTTTAACACATCTTCCAATCAAGACTCTGTGCAAACAATAATGAATTGATCCTTGGTGCTTTCCACATAAATTGGGGTAGTGTTACTATTCCATAAGGGAGAAAATTGGCTTGTGGGTTTTGGTTTACCTGGTCTGTGATCACATGCAGCATCTACAGCAGAGCTGTTGCTTGGGTCAGCCATCAGACTGGGTTTCCTCATCCTGTTGAGGCAATGGTGAGGTACTGCTAAACCAGTGGAATGGAAAATAGATAAAATCCCAGAGCCGTGCAGCAGCAGAGCAAGCTGGGCCTACACGAGTGAGCCCACTGGAGAGCTTCATTTAGGCTTTTCATTTCAGCAAGACTATTATGAAAACAGTACTCAAATAACAAGCCTTAGCTAAAGTAGGAGCCACTGAACCCTTTTGTACAATTTTTACATGCTCTAAGTGAGTTGAAGAAAATAGTCATCACATGCATTATCTTCCTGCTTATTTTTGCTGTGTTTATTTAATAGTCATTTGGGAGGGATAGAGATACACCAGCAACTGGAATTACAGGAAAAAGAAAAA
>VZTN01029317.1:102176-174176 GCA_013400515.1 Erpornis zantholeuca | reverse complement strand
AAAAAAAAAAGAAGAGCAGAAATAGCTAAACTAAGCTTTCTACCTTCCTTGGGATTCTAGAAATCATCCAAGCATACGTCCAGGCAAACCCACTCTTCCTCATGTATATTTTACTTATTATCATGAATTGGCATACTGAATTACTGATGAAATTCACACTAGGAGAAACTCAAATGATATAATTATTTTACTCCAGTGATGGACTGAAACCTTATTCATATTACATACACAATATTTCTGCTTTTATTATGCAACACCTAAGATTTATTCGGCCTCTTAATTTTTAGGGCTCCTTATTTCAGCTGAAGGTCTGGAGGATGTAATTTTAGTCATGGCTGACTTATTCCTTTAGCTTTCAGATGAAGATATTGAGAACTTATCACCGCATTGTCCTCATTGTGGAGGTAAACATAATCTCAGCCTCTGGTAGTGAAAATGGTCAATCTAGCAAAATCAGAAAGCTCAGGCGAGCTAAGATCATTGATCTAGTTATTCACAGAGGAACAATGCAAACTGCTCATAAATGGTTCATATATTAAAAAAAAAAAAGTAGAATTTATACTTCACAAGACTTATAGTTACTTATGTAAACTCAGGAAAACAAATCTTAAGTCGCTTGATCAAAGCTTTTCTTATCACTTTTACAGGACAGTCTGTAAAGCATACACTGACAAACAAACCAAAAAAAAATGTCATCAAACTCAATAATTTCTGCACTGCAGCTGTTGAGCACCCATTTGGAGCAGCTTGTCTGAATTGCAATTCGTCCCTCCTACTACAGACTACAGTCCTGTCTCAGCTGTCCAAACCTCAGTTACCCAAAACAGGATGATGGTCCTCTGTGCCTGTTGTGCTGATACTTCCCCTAATTACTTGGACATGCTTCATCTCCCATGACATTCAGTTGAATCAAGAAGCACTGCCGGTGAAAAACTTCATTTTAATGTCCCACTCTAATTCCCACCATAATACAGTCAGCAGAAGCATGTTTACTTGTTCTTCTTGATGTGAAAGCTTCTAATATATGACTACAGCAGAGACAAAAACAACAATAAATATTCAAAAACCCCCAGTGTGATTAGCACACATAATCCATAAGAGAAGTAAGAAGAGCAGTAGTTATTAAATATAGATGGTTTACTCACTGTGCCATCAATAAACATGTGATTTGTGATTTCCTGAGACTTTTTAGGTGATGATTCATTCATGATTTTATTTATTTTACTGTATAATGAAGCAGAATAGCAGAAGGAAGAGATTTTAGCTGATGCCGCAAACATCTCCTTATTTGGTGAGATGTCTTCCTGTACTTTATAGCTTGAGAAATTAAAGGTTAGGGGTCTAGTCCCTGTAAGATTACTGTGTGTCCCTGGAAAGTGCTGTGTGAGCTTTTCTGTTTGGTACAAAGAGGCACTGCTCTGTAGGTACAGCAGAAGGTTATCCAGTGACCCTAGATTGACCATTGCCTGCAGTGACAATCAGAAACCAACAGAGACCCACCAGTACAAGTGGCTGTCTACAAAGCCCATCAGCTGCACCTTCAGCTGCTAAGAGACTTCAGCGCCCTCATCAACAATGCTGCACAGTTCTAGTCCTGGAAGAGGAACTGGAAAAAATGCAGAGAAGGGCAGGATGGATAGGTGGATGGATGGATGGATGGATGGATGGATGGATGGATGGATGGATGGATGGATGGATGAGCTTTTAAACAAAGAATAATTGAATACTGCATCTTGGAAGGAATTTACTCTAGCTTAATATGAAAAAGATATCTAAGGCCATGAAAAATACTTTTGTTTCTTGTCTCTTCCAATACAAGTCTTAGAGGACAACAAATTAAACTGGCAAGTGACTGGTCCAGAGCAAAAAATAATGAACCATTTCTTATTTTGGGATTATGAAAAGCTGTGAAACACTTTTCTGCAGGATTCAGGGATTTCTAATTATTTGCTTTGGTTTATAGACCATTTAAAGATCTAAGCAAGTGAAAAACATGGCGTTTTTTTTACATGCAAAGACATTATCTTCAGCTAACAATGTTAGCTGGACCACAAGAAGATAAGAAGCTGAGAGAGAGAGTATTCTGGGAAGTTATCACCAAAGGCTTGCATTGCTTTTAAGTTTTTTGATTGTTTTCCCTACTAACTGCTAGCAGAGACATGATAGTGGGCTGGATATACCGTGGATTTGACACAATTCAGTTTTGTTCTGACTGATTTGATTCAGGATACTGATTCCTACAGTCCTCATGGCACAGAAGGATGATTGAGTCCACAGTCCGTATTTGTCCAAGCCCACAGCTGTATTTCAGCAGGGTGCAAAGAGGTGTGAATTACTCTCTGCCTGCACATGTGGGCAGAAGCAGTGATCTTCTACTAGGATACGGACATAAAGCTTCACTACTGAGATGACTAAGTTATTAGCACCCTGGATTATGAAACGGTAGTGATATAATCATGGTCTCTGTCTCAAATAATTCAGATAGCTTTTATAGTGTTTCACTCCTAGATAGGTGAAAATTGTTCTCTCTGCACTTTGGGATTCTTCAATAGTTGCAGTGGCTGGCTGTGTTGTTGTGAGCTTGAGGAAGCTGCTGCTGAGCTCTAGCAGCTGAAAGAGGTAGGCATTCATCTGCTTATTGAAAAAAAGATTTAAATTACATTATGGGTCTATTCAGCTGGAAAGAGGAGAAGGAGTATTTTTCCTTCTCTCTTGTGAAACTGTTCTTCTAGAAGTTTAATAATGATAACATCTGAGTGTATATACAAGACATCTCTTGGAAGGCTGTAGTTTCTGACTTGCATATAATGGCCAATCCCTGTAACAAGTTAGGTGTGTGGCAAATAGGGGAAACTGTTTCAAGTAAATGCTTGACAAACATTGATAAACAGATACAGTTTTTATAACTTTTATTGATTTAATTCAGGATTTTTGGTGTATATTTAATATCTGGCTGACCTTAGTATCATATGGGCTGAATTATTCACTGGCACCTGCCTTGCATAACCAAGGAAGTTTTTGCTTATTCTGGTGGAGGCTCCTTCACAGGAGAGTTTTAAGATGGGCAAGAATAGAGGGGAAGGCTCTAAACCAAAAAGAAAAATGATAGGGGACACTATAGAACTAGCAAAAAGATAACTGTTGTCAGAAGAGTTAATTTCTTTATAGGCTGGTGTGTCTTGTTTTGCTAAACTTTAGTTGATAAACCACAAAGAGACTTCTCAAGACTCAGCACACAAGAACATCAGAAGGTTTGTATAGGCATACAGAAGAAATATATTAAACAGATTTTAAATTATATACTGTGTCTTTCTTTCCAGTAATTTCTTGGATTAATTTTTCTTAGGCTAAATTTTTAAAACCTTTATTCAGGTGTTGCCAAGGTACTCTGAAAACCTAAGGAAACCCTGAGTTATTTTATGAAATAGCTGGGTCTCAGGAGGGAATTGCTTAGCCAAAATTCTCCAGTCTATTTAGTGTGTTTTGAATAATAAATAAATGAATTTAAGTTGTGAGATTCCCTGCTTGGATAGATTCATAGACATTGTCCCTTGCATTTTGACCTGCAATATAAGAAAATGTGACTGCATTGCCTTTCCTCCTTGGATCACCCCATTCAATTCTCCCCTACAGTTATCTCTCTCTTTTTATTTTTCTTTTTTTAATGACCAGAATACCTAGATTTGTGTAATGTGGTAGAATTAAATGAAACTTACCCCAACAAAAAACTGCACTGATTCTTTTTCTAATACAACCATTTACAGAAGTGCTAATGTGTCCTAGGAAACATGAAGGCACAGTACTGTTTTTAGAAATTGTTCTACAGAGTTATCAGAATTTTTTCCCCTCTTTTTTTTTTCTTTCCTGCTCAATATTTCAAGAACTATCTTTAGGCTGAACAGAAAGAAGAGATTTATTGACAGCAAGTTTCATTAGACTGTGAAATAGTCTCCTAAGGAAAGTTGATGGAAACTCTGAGATTTAAAAGTAGCTTATTGGGCGCAGGGGAACTCAAACCTTTTAATGTACTGCATGAGATAAGAAATGTTAGAAGAGAGAAGGATGGACTAACTAGCTTGATAAGACTATCTTTTGATGTGTAGTTTCTATAGATATTTGCACAGAAACACTAGCATTGCTAATTAACTGCTCATCTGCTTCATGTGCTTATGGCTTACCAGCTATAGTCAAATCCCATCTGTCACTTGAGGACAATTAAGTGGGCTGAGAAGCATCATTTTATGGCTGCACCTGGCCAGGAGGAGATATTCCAGATGGACAGCATGGGAAGCAGGAGACACCTAGAAGAGGAAGGGGACTCTCTTCAATAGGCAGTTGCAAGTTGTTGTAAACATGCTAATACAAAGCAAAAAAACCTGTTCTGGAGTGGCACTATTAGGAGCACAAAAACCTCATACACGTGCTTCCAGTATCAGTACAAGAGCTGTGTGGTTTTCTTCAGCCTGCTAAGGTTCCTGTCCTCAATTTTGTATGAGTTTTGACAGTGTAAACTGGAAAATTGCAAGAGCTGACGAAAGCCCAACACATGGCAAGAACAATGCTGGAGATGAGGAAGTGATAATATAACCTGTGTTAGCAAGTGAGACCCAAAGCCTGGAATAGGGTTGGGGTTAGTGGTGCTGCAGCATAGGTGTATGATACTATGTCTTGATTCTGCTTGGTACATGGTGCTGGGGAGTGGACAACTGCATTATTAAATAAGCAGGACCAAATTTTAATAGTGTTTTCATGGCTCTCGCTTTGTGCATTTTCATCCAGGCTGCTCTTGCTGTCTGCTCCCTGTGGCTTGCAATGCAGCCCTTTCATTTGAGTAAGAAAATATGTGAAAGATAATTATATTTGTGCCTAAATATCATGTTTTCTCGAAACTCTTCAAGTGGTGTCAGTGGCCCTTTAGAGGCCATTTTCAAAGCCTACAGACCTATGCTTGGGTAATGAGGTAACGACAGTGCCTCAATTATATGCTGCAAGTGAGGACGAAGCCTTAAACTGACATTCAGCTTTAGAATTACTGCTGTAATTTTAAAAGTATCTGCCCTCCTTTCTCTTTAAGCAAAATCATCCACCCCATTTGTCAAGATAATGACATCCATGGCTAAGCAGGGCTTCTCCTTCCAGTGATAGCTTCCTTCAGAGGGATGCCATTAACAGCCTCATTTTGTATCACTTGAATCCATATAGTTTAATTTATCTCATTTCAATTTTTTTTGGCTGTTATTCTCCATGTCTGTCCATTATGCATGACCAGGAGACTGAAAGAAGGGTGACTGTGCCATATCAGATTTTTGCTGATATTTCTGATCAAAGATTTTACATATATATGTGTATATATATACACACACACACACACAGAGATAAAATATATACATATATGTAGAGATTTTCCTTAACTTTTTCTGGTACTAGATTTTGCAAATCCTGGCATGGTGATAAGTTGCAGTAGGCTCTGTGTTCTCTCCTGGCAGGGCTGCACTTGGGCCAGAAAGACACATCAGTAAAGCTCTGTGGCAGATAGACCCTGCTTCCCCTCTGTGGGAGAGCAGACAAACCTCTGAATGCTCTGCTCTTACTTGCACATCTCACATGGGGAAAGGTTTTAAATAAAACCTCTTCTCTTTTGTAGAGCTGAGGGATCTGTTAGGTGGCTGTGAAGAAACAGTAGGTAATACTAAGTCTCGTTCACCATAAATGTTCAGAAATCATCACTCTGAACATCAGATGAGAGAGCTTAATGTGGCATAACCTACCTGTTTTAGCACTGCCTCTTTTTAGGGTCCCTTCTCCAGTTTCAGAACTACTGTGGACCATCTTAAAAAAAACCTGAAACATTCTTTCCTAACCACATGATTCCAGAGCCCCTGTGTTCCTGTGTGTCCATGAGTCAATGGACCCTGTGCAGCTGGATAAAGGGCCATTTGATATTATTTACTCTTTGTGCATTTCAAAATTGAGGCATTTTCTCAAAAAAAGGTTGTGCAGGTTTTTGTGGAGTTTTTGTTTAGTTTTTTTAACCTCTAGAATTTTGTGGGGTGTTTGTTGTTTGGTTTTTTTTCTCTATGACATTTAAAATAGGCTTTTAAAAATTCTTGTTTAAGTGTTCCGAGGGCCAGACTTGATCATCAGTTTACCTGTTTGTTCAGGAAACCCATAACATGAAATGGATTCCTGCAGAGCGGACAAGAAAGACGAAATAAAAGACAGAAACATAACAGGTAGAAAAACAAATTAAAATAATTTCATTCTTGCCTAAGCAAAAGGATTAGTGTAAAAAATATGGGAGAAAAATTTGAACAGATTTTTTTAAAATTAGGCTCTTCTCAATTTAAAAGACATACCTGAACACATTTTTCTCAACCACAAAAGTCATATCTTTCTAAAGTTTACATCACTTCCCAAATTTAAAAATATTTTTTTCTTCTTCTATCCTTCCCTGATAATTTGAATCAGGCTCTAACATCTTTCATAGCCCTGCATGAGGAATGTCATATATATTTTAACAATTTATTTTTAATTCTGTTTTCTCTAATACAGAGATTTTATCAAAACTAAAATAATACTTTTGATGCCTGCATCTGGCACAAGCACAGCCTGAGAAAAAGTAGGGAATAACAGGGAAGAATAATCAAGAGTACTTTGGCATGCTAGATATCCAGTTACAAATGACTGTGATTACACTTTTCTCCTGTTACTTTTCTCACTTACATAACACCAAGCATGTTTCCTTCAAAAAAATACATTTTGAAGCTATCAGAGACAGTAAGTTAAGGTCAAATTTTTCAAATCTGCTCAGCATACTGAATGCAGATGTGGTGCTCTGGTGTTTTGTGGGTTGTTTTTTTTTTGCTTTTCTTTTTTTTTTTTTTTTTAATGAACCCACAATAGGATTTATGGGCATACAATGAGTTTGAAAATTTAGCTGCTATGTAAATGCTCAGGTCTGCAAGAGCTGGTTTTTAACAACCTTTTTTCATTTTGGAAAAAGCACTTTGGCTGTGGGATTTTCAGGTGTTGTCCCAAATGGCCAAATTCTGCTCTCACTGAAATCAGAGAAAACCACTTCAGCCTAAATTGATGTTATATGATGCAGATTTTTGGTCCTGCTTGTCTTCTTTCCCCTTTGTCCCTAGGTGTATGTGTAGGAATAAACCTCAGGTCTGAGCTCACGGAGCGTCAGAACAGGTCCCAGCTCTTTGCTCCTGTGCTGTGGGTGGATCAGGCACGTGTGATGCCCAGTGACTCACACTTGCCAACACATGTACTAATTGTGGCTTTTCCTTAAACCTAAACAAGTATCTGGGGATTAAAGGCCTGTATAGGTGTGTTCCATGTGCAATCCTTTAGGACTGGTGAGGAGAAATACAGTTTCATGGTGCAGCTGTGCTCAGCTGTAGTAGATGAAGCACTGAGTAAGGTAGATATCAAAGGTAAGCATGATGAATTATGTCTCAGAACTGTCTAAATCTTTTCATTCATCCACAAAAGTCACCAGATGGCAAGATAATATGTGAATGTCTAAATTATAGGCCTCGAAAATGAGATCAAAGCCACTGCTGGCCATGGTTGTCATTGAGGATGGAAAACACGGGTCATTCAGTGTGCAAAAGCTCTTCATCTCTATTTTAACTTTGCATCCTTACCTTATTTTTGTCCCACTAGTTCCATATGAATTGCTTCTGAAACATCTACCTGCAGATCAGGCACTGTGTAGCTCTACACTATGGCCATTTCCCTTTAAATTCCTTGCTTTTTTCATTGTGAAACAATTTGTCCCTGGGACTGTTTTAGTACCACAGACACAGAAATGGACCAGTGACTAACTGATTCACTCTCTAAGATATCATGTATTTCACATTGTATCCATCTGTGCTATGACGATAGCCTCCTTTATTTCATCATGTTCCTTGGACTCTCTAGATGCTAATTTAGGAAATTATTTGCTTGGCTTTTTTTAATCTTTTGTGTTGTTTTTATCACTATTATTTATAGAGACAATGAGCTTAAGGAGGTATTTGGATTTGGGGTTTTTTTCTCAATTTATGAGAAGATTTTCATTTTTAACAGATGAACTTAGGATAAAAGAAACCAGATCCTAGCATGTCACTGCTTCCTGGTACTGTTATGGTAAATGAATACAAAATTCCTTGACTTATCACAAGTGAATACAAATCTATGTTTTTTATCCACCTCTTTTAACCTCCTATTTTCTTAGAGCATATGCTGAGGACACCACCCGTAGCAAAGGATCAGTGTAAAGCATCTGTTGCAAATTATCCAACTGAGATTGATTGATTTTTCAATTTACACATTTAACTCTCTTGATTTAGATTTCAACCTAGACCTCAACTGAATTTCAATAATGACACATGCCAGACTCACATGCTAGAGAGCTCCTGAAATTCAATAAATCTGACATTGGTAATTAATGGATGTTTAGGCACTGGCTGACCTTTCAACTTTTTCATAAACCTCTAGGAAACTAATAGGTTAAGGCATAAAGAGCCCTTCTGAAATGTCCCTTGTGGATTAAGCTTCCAGGGGTGGCAGACACTGAAGCTTCCAACCTTCCTGTGTTTGGAGGTGCTTGATTCTGGAACTCCCTGTGCTTCTGACGTTTGCAGCAATCTTCTAGGATTGCTTAAACAGGATTTATAGCCAAGCAGTAAATCAAACTTGCAGTAAAAATTCTTAAATTATTGTGCTAGGCAGTCTTCTAAGCTGTGCTGGAAAAGTAATCACTTTCACTTATGAGTCTTGATTTATTGTTTCTGAAAGAAACCCTGTACTCGGGTAGCATTTTAGTCAACTTTTTTTGTTGTGGCAATAACTGCATTTTACCTAGATTTCTTCTTCTATTTCTATCAATATTTTCTGTTATTTGAAGGGAATCTCATTCAGTTCAACAAAGTTACCAAGACAAAGAATTAGGAAATCCAGCTGTGACTCTATCATTTGGAGGAAGGGATGAAGGCTTGTTGTAAGCCAACCAAGTGAATTGGATAGTTTTCCACAAATCAGTTGGAACATTAGATACTTGACCAGCAAGATAATTTTCAAGTTTGAAATCTGATTCTGTTTCTAATGGAAATGTGAAAAAGTAATTTCTCACCACTTCTGTGAAATATTTGTAGAGGGACCAGAAAGGGAGATGCTAATGTGGGTAGGAAGAAGTTTAGCCATGCAAAGCAGTTGCAGAAAATTTAAAGCATCAGAACCTTTGTTTTGTTTGTTGGTTTTTTTTCTTTGTGTTTGTTTGGGTTTTTTCTCTGCACAATAAAAATTTAGAAATGTGACACTTTCACAGACTATAGTCTCTGTGTATGATTTTCTCTACCCAAAAGACATGAGATGACCTGAATGTAGAGCTTTCACTGCTATGTTATGAAACTGCAAAGCCTGATGAATAAGCAACCGCAGTTTGTTTACAGAATTGTGGCACAGAAAGTCACCATGCCTTTGAAGCTGAGCCGAGATCCATACATTGGATACCAGATCTGTGTAACATTGTCCCAAACTGTAGTGCAAGGAATCAAGAGTCACATTTTCCCTGAGATTACAGGTAATTTTTGTGTTTCTGACTTTCTGTTAAACAAGAAACCTACAGTTACGAAGTTGGTTCACAGTGAAAAGAAAAGCTTATTACCTGTGGGACCATTGAATCTGGGGAAGATTTGAGCCATGTTGCAGGTGAATACCAAATCTCAGTTACTGGCTGCAGAGCCAGGGAAGCAGGCCTTTCCCAAAACACTAAGTTAGGAAAATAAGAGCTCTCACATTTCAGGAGGTCTGTGTCTCCACAACCACAGGAGAGAAGGTGAGTACATGGCCAGGATTTCTCCCTCACTTTGCTCCTCGGGAACATGAACACAGATGACCACTGTAACCACTAACTCATAGGGCAGGAAAGCCCTAAGGAGATGCCATCACAAATGCAATGGGCTCCTGCCTCCCTTGCAGTGGCTGTCTTGTTCTTTCAGTTGTCTGCTGTTTATTGGGACCTTATCCTTCCATGATACATTGCATTCCACCAGTTTTGTTTTCTGCAGCATTTCCTTTACATTGTCTTATGCTGCCCTGCCTATACTGTGGTAAGCAAAGAGTAAATCCTTTTCAAGTTACTGCATGACAAGCATGAGGCACACACAAGAGACACTGTCTGTTCTATTCTTGTGGCTGAGAAGGGATTTAAGCTCTGTACAATGTGCTACAAAAGATTTCATACAGTGGTTGGAGTTGCATTATTTGTAACCAGAAATAACTATGACAAAGACAGTTAAATTCTGCATCTGTTTTTGTCACCTGGATTCATGTTTTGTGATGAAGACCAGGAAGAAAAAAAGAGTCAGTCTAGTGGCAATAGTCCTTTATGTCATCCTTTTAGAGTACTTATCTATAAACAGAGACCTTCATTTGAATTGGGGAATTGTAATAAAGCAACAGAGATTTGCAGTGAAATATCTTTATATTTTTGGTCATTGTGGGGGTTTTTGGGGACATTTTTTTGTTGGTTTTTTTTCTAAGAAATGGATTGCAGTGGAGGGAATACACGTTTAGAATTATCTCTATAAAAATACCTTAAGTCAGTAATTTTTTTTAAGAAAAAACCTACTTAATGTGAAGAAACAAACATATTTCACAGCCATGACCATTTAAAACAATAAACACTCTCTAGGATGTAAGTCCTTCTCAGTGCACTGCACTTTCCCATTAGCAACAGTATTGAAAATGTGCCACAACTAGTACTCAGACCTTTGTTTAACATGCATGTAGCACTGTTTTGGGAAGCTTAGCACTGCAGATCTAGAATATAAATCGTTCCTCCGGTTTCTGCTTTGAGGAAGATAATTCATTCTCTCCTAATTTGGTAATGATGCATTTGGGTTTTTTTAGCTTGGTAAATCATGTAGCAGATTGGTTTCATTTCACAAAGGAATAAGAAAAGGAGTCCAGGCTTAGAAGACAGATAAAATGTCCTAAGTCTCCTGTTAAACCTCATCCGAGTAAACCTAAACCTTCAATTATGGCTCAACAATGGTTGAATAAGTCTTTGCTTTCCCCAAGTCCCAGCAGGTATCCTACTTGCTGACAGCAATTCCTGAATCTCACTAGAGCAGATAATTTGCGCTAAATCATACATTGTCCCCTCATCTTGCGTTCAGGAGGCGAGGAGGTAATAAGTGTTTTCTGAGGTGTTTCTGATATATGTGTTTCCCTGAGGTTGTGAACACTGATTACTGAAGCGAGTCAGAGTCCATGGAAAAGGAGTTTTCTGCTAGATAAACCTCTACAGTGTGATTTCACTGCAGGTCGAAGAGTGGCTTCTGTCAGAAAGGAGAAGCTATATTAACTTTAAAGGGGGCCCTCAGAGGTAAGGGCCAGGGCAAAAGGCAGCAGTAGGGTATCTGCAGGCTAGATACCCTCTTGCCCTGCAGAGGATTTTGCGGTTTCAGAAATCTTCCTCTTGCTCCCATCAGGAGAGGTGAGATAACCAGACTTGGGTGTTCAGTTTGAGTGTTACAGACCACCTTCTAAGCCTTTTTCCCCCCTGATGTAGAGCAGGAACATGGACTCTTCTTTCCCATCTTCAGGCAAGTCACTGTAATCTCCTGGTTGCTCTGAAGTTTGCTTATGGTTGTTTTTACTGCACATGCACCATTAAAAATGGGCAGATGTCCAGCCTAGTAAGAGCAAGTGAGTGAGCATAAACAGCAAGAGCTGCTTTTCTAGTAACATGTCTGAGTCAGTGTCCTGGTTTGAGAAGAGCAGAGACCAAGCCTCCTGCCTTAGGTAAATGACAGACTGAACTGGCAGGTAACTAAAGGGCTTTGGGTTGTTTTTTTTTCCATTCTCTGTGCCTTTCAACAGAGTAAGTGGAGAGATTTGCTGCTCTGTTTTATGACTAGCCTCTCCCCAAAGGAACAAGCAGCCTGTCCAAGTGTAGAGGGAAATTTACCTTACTTGTATAGCATGGAATTGGCTGGAAGGTGTCACATTGAAGTGTTAGAGAAGGTTTCAGTATGTTCTACTTGAAGTGACACATGTCCCTTTAAAAACTGACATGTTTGCAAAGACATTGAAACCCATACATTATGAAGAAAAAAAGAATTGTATTGCATTTAATGAATTATTCAAGGCTGACTTCTTTTTTTTTCCTTTGTGTTGAAATCCCTGCCCCCAAAAACCCTATTTCAGCTTGAAAAATCTCATTCCAAATCAGAAATACTTTGGGGGGAACAAAATTAACTAGCTAGAACCTATTATCTACACATCTGGAGCTATGTAATCATACTTCAGATGATTGATTGTCACTTCCATGTGTCTATGGGAAGAGTGAGTCTTTTCTTTCCATAACTAAAACTGAAACTAACATTATCAAAAGTTCTGTATTTGACAAATCTGGAGTCTAATGTTCTCTTGCAGAAGAGCAGTGCAGACAAGATCTGAAGTGATATAGCCTTAAAAAGGGGAACTTTTTGTCTGGGACTAATAACCTATTAGTTAGCATTGCAGTCCTACTTAGAATAAACAAAATTTTGTGGCATAAAGTTTTGTTCACCATGAACAGTATTAATTAATTTTGGAACGTTCTTCATGGATTCTGTTTCTTTAACATTAAAAGCCTTTTCCAGGCTTATTTTGGTTTGTGTAGCCATCTCATAAGACAGCATGAAATTTCTACACTCATGTCTCCTGTCTGGCAAGCAGAGGGAGATGGAGGAGGAAATATATTGGAATTTATTTTTTTTCCAAATCCAAAGCACACAACTTAGCCTAATTAGCCTGAAGATGTATGCATGTTTGTGGAAATGAAGGTGCGAATTGGGGGTAATCAATTTTGACTACTTATACGATCTCTAGGTGGAGAGGGAGAAAGAAGAAGAAAATAATCTAAACAAAAAAACCCCACAAAAATATTACTTTATTCTGCTCCTGTCTTGGAAAACCATTCTGCTACTAAGTAAGCAAATGCTGCACAAACTTCTAGCTGTTAGAGCTTTTATTGTTATTTGACAGATGGATATGCTTGCTTTTAATGGTCCTGTTTTGCCTTGATTATCTGCACCGTGTCACTTCTGGCTGAGCACAAGGAATTCGCTGGCACATTTCAATGCGGGCTACCTGTAGGTAGGAATATGCTTACAAACACTAATGCTGCAGCTGGAGTTAACATCTATTTTTATGGCTGGATTGAAGCACAGAACTGCTTTCTGGGCCCTGTGAACTGACTAGTTTCTACAGGAAGTATCTTGGCAAGACGGGAGCTCCTTGCTCCTGGCATCCTCCTAGGCACACACCGTGTGAGGCTGCGCCATGGCTGAGTGCCAGCCTCCATCATTAACAGGTCCCTCCTACTTGTCACTGCCACCTGCTTTGCCATAAGTTAATTTGTTTGGTCCTTTGCAAAGAACTGAGACTAACCCCAGGTTTCTGGACATTGTTCCTCTGCTTGATAATGTGGCACCTGTTTATGCCCACGTTTTATTATTTTGTGCTGCGGGTTCTGGTGGTGCTAGCCAGCAAAATTCTCAAGGTTGACTGCAGGCTCAGGCAAAGTGGGCGTTTGGCAGCAAAGCAACTGGGGGGCAAAAGGTTGGCTTGTGATTCTCTGTGCTGTTTTGACTGTGCTTAGGAGCCTAGAAAACTGAGCCTCAAAAAAGGCTTGTGCTACAGAAGCACAGCCACCATCCTTCTCCCTTGCAAACAGCAAATTCGACTCTCTTGATCTCTCCTCTCTTTCTGTCTGTTATCTTTATCTTGTTTCTTTCCATAGCTGGAGTTATGTATCCCTGTTAGAGTCTTAAGTTTTCATCCTTGGAAAAGTGAAATTCTCACTGCATTTCTCAAAAGCTTTGAGGTGGCCTCATCTGTCATTGTACATCTGGATTCCTCTGCCTTACTTACATAGCTCTGCAGTTTCTAAGAGTTATGGGTGCACTGTAGCAAATGATTTGCTTTCCCACGTCCCTTCACAGAAGAATGAGTGGGTTTCTTCCTCATGTAGCACTGAGCCCCTGTGAAATCATCCATATTCCTATGTTACCATAACATCCAAGGACTGAGTGTCTTTACCTTCCTCTACTCCACATTTCTTCTCTCTGTGCCTTTTCTTAATGGGCAGCACAGAAAGCTCTGCATTGGGGAAGACTTCGGTTTTACACATGCTGCATGAACACTGCCAATTGCACACACAGTGGAGTTTTACATCCAAAAAGAACGAGGGAAGACCTACCACTGTGTTAAATGGAGTACAGAAATAGACAGAGGTGACTCCATAATAAAGCTCCCCTCTGCAGGAACACAGCATACCTGACCAGCATGAAGGGAACGATGACAGCAGGCAAGTCCCTCCACAAGGACTGTCTGAATTTTGGAGTAGTATGGGAGCACCTCCGTTCTGGAGCAGAACAGCTGTTTCACAGTGTCCAAACAACAGTAGACCAATCAGAGGATGTGCCAGTCTTGTGGAAAACTTGGGAGAAGGTTAGCCAGCTTTCAGCATGTAATGCTGTGGCTCTTAACAGAGAGCTGTAAGTGACACACGTGATTGTTTTGTTGGTTCTCTGTCTGCTGCCAAAGAAAGTGGCATGGATCCTGTGGGTGATGTGCAGCTGCTGAGGCAGCCAGCTCTCAGGCCAGCCTGGCTGCCTGCCACCCACGTGCTGGCTGAGCCCTGGCTGCTGGGGATGGATTTCAGTGGGTGGTTTTCCTTCTCATTGCGGGGTATGTTAATATTGCATCCTGCCATGTCTCTGACTGGTTTCTCTTCTGTGACATTATCATGGGGGAATCTCTTCAAAACAGCTCCATGTGGATGTCTCTGGGAAAAAAATCTCCTGATTCTAAATGCTGTTAATATACCTGAAATGAGCTGTACAGTGCATGACCATTAGCATTTGTTAAAGGAGTGGGATGTGCTAGGTCCCAAACAAGCAGATTTCTGCATCAGGCAGTCTTTCCCCACACCCACTGGATGGGCACTTCTCCAGACAGGCAGAGGTCAAATGGCTTTCCTTAGGTATTCTCTGAAGCTAACTCTGTGGTCTCCAACATTGTTTACTTTGGGTATTTCTTTTAGAGCAATTTCAATGTCCTACTTTTGTTTTTTTATCATCTTTTGGGCTTTTTTAAACTCCAGAGTTGGGTGTTGGCAGAATATTATTTCTTTTTTTCAGTGCTGACAAAAAACCTAAGTAAATTGCAGAGGATCAAGTCCCAAGAGCATGATGGCATGCTTCACTCTCACAGTCACTGCTGCTGTGTGTGTACACACACAGATGTGTGTGCAGCTGCTTTATCTGGAATAGTGGTGATGTTAAACATTAATGGAGTTTTCCTAGAAGTTTAAGTGGACTGAAACAATAAATTTACTAGCTCTAAATTTCTTTCCTGAGTTTAAGCTGGTAGCCCACAAAAAATAACATAGTTTTAGTTACAAGGGTTCTATTTAAAATTGGACAGTTTTTCTTTGCATTGACCATCCAAGGTTGTGAATATTCCTATGCTGCTAAGACTGTACCAGGCAGTAGAACCCCCTTGAATTAAAAAAGAAGTGAAACCAGAAAAGGACAGAGAACATGATCTCATACCTCTGTTTAGTATGATCCAACTTCAGTCATGTTTATCAATTAAACAGCAAGACAGTTATACCTGGTTCTGGCTTCCTTTAAAGCAAGGCCAGGCTCTTATCAGTGGTGCCAGGGACAAGATAAGAGGTAACAGACACAAACAGAAACAGAAGAAGCTACTTGAGAACATCTGGAAACACTTTTTCACTTAGAATGTAACCAAGCACAGAAACAGGCTACTCAGAGAGGCTGTGGTGTCTCCATCCTTGGAGATGTTGAAAACCCACCTGGAAATGATCCCGAGCAGCTGGCTCTGGGTGGTCCTGCTTGAGCAGGGGGATGGACAAAGTGACCTCCAGAGCTCCCTTCCACTCTCAACTGCTCTGTGATTCTATGACCACTGTTCTTGTCCTTCTTCACCTTTACATGATTTCTTCCAAGACAGAGTAGGTGATGAAAGGGAAAGAAAGGAATGACACAGAATAAGGGAAACCTGTAAGGAATGGGATAGAGAAACATGATGGAGCCCCCGCAATGTTTGGAAACAAGAGGTTGTCACAAAAAAACCCCCTGGAAATGTAGTGCAGCAGAATGCCAGGGACTGCCCCAGATGCAGGAAGGTCAGTCCAGAAAATAACCCTTCCCTGTTCTGGGTGTGAGCACCACTGGCTTGCACAGGGACAAAGGTCTGTAAGAAATGTCTTGGATGCTGAGTCCTCTTCCTTTTTATGCAATTCAGCTCTTGTACAGAGCAAAGCTGTAATGCTAAACATCAAGAACCCAGGCTCCCTGACAGCTCTTGGCATCAAAGTGACTTGCTCCAGGCCCAGGAATGGATCATTTGGCAATGTGGTTCCTTGTTGCTCCTGGGGGCTCCACTGTGGTGATCCTGGGGGCTGCAGAGAGAGTCAGCCCAGCTCCTCCCCATGCTAATGTCATTATGTCTTTTCTCTGTGTGACCTTGGGGGGAGTCACTGATGCTTTCATTATGGAAAAGATCCCTCCATACACAGAACAGACTGAGGCTGTGCCCATGCAATATTTTTTTAATTGAGTTTCTGCCCAGTGGTAAGTGACAGGTGCCACTCCTCTGGAGAAAGATTACATTAAAGTGTGACAAGAGTCCTTTTAGCAGGCTTTTATGTTAATGATAGCTAGCTGTGTTAATGCTTAATTCTGCTTCTTTACGTTTTTAAAAATCCTTCATTGAATTATAATATGAAACACTGATGTTGCTATGGCCACTTGCAGTTTAATCAGAACACTTACTGTGTTATTTATCTGTCCTTAGTAGCAGTAACCTTCTTGGTTTCCAGAGTATTGTTCTGAAAATACTTTCTTTAAAAGAGGTGAGGCCATCTCTTTATAATGAACAGGAATAACTTTCTGTTTACTGTGTGGCATTTTGTTGACTAGTTTTTGGTTTGGGGTTTTTTATTTGTTTGTTTTTGGGGGGGTGGTTTAGCAGTTTTCTTGCCCTATTTTTTGTTGTTCTTTGTCAGTTTTATTGGGTTTTTTTTTAACCTGTTCGTAAACAACAGAATTTTGGTGCAAATTATATGCATCAGAGGAGCTCTTACCACTCAAGATAGGAGAAGTTCCTTGAGAATCTGCTGATATGTGTGTGCTTGGGGCAGCTAATGTTAGGGGCTGGCATATCCTGGCTACTGAGAGAGAATGTTTCAGAAGTTCCCACATCAAAATTATTGTTGCTGTCAGCAGGGGAGGGTAGCAGGCTCAATGTACAGATTGAAAAGGATTTTCTTTGATTTGGTTTCTCCTGTTGAGGGACTTTTCAGAATATGAGTATCTGGTGGAAAAAACCACTAAGATGCCCAACATGAATGTGTAAGTGGATTGGGAATGCAAAGAAGTACAACAGCAAAGCCTGTCCTCTTTTACTGTCATCTTTCTAGTGCATGTTTTGGTCTTTTGATGATAGTTGTGGCTAAATATAGGCCTAATGTACCCCAGTCCTGATTCCCAATCCCAACTGCTCTCTTCTCCCCAGGAGCATTTGTACTGCACATCCCACTGACACTGCAGTAACACTTTGAACTTCCCTCTTTTGGTAGCCTCCTCTTGTGTGTTCCTTTAGGTTGTAAATTCTTGAAACTAAATGTTCTTCCCTAACTGATTCTCCATGTCTCCACTGTGTTTCTAATTTTAAATTTGTTAGTATGCCTTAGTGTAAACCTGAAATATTCCATAGGATCTGCCTTCTGTTTCCAGGGAAAGTGTCCTCTGAAGTAGCCTCAGAGTGTCCACTGAAATTTCTAAGGTAAAAGAAGGTTGTCAGGGCTCTGGAACAGCCAGAGAAAGCTGATGTGTTTCCCAGAGATGCTCAAATATTCTACACAGCATTTCTTAAATGTTGCATTTTGTTTTCCCTGTGGCATTCACATAATCTTGTTTCAGTAATTGAAAGTTACAGAAATTGGAGCTTTATCATTTAATAACCTTCCTACTTGCTGTTTGCACAGATGACTATGATCTGGTTAAAAACATTATGTAAATATATTTATAAACAAAAAGTAATCAACCTGTAGAGGAAGGAAAGCCGAAGCAGGAACACACTAAAAGTAAGGGACAAAAATAATATACTTGAGAATTGAATTCAGAAAATACTGATCAGTCCCAATTTTATGGGAAAATAGTGGATGTGCTGACTACTTAACAACAATAAAATTCTTGCTTTCTTGTAAAGTGTTAACCCAGGTATTTTCACTGACATCAAGCGAGAGCAGCTTGATATCTGACTAATCTCTTATTAGGACACTTTATTTGCACTTTGTCAAAAAGATGATTTCTTCTGTCTTTTATGTCTGTGATCTAAGATCCAGCCGTCCACTACAGATTGTAGTTAGTTTTTTGAAGTTCTGAAATATAAATCAGCAGCAGAAATGGAATAAAAGTAAATCTCTGGCAACTTCACTGAGGGGGAGGACAAGGGCCCCTGTTTGATTCCCAGACTGAGTCTTCAGCTCTGAGCCACTGCATATTTCATGTGGTTATGAAGTCGTGCATTACCAGCAGAACTCTCTTAACATGGATGGGCAAGTACTTGATAAAGACCTGGTAGTTTCATCAATCTGTAAGTGAGATCAATTTTTTTTCTAACTTTATTTTCAGGAAGAGAAATCATAAGGCATAATTTAATCTGTTTTGGGGTAATTGGTACTGTTATCAGTGGTTGTAGGAGGTGTTGGTGGTGGAGGGAATTCAGTAATTGGAAAAAAAGTATTGAAGGTTTCAGTCCAACATGCCCTCCAGATTTTTTTGACAGAGGAGTGTGATAGTAGATCAACTAACCCTACATAAAGAAACTTATTCCCATGCCTGCTGTTGACAATAAAGGGCACAATTTTTTAGGAGAGGTTCCAAACACGCTGTTCTGATTATGCAATGCACAAACATCCTAACAAGATAGGGATGATTGTACTTCCCTCTGCTCCTCAGCTGAAAGCTGCTCAGTGAGCAACAAAGTTCATATTTTCACAGGACTGTTCTCTCATGCCTGTTTTTCAAAGGACCCATAAATCCATGGACTTTTCCTTCTGACATTAAGATCTCGTTAACTGTTCTACTTCTATACATTCAACAAGCTTTGCCCTGTTTCTGCTCACAGAAGTTTCTAAGTCAACCTGTAAGGCAGATGTAGAGAGAACAAGATTTCTTCCCCAGCCACATCCTTCCCAGGGAAGTTGGTACAAATTTTATTGGAAATTGCTCCTGGCAGTATGTGCCACTTATTTTCCTTTAATCCTGTTTTCATCTCACCTCATAATGATTTCAGGAATGTTTTTAGTTTCCAAAGCCAAGGAAACAGTTTCTTCTTGGTGGAAATAGCATTTGCAGTTAAATAAAACGAAATGTGCTTTTCTGGCTAAGCTTTATGAGGACAACTGTACAATCTGTACTGTATGCTTGGAAACTGCTGCAACAAGACGTGTGCCATATGGTGTATGTGGCATTCCCTTACCTCAAGTGTTCCCTTACTCAGGCTGGCATGGTTGGTAATGAGCTCATTTTTGAATAAGGGAAATACGGATGATTTTTGTNTTTTTTTTTTTTTTTGAGGGGAGGGAGGTGTGGAGAGAGGGGGAAAGCAGAAACCTCTACATGCAAGAACAGGGTGAAGAAATGTTGTTATTCCTCACCTCTGCTGGCTCACTCATCAGCTTGAAGTATTAAGAAATCAGAAACTTCACTAGGAAAAAAAAAGAGAGACTAATGAGCTGAGGTTAAGTTTAACATCATGCCATGATAGGAAGATAAAATTTAAGCAACAATGATTTCAGCTTCTCTTTCCCTCTGGCAGTCATAGTCCATAAATATGTGGTAAATGAGCACAACAGGCAGGTGAAATGTGATATCATCTCTCTTTTACCGTGTGGGAAAAAAAATGGGAG
Source organism: Erpornis zantholeuca (assembly GCA_013400515.1). Taxonomy (NCBI): domain Eukaryota; kingdom Metazoa; phylum Chordata; class Aves; order Passeriformes; family Timaliidae; genus Erpornis; species Erpornis zantholeuca. Next base: position 154,180 of record VZTN01029317.1, on the reverse strand, counting down.
ATTCATAACCTTGGGAAACACTTCTCTATGCTGCATTCTTCTTCTTGGAAGTCACCTTAGAGTAAAAATTTGGAGTGTCATACAGAGAAGTTAAAATTAAAATTTTCTCTATCTGTGTGCTCCTGAAAACCACAGACAGAGAGGGAAATCCACTTGGGCTGTCACTGCTCCCAGACAAAGGGGGTTTAGTATGTCACCACACTTGACTGATCTGCCCTAAATAGAAACAACCAGTTCAGGGAAATTGGTAACCTGTATGACCAAGCTGACACAAAACACTGTTTTGGACTCCCTCTCATCAGATGTACTTGTTCCTGGTGTGTATCCCGGTAAAGGATGTTCTCTCTGAAATAAGCAGGTAGTAGACTACTTGGGCCTATGAGAGCTTGAGATGGCTTTTTTCTCTCTCACTGAGATGTTATATTCTACGTTTATTAAAGACAAAGTCCATCCAAAGTGATATGTAGTGACATGTTAGGCACATTAAGGATAAATATCTGTGATATATTGTCACAGGCAGAAGCCTACAACCTGGATAGAAGGTTCTTGAGGTTGCACATTCTTACTAATCTATTCTAGTGTTCTAATACAGGGTAAATCATGGGGTTGATCCTGAGAAAAAGGAATATCCTTTGTCAAGAGCCAAAATTCGACCCTTTGCTATAGGTTATAAGTGTTACTTGAATCCTGTGTAGAATTTTCTGTCAAGAACTTGGCACTAACCTGAGACCAAGGGTGGATTGTGGAAAACAGAGGGGAGCTAAATCTGCGATTGTGGCTAGGGCAAGCTGCATGAAAAGAAAGGTGTAACAGCAGCACACACATTTTCATGTAGTGAATAAAATTAGTTTACAGTCCCCTTGTGGATACATCATGAATATTGTTAGGGCAGCCAAGCGCTGGCAGCTGAGGGGACTCCTGTAGGACTGCTTTTCCCTTGAGAGGTTTGATGAGTTGGTTTGGAAAACAAATTGAGCAAGGTATGATGATTCAAAGCCCCGAGCTCCTTTCTTGAATGCAGATGGTCCTATTACTCCCCAAGCTTTAGGGTTGTCTTTGTTGAAATTTGGGTTCTCACTTTTATTACTTGGGGATGAATATGAACAGAAAATGGAAAAATAGATCAAATCTTTTTTTGTGTTCCTGTTTTATTGTTTTAGCTAAAGACACCTCAATAAGTATTCGTGACAAAATAAATGTGAATAGTATTAAAGGGCAAAGAACATAATTGCTAATTTGAAGAGTTTGAAGAAAGGCATTGAGAACAGAATTTGACAATTAGACAAACAAAAGCTGAATTTTCTAAGCTTAAATTGGTATTTTTTAAAATGAAAAATAGATTTTTATTGTAACGACTGCTAAGAAACAGACAATTATCTGTGGGGTGGGGTATCATTAAATTTATTGAAATAAAGACAAACATGCATTCTTTAATTTGTCATTATTTAAAGTCTCCAAAAGTTCATGAGGATTTCTCACTGCATGTTTTTTGTGGTATGTTAGAGAAAGGAAAACAGGCCTGATTTAATGAAATATTTTTGTATTAAAAAAAAGTAATTGCATATATATATACATGTACACTCAGTTTAGAAGTCAGTAAACATTTGCACATTTCTCTCTATGGAATCAGGCTTTAATTCTCTACTTTTTTACTTCTCATCATTTATCAATCTACAAATCAGAATTTATAAGGCTATCATGTTGATTTGGCAACAGCCCTTTTGCATTAATTTGCACTGGGAGTGTTAAGAAAAGGAGAACCAGAACCTGAAAATTCAGTGTCCGTTCAGAAAACTCTCAGACAGGAATATGTGTCCTGCTGCCACATGGGAGTGGACTTGAATTAAAATCCCAAATTTTATTTGCACTGTGGATCACTATCTCACTTCCTGGAATGCGTGAACCTATTCAAGGACAAGGAATTATTCTGTGCTCTGAGGTGCAAATAGAAGCAATTTCACTAAGAAATTGGTGAAATATAGAGAAGAGAAATGTCTAGACAGAGGCCACCACGCTCATGTTTCCTTGGGAATACTCAGTCACACTTTGCAGGACAGACTAAGACAGTAATAAACCTTTGGGGGCTATAGCATGGTCTCCTTATCCAAGAACTTTAGAATATAATATTTTATATATTTATAATATATTTAGCATATATTACAACTCCTGGGAGAAACAGCTTTCAAACAGAATATCAAATATTGGAGCAGTTGGACTGATCCCTAAGACTTTTCACAATATACTGGCTTCGAGGGGAAGTCTCAATATAAATAAAATGTTTATCTGATTTGAAAACCAAATGCCAAGTTAGATTGGTGCCTTCTTTGTAAAATTCAAAATAGGGAAACTATTCCATTTCCACAGAGATTTTCCTTTTAGGTTTTAAATGAAGGGCTTTTATAATGAAAAAACTGCTCAGACCTGACAATGTATAAGATCCTTTTCCTGCTTGGGATGAAGAAAGTATTTGCTTTTGTATCTTTTTCCAAAGTCAGTTTGACCACAAGTTGTACCATGGTATATGCCTACTTGCAGTTCCATGCAGAAAGTCCCAAATACACTTTATTACCTTGTACTTGGTCTTGTACACATGTGAGCCTGAATCTTTCTTGGGGTTCTGATCTGTAGTGGCTGAAAATCTTCCCTGTTATGTAGACATGGGTTTAGCTGAAAAATCACTGTATTACTAGGGAATCTGTTTAAGATGCTGTGTTTCCCTGGATAACCTCTTGACCTGAGCGTACTCACCACTTCTCATGTTGTGTTACATCAAAAAGATGAACTGGAGAACAGTGTCTTAATTGCTACTTCCAAAACTGTGATTATCAGTTTAGTATTGTCACCTTCTATTAGTATTGTCACCTTCTTGCTGTTTTACCCTTTTAACACACACTGCTCTGCACGTATGGATTGTAGTCAGATCGGAAAGCAGGTGTGCTGAAACCCACCATAATCTGCATCTTTTAATTGTTTGTGTTGTCTGATCAGCCTGATTGCTGGCATGCTTCCATCTAAAACCTGAACCCTTTCTGGACCGTATTCCATTCTTACAAATATATATTGAACTACTTATTCTTCTCCCAGCCCCAGGAGAAAATAGATTATGTTACAAATCTCTTTTGCTACTAAAAAACCACATTTCAACGTTTAGTTTTGAGTGAATGCTCAGGGACTTGTTCCTGTTCTCCACAGCTCAAAGAAAACCCCAAAACATAAAAAAAAAACAAAACCAAACAAAAAGCAAATAATAAAGCATCTTGGCATGATAACAATTTTCTGTTTTTCTGTTGGCTCAATTTCTTATTCTCTGTGTGTGTGGTTTTCACATTCAAGCCCCTGAAGCCCTTATTTTAGACTTCCTGAAATAAAATTCCACAACAACTTTCAGAGGTTTTTGGCTGAGTGAAAATTCAGGAGTCTCAGCATTGCACCTCCTCTTTGAGCAGAGATTAACTTAATTTCTCCTAAATGATATATAATGCCAGTTCCGTGTCTGAGTGAGGGTATGAGGATCTGGGTGTAGCAGGAACTATGGACCCACAGTGTTATTACGTTCTGGCCTCTAAAGATCAATGCTACTTTACCCTGCACCTACTCAAATCTTCTTTGAAGCCAGGAAATGCTGATATATTGATGATGATCAGGAGCATAACAAACACAAGAATCCAAGTTGAATTTGAATATCAGTTGAACTTCACTTTTGGCTTTTCCAGCATTCCCAGAAACTCCAAATTCTTCTTTTTGTCTGAATCCTCTTTGACCAAAACCCTTCACCACGGGTGGCTCACCCGGCACCTGGAGGAGGCACGTTCATCCCCGCCATCACCGAGCACGCTCTTGTGGCTGGCTGCAAGCCCCAGGTGCCAGCTTCATACACATAATAACAGCCATAAAACACGTGTTTCTCAAGCTTAGTGAAGTTTTAACACCATATGGTTGTCAGTGTTTACAAATGAGGTGTTATTAAGTTGTCAGTTACTTACAGAAGTGAAGTGGAATGGACTGGATGGAGAGGGAGGAGTGACCTTGAGTTAATGGAGGTTATTGTGGCACACGAAGGAATGAATAACACCATAGGTAATAACTGGGTTGTTCTCATCCATATCCCTTTTCATGTGCACCTTCTTTTATTACATCAATGATCAAGTAGTCGGTGCATATGGCTGGAGGCAAAGAATTAAAAGGTATAAATAACACACACTTTAATTGAAATCCAACTGTGAATGCCTGGCCTGTGTGATTAAACCTTTTATCACATGGATTGTCCCACCACAGGTACATTCATACTACTCAGAAAACTACTTTGCTTAAGGAAAAAAAAGCCTTTCTTTCTTTCAGATGTCCAAATTGAATTATTTGAGAATTTCTTTGCAGTACCAGGGCAAGTATTGTGGACACAACAAACACATTCTTGTACATATGCAAAATCCTCCTGTGGTTTCTTCTGCTCAAATCCTCGTGGCAAGCACTTTGAACATGGCAACACTGCGAAGGGAGAGGGAGCGTGAGAGCTGGCATTACAGATATTGAGGGTCATCTGCCTTAGGGTGTTCTATTGCAGCTCAAGCTCACTAATGTGGTCCCTAGGATTCCTTGAAAATAATTAAAAAACACTTTTTATTGAGCTGGCCTTGGTAGGGTTACCCAAGTACAAAGGCTCGATGCTGGATTTCTCCAGGCTTTCTGTCTTTATCAAACTTCAGTGAGCAGGCTTGATGAGCAGGCTGCTAAGCTAGCAGTGTGACTCCTAGGGGGATCTAGCTGTGTGAATAGATCAACATTTGCCTGAAAATAGGGGCACCGCTGGTGTCATCCTCTGCACAAAGTATAGCAGAGTGGAACCTTGATTACTGTGATGGAAACAGCAATGGGTGATATTTATTACAGATCACTTCATGGGTAGACTGTCTGCAGTGATGATGAATTCATGTTTTTCGGGGGAGAGGGATGACTGGCTGTTGCTAAGCCTCAAATTTAGGAGTTTGGTTTGTTTATAACTCTGTCTGGAAAGAGTTCTCCAAACATTATCCAAGATTTACACTTATGTGATATGATAACCAGGCTGAAAAAATGACTGTTCTTGACAGCAGTATCCAAGTATTTTTCCAGTTCAGGTGTGTCACATCTGCAGTGTGATGGACTTCTTCTAACAAGTCAGTACTGACACAAACTTGATGCTTGGTATTCCCCAAATAAAATTATGTGGAGGAAAAATCTCTGTGTCCAAGCTACACAAAAAGCTGATTGCTGCAGAGAATACAGAAAAATAACAATAAGCAAAGCTCACAGCCCCTCCTTAGTGCAGTGAATAACCCTGATAATATATTTTAAATTAAGGAAACTTGGTTTCTCTCAAGGAGATTTATCAGCCCACACAAGCTTTTGTGGACTGTTTTGGAACCTAAACTGCATAAAAGACGCCAGTAAATATAGACCACCAAAAGGAGAGAAGGGCTCTGGGAGCTGTTAGAGCTATAAATTATTTGGTTTTACTGCAGCACACAGCTGGTAGATTCTTTCTTGATTTAAACAGATACTTTGTTTTCCACTTTGTTGTCCACTGTCTGCACTTGACCTGCCAAATATCCAAAGGCACTTAAGCCAGGTAAATCAGTATTTCTAGCACTGCAGTAAACATGCCAATTGAATATGGCACTGTGTAGAACTCTGAATTAAAAATCTAAATGAGAAGTCTTACATGAGGACAACCAATGCTGGTGAAAGAAGTTTCAAATTGGTAGGACTAGTTTTTCATCTATAAGAGCCAACAAGCACGACAAAAGCCACTTTATACTTCACATAGCACCTAAGGTTCTGAACCTAAACTCTTTGAGCCTAAATTGTTTCAGCTTTCTTAAGTCTTACAGGTTTTTTTTTACCATATTTAAGATACTGTGCAGGAGTATGCATTTCAAGAAGAATGCCCTTGGCATTTGGAAGAAGAGAATTTAATAACTAAATTATAGAAAGAAACAGATTAGGTTTTTACCCCACAGTCTTCTCTCAGAAAGGATTCCCCAAAGCCCTTTTCAAATCAGCATGTTCCATCCCAGGGAAGGACAGGATGAAGGCTCACCTTGTTGCAGCATATGCCAAGATTTTCTCTAGTGTGTCTCTATCATATTCTCTGAGACTGTTTTTGCTTTGAAGAAGGGTAGGAGAAAGCAGAATCCTGCAGGGACTGTGCAGGCAAAAGTAAGTGCTCTGATGTACTCTACAGTGGTTCATGCACACATACAGGGGATGTATAAAAGCTGTTTTATTGGCAAGGGGGCTGTTGGCCAAGGCACCATGGTTATACAGTAGTACCTTGGGACAAGTACGTTCCACAAGAGCAGACACTGTGAATTTTGAATTACTGTTTCCTCTAAAACATTATGCTGCCAACAGTGCTGTACCTCCACACAGTAATTGTCATTCAGCACTCAGACTTTGCCAGCTATTATGCAGTTCCATGGGAAATCGGTGCGCCCTCAGTATTTCACACCACCAGATCCTAGCAGCTCAATGTCATCCTGATACAAATGAGAGAAAGACTTTATCATGTGAAAACTTGGTAAACATGAGAACATATATGTGAGAACATATATATCTGTTGCTGAACCCTGGACTGCTCAGGAGGTTATATATGCCTGTATTATTTTGGGCCTTTTGCAATAATGCTGAAATATTTCAGCTTGCCATGAACTTTCTTCCCATCAGTTCATACTGGGTTAAAGATGAAGCAAGAAAGAGTGTTATACCAAAAAGGAAATTATTCCACCTCGCTAAACTTGTGGAAGCTTATCAAATTTATTGAGCAAACTAAGCAACCAAATCTCCCCAAACCAACTCTGAGTGGTTTTATCAAGCATGACCTCCTACAGGTCAGAGGCTGTTAGAATGTCTTCAGTCTAAGGCAGAGTCGAGATTTACGAAATGGTTTGAGATCTGTTTACAGCAGGGTAAGAATAAATCTGGAAAATGTATAAAAAGAGGTTATGACCCAAAGTAGTCCTTGTACTTTGCAGTCTTTCTGAGTCTTGCTAACTTACAAAGTTTGTCTCTTCAGGCTCATCTCTTGTAAAAGACCAAGCTGTCTGGTGATGTGTCATCCTGCCCTTTATGGAAGCATAGTATTCACAAGTCCTGCTAAAGTCCTGGATAACCCTCATTCTCAAAAGCAGTATCAATCTGCAATGTAATAGATACCATGAAAAACATTCACATTAATCCCCTGGCACATGGAAAATGATATCTTGGTGAAGGAATGTTGTCAGCAGAGACAATGTCCTTGCTTTGAATATGACCCCATTTATTTTCTCTCCTTCTGTAGAGGTGACCAGTATCTTGGGCATTGTACAACTCCATTGTCATGATGCTACTTGCAAATTAATGTCATGTGTGTATAAATTTGTGCCTATCTCAATTCTTGAGTGATAGCCAAAAAGTATGGGATTTCAAGTACATTTCAAGCACACACATTATTTATCAATTACTTCATTTAAAACTGCACCTGCAGTCTAGGTAAATTTTGTAGTATTAAATTTAGCTTCAGCATTGTCAATAAAAGTTTGGTGTGATGTTACTTGAACTTATAGTCCAGGAATCAAGTCATTGAGACAATGGAGGAGAAAGACTGAGTCTATATTAATTATTGGGCTTTTTCATAAGAGAAACTTGTATCTATTTTCTCTTTTTTTCCCCCATTTTCTGTTGAAAACATTGTTACCTTATATATGTGGACTACATCTTGTTGACAGGGGAAGTTTTGTTTTTTATTTATGATAATGTCATTAAATTGGCAAAACCCCTGAAGTGCAAATACAGGTATTGCTAGAATAAAAGAGCTCATATCAGCATGCATTATTCTATTTCAGTAGGAGAAATAATTTACACACCTATAAATCACCTTATGTTTTTCAGACTATATCTGCACTAGGGCTTTTATTGTAGTACTTCACTGGCAGTCAGGCTTACCAACTCCCTTTCTACCCTGACAGTGAATCAGGGTAATGTGCCAGTAGGCACAGCATTATACTTACCTAAGTTTTCCCAGAGCAAACAGAGGGTAATTGTGAGATCTTTTCAGAAAAAAAGTCAGAGTTTTCTCTTTTTGGAAAGTATAAAATCCTTTTGAGCTCAAAAGGTAAACACGTTTTGGCCAAAAACCTTTTTCTGATACCCAGATATTTAATTTTTGAATTCTTCCTCTTTGTTTCTTCAGAGAAGCTTAGATTGTTTATGTTGCCAATCTGCTCTGTGCCCCGAACTCCCTCTGTGAAACTCACCTTCCAGCTTCAAGTCCTTGTCTTGCAGGCATATTATAGTTCATCACTGATGTCCTTGGCAAAGGAGCCAGGTGGTGGAAGCAACTCATAAGGGAGGATTTCTATTGCCTGAAAAGACATGGAGGTACTTACATGTGACAAATGGGAGAGGAAAGCCATTTGCTATTCAAAACTTTAAAAAAAAAAAAATGGGTTCTTGTCCTCTATTAAAAAAAAAAAAAAAAGACAAAAAAAGGATCCTTTGGGACAAAAAAAAAAAAATCCCCCAAACACATTCTCCTTGATTAATGACCCTATTTCCCTTTCTTCTTCAAAATAAATGTATTGTAGGAGAAAAGGCACCAATGAACCTGATATGCTTTGGTCAAGAATGATGGGATTACAACCATCCTTGTAGTGTGCCTTGAGCAGTGACTGAGACCATTCCCCTCCTACAGCTCACAATCTATCTATGCCAATTCTTTCCAATGCTTTTCACCATGACATCCAGCACGAACATGTAAAGAGTGAACTGCAGAAAGCCATTGCACGAGGCTTCTGAAGCATCTGTTTTAAAAGCCAAACATGCTAAACATTACTTGAAATTGACACACTGCTTACAAAGGATAAATCCACATGGCTGTCTGAAACACCAGATTTCCACTTCCCTTCAGTCCGAGGTTTCACATCGCTCATTGACAAAAACAATTGTGCTGCAAGCTGCTGACAGAAGAGGTAGCAGAGGAAAGGCTTTATTTCTCTGGCCACAAGTACAAGTTCAGATTTCATCCCCCACCAGAGTGGTTTTAGACTCTTTTGCAATTTTTATTTTTTTTAAGGTTTTTGGGAACCACTGTACTGCCTCCTCTCTTCTGCCTTGATATAAATTTACAGTAGTATTATAAATGTTGAAAGGTAATGTTCAAAGCATCCAAAACATATTGTGCAGTAGATTCATTCAAATTAGGGTTACTTGAGTTAGATCCCTGCAAAGCAATTGCTCCGAAAGTTAGAGAGTTGTGTAAGCCAGGTACCCAGACTGAACCACTCACTAACTGCTGAGTAATTTAAATCTGGACTCAAGCATTTTATTGACATTTTTGCTTGATGTGATTTTTTTTTTTTTGAGATCTCTGTCAAATTTGCATGTCTGAATTCTGATGCCATATTAGGAGAAGCAAAAGACTTTGCAATTTTCAAAACCTAGGTAAAAACAAGAAAAGTTAAAAAATATTAAGAAACCTTTTCTGGTTTTGCAGGATTCTGATTTGCATTTTGTATTTGGAAGATTTTGGGAGAAAAAATCTGAAGTTTGCCTGCTTTCATGAATAGAGCACCCACGCCTTTTAGAGACGTTCCTACTCAAAATCTCATCAAATTACAGATGGGCTGAACACTGATTATCCAAACCGTGTTTTTTTTATTTACAGGATGAAGTATCACCATGGTATTACCAGGCTTAATAATTTGGAAAGTCACGATTTGACTGCCTTCATTTTAATACAGCTCTACATTGGCAATCAAGTGTTTGAGAATGCCTTGGCTTCAGTCAGCCTCCTGGGAGGCTGTGCCTCCAGTTAGTCCTGTGGCAGGGCTGGCCTCTGGATCTGAGCAGAAGGGAGGAGAACCTCACCTTACGTCTTTTGTTGTACAGCCTCTGACATAACTCTTATTTACTGCATTCTAGGCCAGACTCCCTCTCTGAGTGCTTTGTCATTGCACAATTTTTATGGCATAGTCATATTATGAATATTTATGGCTGGCCTGTGTCTACCCCCTCCTGCACAACTTTACTCCTGGTCCTTATCTCCAAATCCCCACTCAGTTTTTTGTTTCTGAAATCATGCACTGGCTTGCTCCAGCTCTTCAAAATTTATTTCCCTAAATTTTATAGGGATTCCCATACTTCTTACTTTTTGACCCTCTTTCCATCTTAATTTTCAAACTGGATTTCCCATCCCTGCTTCCAGACCCTGCCTACTAACCATGCTTTATGCCAAACGCAGGGGTTTGCTGCGGATTTCACCTTCTCCGTGTTCCTGGTTTGTACTTGGTTCAAATTCAATACTGAATCTGACCTGTTTTTACCCTTAGTGATCCCATATGAAGATTAGACTTTTCCACATCCTTGGGAAGAAAAAGTCTACTGTTCCAAAATAAATAATTCACCTCCATTACCCTTGATCAGAAGAATATTTGGGCTACAAGGAGCTAGCTTGCCATTTTTTCCCACTGATCCCCATGGTCAAGCTAAAGAAATTGCTCTTCCTTCTCTGGTTCAGCTACTGGCCATTCTGTCATCTATCCCTGTACTTCACTTTTATGTCCTTCTTTGACACGTGGAATGATTCTGCAGGCAACCAATTTATGATAAAGGATATCACAGCTCATTTCAAATTGTTACTGTCCCCAAGATACATTTTCCAGGCAGCTGGTTCAGCATGCAAGAGCTCATAACTCAGTATTTTCCATCAATGTCTGAGGCACATTAGGATTGTCAAGGGGATTTTGTCAGGACCATTTGCAGAAGGAGTGAGCTAATAGAGAAACATTCAACTCAGTTTGCAAAGAATTTGCCAGGCAATGCCTATTAATAATAATGGTGATGATGATTGTTATTGTTTGTTTCACTGGGGTGTATGTCATTCAGATGTAGATTTTGGTCTGTTGTGGTAGTTTTATTTGTGATCTGATTTTCCCATGGGTGTGAATGGATTGCTGTTTATACAATGCAGCTGTGTTTTGGGTAGACTGGTACAAAAGCTGTGGACACGATTTTTCTCTGAGATAGTCTGGTTTTATTTAGTGTGACAACACCAATATGCAGCTTTTACAATTGGCATGAATGGTGGATGTTCTGCAAATTCATCAGAAAATTGAGGAACACAGAATTTTTAAGCAATTATAACTAGTACCAATTATGAAGCAGTTATAATTATGAAGTAACACAAAAAGAAAACAAAAACTCAATGAAAACTCAAGCACAAATAAAGATTTGTCCAGAAGTGTGATTCTGAATTGGGCCTTGTCATTCAAAGCAGATAAATAAGTTAAATAATATGGAACAAGTGGGTGCATAGATGGCATAAAATTATTAATTTATTAATATTTAAATACTAATATAATTTATCTACTCATTTNCTCATTCAATTTAGTATCATGCCCCTTGCAGCAGCTAAGATCTCCAGCTGGAAATATGGATGGAAAACACCCTGAAAGTACTTGTGCAGTGGCTCTCTGTTATCAGGGAACAGGAACTGAAAGGTGACATTCCTCACTATGTTGACTGGGTCAACAGGGTTGGACAGAAAAATTTATACCATCCCAAATATTGAAGCTGTAAATTTTCACAGCTCTCTGCAATGGTGGAAAGATCCATGTAAGGAATGCTGGTGCTTAAATCACCTCTTCAAAGGGGATATAGTTTGAAATTATTGCCTAACACTAATATATCCCTTAATAGCAGGTGAGAGAGAAATATCTGGATGTGCAAGAAGGCAAGCTAATCATGGATGCCTTCAGAGATAACACCCTCTGAAAAAATAGACACCTCTTCTTCCTGCCCTGTGGTTTAGGAAGGTCTGGAAATGAGAGACCACTGTATGCAGAACCAGCCTGACAGGGCTTGCAAGACATATCTTATTAGGGTGTTTGGGGGGGAGGGGGGAAGAAAAAGCAAGAACACACATATAAAACAAAATCAAATCCCAAATCCACAAAAAGCAAAAAAACCAACAACAACGACAACCAAATCTATTAAAAATTTTCCCAATAAAAATATTTGCTTCCCATACCATACTATATGCCAGTTTCTGAAACTTGCCAAGTGTTGTCCAAGTGTGTATTGGCCTGTGGACTAAGAGTCTTGGATGTGAGCAGAGGTCTGGATGCCTTTGCTTTGGGAACTCTCACCTTCTTCCGAGAGACCAGGTTTTAATTTCTCCTCACCTATGCTGAGATACCAGTCACGAATATGCCCTAAGAAGCTCCCAGTTGCTATTAAAATCCCTTGGCCGTCTGTTATGATAATCACTTCAAACTCTGCCTATGATGGAATGCATGCATCAGTTTTCCATACACATGTGAGCAAATCAGCAGCTACTTCTGTTCTAGCTGTGCCCAGCAGATGGGATCCAAACATGAAAATATTAATAAAATTCCCACAGATTGTTTTTTTATTTGCTTTGGTTTTTTGTACCTCTAGAGATGCATTAGAGGAACTGATTGAATAAAAAGGAGAGCCAAAGACTGGAAACAAGTCAAAGACACAAGAGAGTTAATGTAGAAAATAGTTTATGACTGAAACCTGATGTTACAGCACTGAGAGAAGGCGAATGCTGTCAGGAGGTGCTACAGGGTTGAAGAGTTCTAACTCTTACCAGACTAATGGGGTCTCATCTTTGGGGTACCTGTTGGTGTGCCATCAGAACACAGATGTTTTGCCTTTTCATTTCCATTTCATTTTCTCTCTGGTTCCATTCTTTTTCAAGGATACTTCACATCCCAGCACTAAGCAGCATCACAGCAGGTCTCTGAGTGCGCTTTCATATGGTTGTGTCTACACACATGCACAGACAGTGTGACCCATGGAGGTTTCCTGAGCTGAAATAGGTAAATTCAGACCTATAGAGTCAATTGATAAAGAATATCAAACTAGATCACCATAATCCTATAAATCTATGCAATGACCTTGTGGATCAGAGCCTTCTGTAAGCTACAGATAGGATAGTAAGGATTTGCCAGTGTGGGCTTGGAATGATTGCATTACTCACAGGTAAATAAACGGAGTTGTCTCTAAGAACAAAAAGAATGGCACCAGGGACTCAGGAACAGATAACATTCAGTCTTTAAGCAAGCATTCAAGCTAAAAATCTGTGTCTGTACATGTGTTCAGGAGTGGGGAAAGGATTCTGTCAAGCCAGCCTGTGTATCACCCACTAGATAGGTTTTTTTTCCCTCAGTTGCAGATGGTGATTTTTGAAAATGCTTTATTGTTGCTAGTTTTACTACTGTACCTGCACACACAGCAACTGTTCATCCAGCCAGTTTCCTCACCCAGGCAGCATCTGCAGTGTCACCTATGCTGGCATTTGGCTGCGGGGGTGGCAGAGTGCTCCACACGAGGCATGGGGATTTATGCTCACCTTTTCTGATGCGTGTCCCTTTCCTTTCCCTGGTTTGCACTATCCTACCAGACCTAATCCATAGTTCCAGACGTAAGAGCTTTATCCCACTGCTGCACTGTCCTCAGTGGTTCACCTTGCACTAATCCAGTGTCAGTGTAAAAACAGCTTTCTCACTTTGCAGAGAGGCTTTCAGCAACTTCTTACTTGATCCAGACAGCAGGAACAGTGTGGTGCCAGAAGCAGGGCTGTGATGGACCCTTGGCTCTTGGAAAATCAAGGAAACCAATGAGAAGCCTTGCTTGTCCTCTAGCTTCTTCCATCTGTGCACCAATTCTGGAATATGAGTCAGTTCACAACATGTTGTGAGCAGAGAAAGGAGAATTTACTGATTTTTGCTCATAAGATGGATAAGGTATAATCCCATAAAGGCATATTTTAAAACCAGAGGGAATTTCAGTAACATTATTTTTGTGAAGTTCAGGTTAGATAGAAAGGATCTGTGGTTTTGAGTTACAAATATTAGGATACTTTCACTGAATTCAGTGAGAGTTAAAAATCCTCAGCATCTTTGAGAATTTAAACACTTCAGTGGGGGTCAAGATCAGCATCTAAATCCAACCAAAATCTTGGGGAAAAGTGGTGTTTTGTTGCAGGTCATGTGGCCCTATATCCAAGGAAAGAAGCCAGGAATCCTGATCTAGCTCCTAAAAAGCTATTTCAGCCAGTTTTCACTTCTATACATAGCAATGGAAAAAAGCATCTCAGTGGCCAGAGCACAGAGGAGAATTTGTACAAATCATAGGAGCATTGTGGTGTCTGTGTGCTCTCTCCTTCTGGCTCATGGGCTGTTTCATGTGGCTTGGCAGAGGAAAAACTGATTAGGGTGAGCAGCTTGTGGATCTCAAAGCATTTTGATTTTCAATTTAGATAAACACCAGAAAGGTCAGATGCTTCTAAGGAATTCCTCCCATGCCTTAACTGGAGAAATCAAATTGACAGGTGTGTCATGTGTAGAACTACACTGCAAATGGTAACAGAAGTGTCAGGTGGTACTGTCTTTTTGAATAAATAAAGACCTATTCTGATTGTTTGAATCTGTGAGACATTTTCCTGATTTGATAGGAGAGGGCAAAGTTCTGAGGGGGACAAAATCCTAACTTTTACACTTTTACTTATTTGGTGTCCTGGTTTTGGCTGAGATAGAGTGGTGGTTTTTTTGTTGTTGTCATTTGCTTGGGTTGGTTTGTTTGTTTGGTTAGGTTTTGGCTTTTTGTTTTGGGGTTTTTTTTGGGAGGGGATGTTTTTCTTTGTTTGTTTCTGAGGCTTTCTTCTTTCTTTTTAGCTTCTAGAGTGCTCTATTTTGGAAACTTAATAGTCCTAGACTTCTTCAGAAGTTTCCTAAATTCTAACATTTTTGCTGCATTGCTCAAGTTTTGCTCAGTCAATTCCCATGTGTCTCAAGAGACAATTCTTACACCAGGAAGGTGCTCCACCATCTAGTTCATCATCAGGAGACTCCTGCTTCCCCCACATCCTTCTTCCTAGACATGTCTGCAGTTGACATACTCTTATGTTTTCTCTAACTAAGCCATTGTTTTAGAAGTTACTATATAAATAATAATTTGGAGTAATATCATTTGAATGAGAACTTAGTGCACCTTAGTGGTTTTATGATTGCAGGTGTCCTTTGTCACACTTTCCTATAAACTTTTCCACTTTTGGGTCATGAAATCTTCCAAAAATAAATGATTCACTGCAAAGTCCTGACAGGTCACGAAACTTTGGAAACAGGAATTTCCCATACCAGCTGAATAATGTTTTTAGTGGTATTGGCTTCTGAAACCCTTGTGGAAGGTTTTTATCTGTGTCATAAAGTCTGGTGATGTACTGGGATGGTATCATGTTCTCTGACTGTCTCATAGCATGAAATCTTTCTGGCTTGACCTTCCTAAAGCATCTAAAAAAATCAGACCCTGAAATTAATCTATAACTCCAGTGTTTTAATAAAAGAGTATTTTTATATCTGCCAGTCATCTTTTGTAGTTTTTATCATCAGTGGTAAATGTGGGTGTCAAAAACTACTCCAACATTATGTACACATTAATTGCCCAATTTCTCTAATTCCAAGGGGAAAAAGCAGTTTAGATAAGTTTATTTCAGCTCTCAACAGCATCAAAGATATCCTGCCACTGATACACAGAGCAACTACACCAAGCAGCTAGGATGAGTATATGGGGTACCAGCGGAGAAGAAAATAGGTAGAAATTCTGCAAAATTGTTTTTTTATTTCTTTTCAATAAGTGGTTTCAGCATGTCTCTCACATTTGATTATTGGGCTTTTGGTAAGATCCAGAAGGAGATGGAAATTGTTGAACTTGAGCATTTTGAGGAGAATTCATCAAGAATGCCAGCAGAGGTGAAGATGTCCATCTGAGTAGCAGCTCTCTCCTGATCTCAGGCATTTTTCAGCATTGTCCTATAATGGTCTTACACTGAAGACCTCTAAAGCAGCAGGAAGCACCAGGAAATTTTCACACCCCTAGGAACTGTGAAGCAGAAACAGACTGATCCACCAGCAAGTCCCTTCCTCTCTTGAGGCACTTTCAAAGGGGATCTGGAGGTGAGAGGATTACACTTTACCTTCTGCCTCCTCTGTGTGAATAAAGTCCCCCTGTTCTTTCTCACTTCTTGTAGATAAAGTTGTTGCCTAATAAGAATCTCTTGTATTTGAGCATCTGTTTTGCCAGCAGTAAAATGGTGCCCTCATGCAAATTTACTCGAAATATTTATTCTTTTCCAGAAGTGCTTAAGTGAGTTTAAGTACCACGGTAATGAAGTTAGTAAGGCTACAGGCTTCTGCTGCACTGTGAGTGTGCTTGTAGAAACAGGTGGATTTGGTGAATTTGTGCTGCCTTCTGTCCAAAAGCAGGCAGGAAGGAAAAGCAGTAGAAAGACTTCCACTTGTTCACTTTTTAGACTAAGTGACTGTATTTCATTTCTCCAGGAATTCATGTCATTAGGTTGGTTTTTCAGTATTTGCTAATGATGGCTGGAAATTCCATGGGTTGATATTGACCAGTACCAAGAACATGTGAATGATTTGAGGTGGAGATTATTCTTTTATTTTGGATTGTGTAGCATGATATCAGTCAGAATACTAATAGGGCCCCATCACTGTGTGGAGGGCTTTGTGCCAGGCTGTGGGCAAGGTGGACAAAGACCTGTGTTCTCATTTTACAGATATCCATTTTCTGGCTCTGACATTCTCATGTTTCTCAGCAAGCTGCCAAGGAAAAAAAAAAGTGCAAAAAGGGAAAACTTAAAAGACTGTGAATCATGTCTCAGGAGCTGCTAATGATCGCCCTTCAGCTGCTAGCACAATGCCTGTAAATGCCTATTTAGGAAAAGAACAACATGAATTCTAATGCCAGTGATCAGCACTCTTATGGTTAGTAGTTACACATGTGGTGTCATTTTGTGAGGTTAAATCACATCTTTTCTTTCTCCACTAAGTGTTCAGAATGATTTTGTCTTTTTTTTATTGCTCATTAGAGAAATCAGAAGTGGGAAAAAGCCACTGCAGTTGATGTGTGCACACTCTGATAGTAGGAAAGTTAGAACAGACAAGGTTGTTTCATTTAAAAGGGTTTTACGATCTTCTGGTCCAACTGCCTGACCAATTCAGGGCTGACTAAAAACGAAAACACACTATTGAGGGCATTGTTCAAATGCTCTTAACCACTGACAGGCTTAGGGCATCAACCAGCTCTCGAGGGTGCCTGTTCCAGTGTTTGACCATCCTCAGTTAAGAAACACATTTAAATGTCCAGTCAGCTTTTTTCAGAAAAGAGATATACCTTATAATCTTTTTTTGTACGGCTCTATACTTCCAACCAAATCCATTCATGATTTTTCTCAATATTAAAAAAAGATGAAGAACAACAAAATCCTATAACCCAGTCAACATTTTATTTAAATTAACTTGTTTCTAATTTTGAATATGAAGTATTAATCCTTGTTTTTTTACAAAGACTGATTATTTTTCTCCTAGGCTTTGACCTTTATGTCCCAAAGGTCAGTCTTGAGCACTGTTTCTCAAACCATATTATTGTACTTTTGAGTTGAGTTGGTCTGTTTCAGTATGTAAACAAGAACCAGAGCTTTGGGCTCATGTTCAACCTCATCGGTATTGTTTGAAAGGCTTGGTAGCTCCCCTTAAACTGTCTGGGATGGGAGACTCAAAATTGCCCAGGACACTCACATTTTCCTGATGACAAAACCCTGAAGGAGGAAACCACAAAAATGTGTCACTAAGAGGTGAAGGGAGATCTGAGGTGGGCAGCTAAGGTTTTCTGTTACACGATTTTTGAATGCTTTGATAGCATGGCTAAAGATGCCAAGTTTGATGTATTTACCAATTCCCAGTTTGTAGGTTTGGTTTTTTTCCTAATGTAAAATACATATAAGGAGTTGTTCCAGGAAAAGCATTGCTGGCAGGAGTCTGCAGCCAGAAATAATTCAGGAAAGGTTATGCTCCATTTTACCTGTAACTAAACCATATCTGCTCATTAGCTCTTCCCTTCTTCAGCACTGCTCCTCAGTAGAGTCACTGACTGATTGCAAACTCCCCAGGCAGAGGGATGTTTCCTATTTTCTTCTCCTTCTCTACTAATGTTTCCTATGGGACACTCGGGTTCCACAGGGGTGTCCCAGTAAGGTGGATCACAGGTGTGCAGTCAGAGGGAGAATTTCCAACAGGATGTGTTGTTTGGAGAAAGCATCTCTCCAGCAGTGCCACTAGCTCACTGAGTAGGTTCAATTGGCAGGTGTCCCAACATTATAACATGCTCTATTCCCTCCTTTTAGTCACACTCTTGTTTAATTTTTCATCATTTCCTTAACCAGAAAAATAACTAGAAGACAGACATACTTGCAGGTCAAATGCCATGCCAAAATATAAATATCCCAAATGTTAAACCCAACCAGAAATCACTTTAATTTCAGCTGAGGGGAAGACTTCTGGGTCTGCTGGCTCTCACCGTACCAGCAGTCAGGTAGCAAGCTCAGCAGTGTCCCACCACACCACCTGCCTTAGGAGGTAAGATAGCAGACAGGCAGGCAACTGGGCAACATTTCCTTGCCAATAATGTTCTGCAGATTTCAGATACATTAAGCTGGTGGTTTTTCAGCGTACAATAATTCTGTGGACACTTCCGTGCAGCTGCTGTTCTGACAATGGTGATTGACAGAAGCAGGCTGGGAAACGTGCTCAGAGCTCAAAAGAAAGGCTGAGGAAGGCAAACAGAGTGCAAAGATGGGATGGGAGGAGGAACTGTGTTGAGCAGGAATCTGTGAGGGAGTTTTGTATTCCTAATGCTTTGATCATGTAGAAGAAACCCCTTTCCAAAGCCCTCTTGAGCCTGTCGCTCTTCTTTGGTGGATAAAAACAAACCCGTAGACAACAACCACTGGACAAGACAGTGTCTGCTGTGGTTCTTTCTATATCAAATGCTACCTTTTTTGTTAATTAATTAATTTCTTTTCCTGTCCTTCCTCATTTGCTCATATTGTGTTCTCTCGATTGAATAAACACTTTCTAGTCTGAGCTCTGAAAGATGATGACATCTTGCTGTTAAACAGAGAGATATGGACTTTAAAAGCAAATCACACACCATTTCTCTCACTAGTGATTTTGCCATGCATAAAGAGACATCTCTGAACATGATTACGGATAGATAAGTACGTACTTTTTTTTATACCTAATGGGCTTTTTTTGTTTCACTAGGAAATCTGTGAAGGTTTCTATCTGACTGTTAAGAGATGTGGTACCAAACTAACAGAGGGAAATCAATGAGGACGTTATTTTCACTCTGACCACTGATTTGACTTTATAAGTTTTCTTATCAGAAAATGTAAATGTTCCATCAGTATTTTTTAAGGGATATTTTGATTGAACCCAGAATATGAAATCAAAGGGAAGCTTTATTGGCTCAATATAAGTAACTTAAACAGAGTGTAGCACCCTTGTCTTCTGCATAGAATTTCAAAAGAACAATAAAGATCTGCATTTTTAATGTTATAACACAGAACTATGTAGAAGATAGAGGTGCAAAGCTAGATTTTTAAAGGTCATTCACAATCTGTTAGTAAGATATGGAAGATTTCCCCAAAATAGTATTATCATCGACCATTTTGTTTATATACATATTCTGAGCCATATTTGCCATAAATTTAGGCTTTTAAAAAATTCATTTAGTTACCTTTAGCCCTAAGAAGTGGGTTGCATAAGGACAGCAGAATTTTGTGTTTTAACATGGCAGAGAGAATGACTCTTTCTGTGTCCTTTTACACAGCCCAAACTTCATCATTGCCATGCTCATCATAAAATCCTGAAAGTCTTTTGAGATGTCTGCTCCCCAGAAGTGTTCCTTGAAGAAATATCAAGGAACAACTTTCATCTTCTCTTTTATCTAAGGTGCCTCTAGGTATTTGCAAAGGTTTATTTGTGCAAATGGTCACCTGATTTCCTCTTGTGATCTCTTGAAACAGGGGAATAGTGAGAGGTCAGCCTTAACAAATACTTAGCTGCTGGTAACATTGGGGAAAATTTCATTAGGAGTGAAAAAACTGTATGAAAAATGAACAAGTTGCTGCAAACAACAGACCTGACTTGAAGTATTTGTGAGAGAACAGTGCACCTAGGTTGGTATTTTATTGTTGTTTTTTGCTTTCTGCTTTATTCCATTCCCAGTGGGAATTATGCTATGTGGATGGTTAAACTATTGACAGAATTGTTACATAGCTACATAATGATTAGATTTTTTTGTCCAGAAAAATATTTTGCTTTGCATATTTCATAGTGTAAAAATTTTGGAAGTGCCTTCTATTTATTTTTATACACTTATAACTGACAAAGAGCCCATTATTTGAGACAATGTTTGACTTTTAGAAAAAAACCCAACCCTTGCAATCAGAAGAAAGGAAATCAATCCCCAAAAGCGTGTAGTGCTAGTTTTGAGGCTTATATATCTGTGCCTGCACTGTGGAAACTTCCTGTTTTTCCCATTCCTGCTTCAAAAGTTATCCAAGGTAGGCAGTCTCTCCGAAGGAAATGGGATTCTCTTCCTGAACTTTTACTCAGATGCCATTTCAAAGGATGAGTAGCACACCTGGGCACCGGTGCCTTGTAAATACAGTTGGCATCTGTTTTGACAAAAGCTGCATTTACCAGTGATCCCTGCCAAGACACTCTCCTTGTAGCTCTCTGCAGTAACAATTACTGGAGAGGGTGTTTGACTGAACGCTGGCAGAATTGGTTCACTTAGCTACAGCCTTTTGGCTTTGTTACTGAAGACCTGGGGCTGCATCTGTGCTACAATTTACAGCAGAAAATGGCTTTTCATTCATTTACTCCCAGGAGGCTGAAGCAGTTTACAAGGTTTATGCATTTGATAAGATCAAAGGGCCGGAGAATGAAAGAAGCTGTTCAGGCTTATTAGTGTTATTATTAACTCAAATGACAGTTTATGGTCAGCAGTGTTTTTCTTGATGAATGGCACAGGTGTTTCAACTGCATTAATAAATTCTTCTAAAAATATCTGTGATACAGGTGATTGACAGGTCTTTGAAGGTTTTAAGAAGAGAATGGGAATCTGTTACACAAGATGACCATGTATCTTACCAAAGTTTGCCTGCCACCTGTTTTTTCTTTCCAAAATTCCTTCCATTCTAAAATATTTCCTTACCAGATGGTGTATCTCATCTTTTTTGTCTACAGTCAGAGCAGTAATGGAAAATTGCCTTAATTTTTAACTCAAGTGACAACCCATCTTAGAGCCTCAGTTAACAGGCCACAAATCTCACATTGCTCCACTTACTGTTGGGAGAATTTTCTGGCATCTTAATATAAATTATTGCTAACCTGTTTATGAAATTCATGGAGAATTTAAGCCTACAAAACCAACTAGAATGTCATGTCAGTGTGATTTAATTATGATGAAAATATCAAGCATTTTAACTAGTATTTTAACATCAAAGCTTTGGACTCCAATGTAGGCAGATTCTGGTATAATTTTTGGTACATACTCTGATCCTGAAAAACTAGAAAAACTCTAAAAGTCTAGTATGCATATGGATAGCTAAGGAGACAACATGGTTGAGAGGTTTAAAACCCACTCAGAATTAGAAAATTTGTATTTAATGTGCAGCAAAATTATCTTCTTTGTATCTATTATATACGTGGTTTGCTTCTGCTAGAGAAAAAAAACATTCAGGAAGTGACATAATTTCAACAAGAAGTTACTCGAGTAAATGTGCAAAAAACATAGGTGCATTCCTGTTGTATTATTGAATCTAATATCATCCTCAAGGAGTCAGATGGTTTTCTTAAAAAAAGAAAAAAGAAAAGCAGTGCAGTTACAAAATAAAATTGCCATGATATTTGTGAATGAGAAAAGCTTTGTGCTTTGTATAGTCAAAAGAGCTGAAATTATGCTTTCAGTTTAGAGATGATTTCCTGTTTTCATAGCTATTGCTTCTGCTATTGTTTCAACTCAAGTCGTATTTACTCTATTCTGTTCTTGGATGAAAAACAATAATATTAGGTCTTAAAAAATAATTTTATTTCTTGACTACCAGATCTTCCCAGAGGCTTTTGTTATTGGATTTATTATTAACCTTTTTCAGATAGAATCTAACTAAAAATAAGTCTAAAAATTTTGGTGACCTGGACACAAAATTAAAATAACCTTGACTTAGAGTATATTGGTTTTGGTTTACTGTGATGTACCTCCTGCAATCAACTTTCTCTATGCAGTCACTATGATAAATGTTCAGCAGTCTTCTACAGAAGTGACTTTTGACTCCCTGTCAGGGCTTCTTGCACTTATTCATTTTTGTGTAGTTTCTCTAGCCTCAGTGAAGCACTTTTTCTTTCTTTTCCTTCATTTTTTTCAGCAACTTGAGAGATTCCTATCCATTTTTACCAGGCAGCAAAGGTGAAAGCATCTCTATAATAAAGATGTGTGCAGGGAGAGCAGAGCAATTTGCAGTGTCACAACATTGTGGCACTGGCATCACATCACGAGGTGCAAACGCCGTGCTCCCGAGCAAAGAGCCTGCCGGGCAGCCACTCCTGGCAACGTGTCAGAGCTCCTCCTGACTTCCCTTGCTCTGCTGAAAAAGTTACAGACACCTTCAGTCCTCATTATCCAACACTATTAAAATACAGGGCAGTGAAACGCAAGAGGGAATGGGTGAGATAGCTTTTCTGCAGGTTTTTGAGAAAAAATTCCTGTGTAATGGAGGATTTTCTGCTCTTAGTTATGATGCCCAAAGTAGTGCTCTTTCTAGGGCTTAACTTTCAGGATGAACAATTTGCTTTTTGCATAGTAGTTATTGGATATTGATGATATGGTCAAATCCACTTTCAGTATCTGGGAGCAACAGCTCTGCAACAGAGGCAGGAAGGACAATCCAATGAGCTGCTGAATAGCAAGAACCAAGATCCAGGATCCTCAAATCTGTTGTGATTTGAGGGTTAACCATGGACTCTTATTTCATAGCCGCACATTGCTAAGGGAGCTGCTAGCTTTAGAACCCATTAAAGGCTCCAGGTAAAGAATGGATGTGAGCTCCTTTTCGTAACGACCATGACTGACCTTACAGCCTGTCCTCCTGGTAGGACAGCTCCATTCTTCTGCTAATATCAGGAAAGTGTTAGTTTACCAGGTTAGCACTGCAAAAGTGGCTCTAAGTTAAAATCTAAGTTAAAATCTAAGTTAAGAGCAACAGCCATGGGCCACAGAAATGTCTATGGATTATCTGCCAATCATCAAGGAAACCTTCACCCTAGACAGTCAGACACTGTGTGTTGAATAACTATGCTGTCAAAAGTGTTTGAAAACTGTGCTTTGCACTTCTTATCCAATGGATTCAGAGAGAGGGATGGGGATGGTTTTGCAGTGGGCCCAAGAAAGGGATGTATCCCTCAAAGGGTTGGTATGGGCAGGCTTGATGCAGATAAGCAACCTTGGCACAGACCAGGTCTGTGCCTGACAAGCTATACCTTGCACTGAGGATTCTGGAGAGCAGTTGAAGTGATTTCCTAGTGGGTGTTTGGCATTTTGTAGCAGCAGAAGCAGTTTGGTGGGGAAAACTCTTTTTGATACTGATTATTTTGCTTAAGCACTCAAAGCAGGATTTGCTGGCATTGGCTGCTCACCCTAGGGCTGCAGTAGTGCTGCTCAGCATACCTGCACTCATGCTTGCACCCTCATCCCCGTGCTTCAAACTTGCTAATGTGGGGGGCAGGTGTGGAGTGAAAACAGAGGAAATGGAAATGGCCGAAGTCTGGCAGTGTTATAATTCAGTCCCATTACACTGAATTCTATGGGGTTGACTGGAGAAATTGGGCTATGTTCAGCACAGAGGAGTCCCTCCCACAAAGAGCAGTGTCAGCAAAGAAATGCTCAGGAGTAGCAATGAGAGGGCCAAGCCTTAGCATCCACCTTGGATTCTTGTCCCTAGAAATTTTTAGTGCTTTATACACAGTGGCTAGAGTGGTACTGCTTATTTAGGTGCATGAGAAGTAGAAAGAAAAAATACACTTGTTTTGATCTGTGGGAAATTTAAAAAAATAAAAGAGAAAAAACATCTCCTCTAGTATATACATTTTTAATCCCTGCAGTGATCATACAGAAAGTATCTGTAAAAACCTGATTCTTATTAAACCCTAGTTGTTGATCAGAAAACTAACCCAGGGCGGTGGAGATCCTCGCCATTAAATGATTCCATAGAAACCAAGGAGCATCCTACCTTCTTCAGCTAACAGAAGGACCAGCGTGAATGCTTGTGATGCATCATTTTCTGATCCAAATATGTGGCCATCAGCTTTATGACTGTACAGAGGATGGTGCTAATGGTTGGGCTTAGCTGGCCAGTTGTGGGTGTCGGGTATGAAGAGTTGCTCATAACCAGCTCTCAGGAGTATTTGCTCCCCAGTGTACATTTTGAATACCTACAGAACTCCACAACCCCTTGGTCTGTACAGCTGCTTACCCTCTCCCAAACAGGTAAGGATGAAGTGCTCTGATCAAGTCCTCTGTCATCAAACCTTTCTTATTAGCAAGAGAAAGGAAAGCACATTTCTAAGCAGTTTTCAGTACTGTGTGTTTGTGAAGGGTATGAAAGTGCCTGTCTGCTGTTTTGAGAACTGAGGGGATAGTGATTTTCACAGTCATTATGTCTCAGTAAGGATATTTTAAAAATAATCAATTATTTTAGTCTGACTTAAATAAAATGTCTTGTTGACTCTGTATTATAAAAGCACGGCTGAGATTTCCCTTCTTGATTTAGATATTTTGGTTGAATTGGTGTAACAGGACATCATTAATGTCTTGCTATGAGAAGGGAGAGAAGTGGTATGTGGTTGAGTTTACACTGTCTGCCAGGATGCTGAGGCTCAGCAGAAATAAGATAACCTCACAAATAAACAACAGATGGCTGATGGCCTAATGCTTTGATTTGGGTGTACATGACAGGGATTTATTCTCTTAACCTGGAGAAGGAGCCTCGGAAAGGCTGAAACTGCAGAAATGCGGACAGACACAGTTTGTTATGGGGATTTTGGTTTGAGCAGATGGTATTAGAATACATATCTATTATTAGGCATCTGCTTCCCATCTCAGTTATATGATGTGTAAGGCTTAGATTAAATTCCCTAAGGAATTCCTGGATCACTTACTGATTTGTGCATGCACATCTCTATTTGTGTGTCTTTGAATAGAATAGGCAACATCCTGAGCTAAGTTACAGAGATATACATTTATAGAGTGACAGCAGTGTAACTGCCAGCATCATCTCATCTGTGTTCTCACTGCACTGAGAACTCCTCAGTGATAAACTATTAGTTAAGGATTAGTGCTCAAAACAGAGTTTCTGTGCTCTCTGAGTAAATTTGCATGGATTCATACACTGAGAAGACAGCAACACATAAATGTTTGTAAGACCTGCCACTAGGTAAAAACATAAAATAGGATTTATTTCTGCTTTATCTCCCTTTTCCTTCAAGTTAAGGTACATCATGGGATCAGAACTATGGATGTCTTCATGTCAGCCTCTGCTGGACCTAAGGCAGGAGCTATTCCAGGCTGTGAAAGGAGGGCTTCAAAGCATCTTTGCTTCATTACATTTGCATCATTACTTCAAAGCAGTAATGAAAATGCCATGTCTTGCAACAAGCCAAATAATTTAGGGACTTTTGAACTCTGTTTTTCATGCTTCCCATGTGAGCAATGTGAAGCTGATCAGCAGAACCCATGGCTTCCTGCCTTAAGGGACCAACCTCCCGCTGCCCCACCTGCAGCAGGTTTGAGCCCAGTTCATGATTCAGCGGCAAGCCC
This sequence comes from Erpornis zantholeuca, assembly GCA_013400515.1. NCBI lineage: Eukaryota > Metazoa > Chordata > Aves > Passeriformes > Timaliidae > Erpornis > Erpornis zantholeuca. The sequence goes on along the minus strand of VZTN01029317.1, from coordinate 128,404 downwards.
ACACAGCCTCCCCCTGGGGGGCACCTGACAGGGCTAAACACACTGATGGGAAGGAGCAGTAGCCCTCAGCAACACCCCAGGCCAGTAACCTACCTTGTACCAGAGAGCTGAACCTGCTGATTGCTGTCTTGCCAAGAGCAGCCCAGGCTGCATCAAGGATCTGTGTTTTACCAGCATCCCTGCACTCCCTTCCATCGCTGCTCCACTCCCTCCAAACTCCCTACGTGGGGGAGGACTTTGAACTCTGAATCTCCCTTAATTAACACTCCCACTTGGAAGCCTTGGAGCATGAGAGAGGCATCCATGATATCGCAGAGCTCTCCCCCTGACAGCTATGTCCGAGTCCTCACAAAGGCAAGAGGACCACAATTTCATCTTCTTGGGCCCTCTAGGAGAGAGAGATTGTGTGGAGGCTGAGGGAAACTAACCCACTTAATGAAAGAAAACACTCCCAGCCCAGCACTTCTGTCCCTTATCTTCGAATATTTAGTAATAAGTAGGTTTTAGTACAGGAAAAATGCTGCCCTAAATGTGTCTCAATTATAGTTTGGGTTGTTGTGGTATCTACTGGGCTGCAGTGAAGGAAGAAAAACATACTGAACTTCAGCTCCAGCAAAATGTCTCTGATAAATATGTAAAGCAAAATTCTGATGACATCAAAGAAAATAATGTATCTGTTAAGCTCTACTTCTCTGAACCAATTTCAGGCTAGTGTAAGTTGCTTTATTAATAAATAAATATACAGATTTAACAAGTAGTTCTCTCCTTACACAGAAAATCTAAGGAATGATATGTAACCACTGGAGTAATTCTTCTGCCTTCAAATTCCCACCATCTTCTGGAAGGTAAAAAAGTGCGATATTTGGCTGTCTTTGTCATGTTTATGATGTCATTTATGATCCAAGCTGCTGTGTTTAGAAAAGGGTGTATATTACCCAAGCAGTGTTCAAGTGTGAACAAGCTCTCACATCTGATTCCACTTAGAGGGGAAGAAAAACCGATGAAATTCCAAAATTTACCCCAAAGTTATGCTCTTACCTCCACGGTGAGTGAGCCTACATCCTAGGGCTGCTGATGAAGGTCAGAGGCCCATTCTTTGTGGCTGAAGGCAATGTCCAACTCATTAGTTACTCAGTTCTTCAAAATGCATCAGGATGAGGGTAGTACCATTGAAATGTGGTATACTTCAAGTATGAGATTTCTTGTAGAGTTTAGGGGCTGTGCATCTGTTATGATGACTTTGCTGTTCAGCCTGAGTATGCAGTCACTGTTAGTCCAGGATTTCTGGGTGTTCATAGGCTTTGTCAGACCTACAACTACATAAACACACATGCCCTTCTTTTTTCAGTCAGAGAAGTATCCCTGCTACTCAGGACAGTGCTTATGAGGTAGAAAGGAAACTGGACACCTTTTTTCCCATTCTTTCTGTGGCTATAAATCAGTCTGGCTCAATTAAACCCAGTTTATATAATTGCATGACAACAGCCATATCTCTTTGAGCTATAGAGGGGTTACAGTCTTATTTAATTGCACGGTACTTCATTTTTGCTGACTACTGAGCTGGTCTCCTGAAAGATTAGAAAACAGATGAGGCATTGCAGTAGCATAGTTAAGTTCTCTGAGGAAAGTTTTCTTTCTAAGAGCAGAGTAGAAGGAGATGGGTGGAATTCTGAGATCCTAGTAAATCTCTGTGGGCTGAGGGGGAATTAATAGCTAGGGGACTAGTCAAACTACTTCAGCCCTGAAAAAATTCAGTGGCAAAGGCCATTGCACTGATCCAAAAATGCTGTGGATTATTAAGTTTTGCATTTTCACTTTCTGTACTAAGAATCATTCTAAGTGGAGAGAAAAAATAAATAGAAAAATGGGAATGAAGAATAAAGCCCCTTTCATAAAAGAAAAGTAATGAGCAGAGAAAATTGACTCTTTTCAGTACAGCCTTAAGCCTGACCTCGTGCTCTGTCTCACAAGCTGTATTTTTCATTATTGTCCTCAGAAATATCTTATATTCCATGTACTTATTCTTCCTTTTGAAGAAATTCAGACAATGATGGTGATGACGGTGATGAGGAACTCTGTTTTATGGGAGCTAGCCTGTGGGCATCAATTCAAGGCTTCCAAAGAATCCAAAAGGGTTTCTCTCCTAGAATTTATAGTTAATTAACACTTTTCACCCTCAGCTCATGATATTTCAGACTGAGTAAATTGTATCTATCATTGCTCAAGTGGAACTGTCAAATACATGAACCCAAGATTTCTTTCGTTTTTAAAAAAAAAAGAATAAATATTATGGACAGATAAAGGAAGCAGGAGTCTACCCTAACACAGGTTGCAGATGGCATAAAATGTCAATCTTGTTTTAATCACCAGCAACAATTGTTTCACATTAAGCTTAAATCTTGACAAGAGTTTTGTGTCATTCTCCCAGTATTTACTGAGGTGGTAGAAGCTGATGGGGAAGAGTGGCAAAAGTATTTATACTTCCTTCACAAAGTTAAATAAAATCAATCCTGAGTACAGCATTAGACTTCACTAAAAGCAGGGCCATTTTGAAAAATGAAACTCATTGATATAGCTAAAAAATTAATGACATAATGCCATATCCTGGTAAAGAGATGTAGAATGCCTAATTGACCAGAAATACAGACTGGTATGAACCTGAATGAGGAGAAAAACATTTAATTTTTTAAAATTTTGGAATCCCATCATTTTCTTTTAATAAACAAAATTGTGTTTTACACAATTTTGTGTCAAACAGCACTACCCACAATTCTTCAACAACCTGCACCATTTTAGGAGATCGAATCTGAGTTGCTTATCAGTCATAATCCAGAGGTTTATTTAGGAGCTGATGTTTCCCAGGATGTGGGGGGTTTTTGTTTGTTTGTTTTCCTGTGTATGTGTGGCCCACATTGCTGCTGTGCATTCGCCTGAGTTGAAAGAGTTTCTAAAGTAAACAAATCAAGATTGTATATGGCATTATATAATTTGCTCATCTCGTCATCACCCACAGGATTTCTCGAATCTTATTTCTTCATTCTTTTCTTCTCAGTCTCTCCTTACAAAGGACAGTTTCCAGGTTCTTGACAGCTTGGTTCTTTTTATGAAAGTTAGTCCTAGTTTTTTTGGGTTTTTTTTTTTTTTTTTGAGATATTTATTCATAATATTTCCTGGTATTGATGGTATTCACTGACTTCTAAAACATTTCAGTTTTCCTCCTTTTTATTAAATTATTTTTGGTCAGAAAAAGGAGGTTAAAAATAGAATCTTTTTAGCCAATGAAATAATTTCTTTTCTCTGCAAATTTTTCTCTGAAAAAAATATTAATTATTGACAATCAAAATGAAGGAAGAAAAAAATAAAATTTAAGGTTTTTCCCAAAAGCTGAAAGTTGCAACCATTTAAATTGTAACAAGCATAACTCCAGAGTAATTCTGCCAGTTTGTAGCATTTGGGAATATGAAGAAATGCGACAGAGGATAAACCTTTTTTTATGTGCTGATCTGGTTCAGTTGGGCACTGCTTGAGTATGAACTCTCAAACCTCTTCTAAGATGGGCAGATCACTTATCCAAAGTTGAATAATTTAAGAATTTCAGGTGCTCCTAAGAAATGTGGTTTGAAGAGCTGACATGTTTTCAAACTTGGTTGACATCCTGCATCTTAGAGAGAAGTTGACAAGACAGAGCTCCTGCTCTTCTGAGTCTCTTTCATGTGGTCTTGAAAAAGTAAAATCACCTTTCCTACTACTGTATCTGTCAGGATCAAATATTTATCTTTAGGTAAATACCTTATCCATAGTTTTAAGGGTGGAAAGCAAGTAGCAATAAATCTCATAGTAGATTAACACATTCAAAGAGCCTAGCAAGGTTAATTCTCTGCCTGTGCACCACCGCCTCTGAATGGAAGCTTTGTAATTGAGGAGGGAAGATCTTCCCCAGCAACTGTTTTCCTTATTGACATGGTCATTTATTGTTTATTCATGCTCACTATAGCAGGGAAGACTTATTTTCCTCCAAAGAGGCTATTTATACTGCTTTCTAATTTTCCATTTCAATGGCTTTATGACTTGTCCTTCAGCTTTGCAGAGTTTTCTCTGCTGGAGGAATTTTCTTCCTCTTATAAGCAGAGAGGAACAACTTGACAAAGAGTACAATGTAGGTTTATTTTTTTGTTTTTTTTTTTTTCAATTACAGCAGGTAAAGAAAAAGCCCCAAGAAGTCCTGCTGGCCAGTCAAGTGACTTAAGCCTCAATGTTAAAAGGCTTAATGAAGCTGCAAGGAGTAGGAATGCAAAGCCTTGTCTAGAGAGCAATGGATTCAAAGATTTTAGTAGCTGTTTTGCAGGTACAAGATAGGTCTGTGCTTGTTTGGGCTTGCCAAGAGGGAAAGACCCCATGGACACTCAGGCTCAGTGACACTGAGTTGAGGAATCCATCTCCCCATCAAATACTGACATAACTTGTTCCACTTTTTCAGCCAAGCGATTCCTGTAATTTCCCATGACAGCAAACTGATACACATAAGAAAAATTTAAGATTATTTATTTTCCTTCAGGGACCACTATGAACTAGAAAAAAGTCACTAAAGAAAACCTTGAGTGACTTTTGGTGCATACAGTACCTGGGTAGGTTGAAAATAATTAAAATTCCGGGTGTTCAGGGAATTCATTACTGTTTTGTTTTGGTGCATTTTTAGTATTTACTACAAGATAGGGCATTGTTCCATAGAGGACAAGTAAAGTGTTTTTACTGAAAGAACTTTGTAAAGGTGACTAAGCTGTTTTGTAGTGTACTGCCAGCTTTCTGTATGGAAAGTTAGGGCCAGATCTCTCTGTTATAAACTATGCTGTCTGCAGCTTGAGGCATTGGGTACAAAAAGTCACAGCCACTATGCTTATCATCACAGCAGCCACCTCTTCAGTCTCTCATGTGCTGCAATCACTTCTCAAGCTAGTTTTCATTACTCTGGTGGAAAAAACATTTGGGCTGCTTAAGGATCTAGAAACTTCAAAACATAATGTGAATTTCTACTCTCCATTGTCCTGTCACACATCACACAGAGAACTGAGAAGGCCACTCTGCTACATCTCTTCTCCACATGATGTTTCAGTAAGAACTACATTCATTTACTCTTTGCATGCTTTGTTAGCGGATGGGAAGCAATCCATAAACAATATTTTTATCACACAATAATATGTTTTGGAAGGGAACTTGGAGCTCAGGATGTCCTTAGACCAACCTCCAGCTTAAAATGGAGTCAGCTGTGAGGTTCCATCAGCTTAATCAGAGTTTTATCTAGTCAGGTCTTGAAAAATTCCAAAGATGGACATTGTTTCAATGTTTGACTGTCCTAATCATGAAAATCCTCTTGTATCTGTGTCCTCTTGTGTCCTCTTGTATCTGACTTTAACCTCCCTGATTTATTTATGACAATCTTTTTTTGTTGTCCCATCCCACTCCTCAACAAAGAGCCAGGTGTTCTCTTCTCACTTACCTTCTTGTAGGAATTGGAAGGTTTTTTCCCCCTAAGTTTTTCCCCAAAATGTTGCCAAGTATTCTCCTTTAAATTGTCTCAAACCAGGACAATACTGAAGATGTGTGTAGACAGTTTTCCTTCTTTAGTCATTGTTGCCACAGTCAAATGATGCCAAGGTTTTGGTTACTGTTATGTTACTGTGTCTGTTTATTTCATAATTGGATATGTATTACAAATAAAATAATTCCCTCTGCCATATAAGATCACTACTAGAGTGACCCAGAAGTCCGTAGGCACTCATCAATCTAGCTCAATTCCCATGTTTAGTAAGATGGAAATTCTCTGTGATTCAGTCTTATCTTTTTAATATGCAAGCTTTGTTGACTGAAGCTTCAGAGGCAATGTTCCTCTCCCTCAGCAGCACACTGTCAGTCCCACTGCTTCTTTGAAAATGTGGTGGGAGATGACACAGAATTTCCCATTCACTCATGGGATACATCATCTGTAAAGGTCTGAAGACAATTTTACTAGGAGGACTATATTTTGGGAGATTTTGTTATAATTTTTTCAGTAATAGGTTCTTAGCTCTCCACTCAAGAAACCTGTAGGTGAGTTAGGAGATGTGCTTTCAGTTCCCTATTCTGCTATGGATTTATTTTTAGACTGCATAGGTATAAATAACAGGGCTTTTATCTAATCTTTCCTTATAGACAAAGAAAGGAAGCAGGCATTTCCAGGGAATGATCAATTCCATCCTAATCCAGACACTGAGAACAGTTCAACCATATAAATTCCTCTTTTTGTCTAATGTCTCTCACAGAAAAATCTTGTTTCCTAGCTTAGAAACACAGCTACATTTCAGACTTCTCAAGTTAGGTGAGATGAATTCTACTCTGAGTTTTTCTGAGCCTCAGTTCTTGGCTTTAAACTTGTCACTGTGTCTCAGGAGGGATTAACTGAAAGGATAAGAGCCTTAGGGATTTTGAAGTATCCGGTGCCATGTAGAGCTAGGGACTGTAGTTTAGTTACATATATGCATCCATTAAGGTGTAGATAAAATAGCTGTGTGGGGTAAAAGCAGTACAAAGACTATGATGGAAGATCTGTAGCTGGGGTCCTTTCAGAAAAAAGCACAAGACAACTCCCAACTTCTTCCTCTAGATAAAAGCACAAAGAAGGTGGCACTGTCTCTCCATGCAGGTGAATCTGCCTCTCATCAGCAGCATTGTGCTAAAAAGGAGGAACAAAATTAATGAAACTCAGAAATTCACCTCAGCTTCCTCAATTGCAAATCATGCTTTAAATTTTTATGTGGAATGGTGTGATGGGTATAATGTACGATTCCATTTCAGGTAATTACATTCTCCCTGCTTAAAATTCTCACTGTACTTTCCACTGGGAAAATGATTCTTCATTTCTCCCTCCTGAACCCCGCTGGGTAGGTACTATTGCTGCCAGAGAGTGGCTGCTGTGTGCCACCCCCGTGCCCTTCATGTACATACATGTACAAATTGTGGTGATGTTAGAATGAGCCCTGCATATGCAGACTTTTGTCCTGCCTGCGACTGAAGTTGGTTGGAATTGCCTGGGTGTAGCTGAGAGCAATATCTGACCTGCAGTTTTCAAGCCACAGGGGATAAAAGAGGCTGGGAAAAATCAGTGCTATAGTAAGTCTTTTCATCTAGAGAACGTTTTATCAAGTGTCCAGAATCATATAATTCTTCATTCCCCAGTAAAGCAGATTAATATAATTTGATGGATTGTGAGACCGGATAATCTGGGGTCAGGTGAGGTGAAGCAACTTGATGGTTACCAGGCAATGTGAATGCTTGCAACATAGTCTGGGCTTCTCAGGAAGCTAGCAGCCTCCCACCTGGATTACATGGTTCCACCAAAGGTGATTTAATTGGTCTGTTTTACTGGGCAAGCAACCCAGGAGAGCTCATGCAGTCACTGCCTGTTGAAGGAGGTAGCAGCCAGAAACAGACAGGGGATAGCTTGTCTTAAAGCTCCAAACCAAGCTGGCAACACTTTTTAGCTAGGCTCTGAGACAATAGGAAGACATGGCTATAAGCCAAGTGGATGCCAGCTTTTCCCTCTTCTGCCGAATCACACACAGAGCAAGACTTATTCTGCAGCACTCATGGCAAGTTCTGCAATTCATTTGGGTTTAAAACTCCCTAGTCACACATGGGGTTTTGGTTTTTTTTTGTTGGTTTGGGGTTTGTTGTTTTGGTTTTTGGGTTTTTCTTATTTTGGGGGGGCGGTGGTTGAAACTATGTTTGGTTTGGAGGTCTTTTGGTTGGGGATTGTTTTCTTTTTTTGGTCTGCTTTGCTTTTTGAGCTGTTATGTTTGTATTCCCAGGCAACTGCCACACTGTGATGTGAGCAGAGGAGCCTGCTTCCTCTTGGCATGAAATGAGACAAGACCCAGGTGTTCACCCTCCAGACTCTATTGCTTCATTCTTCTACATTCCTGCAATTGATCAGTTTCTCCCTTTTTTCCTCCATTTTTTCCATTTTTTTCTTTTTTCTTTTTTTTTCTTTTTCTTTTTGTTCTTTCTCTCCTTTCTCTATTTCTCTCATTTTTCTCTCTCTCTTTCTCTCTCTCTCTCTCTTTATTCTTCTTTCTCTTTTTTAAAATTCTCTTGCAAATGTTTCCTTCTCAAGATATATTTACATTTTATTCATGACTCTGTCAGGATTAATTTCAGTGCTTCGCGCTGCCTGTGACTCCTCATGTATAATGAATGAAGCAGCAGCTGGTGCAGCTGACAGCCTGGGCACTCCAAGGGCATATACACACCAGCATCATTGGCAACTTCCTACCAGGAAGGATTTTAATACCCCTGCTGTCTGAAATGCACTGCTGGCCAGGGCATGTTTTAGGAAAGAATTGTGGCAGCTCTAAGCAGAAGGTACTTTCCAAATTACTTTCTTGCTGTTTATCTATGTGCATTGATAACAGCAAAGGCTTTGGCTCCATCACTGTCTTAAGGCTGTAAGATGCTGAGTGTCTGGACTTGATTACCTTGGTGAAATCCTGTGGAATTACTTAGCCATCTCATTACTGTAAGAAACTAATCCTGAATCTGGAGTAGCATACAGACACAACCTCTGTTTTCCCTTTTTCATCACACAGAATAACTTTATAGCATAACTCTTCAGAGGCCAAGGATGCTTTCGCACTGAATAGGCTCTCAGAGAGTCAACATCTGAACCCTGATTCTGCCACTGGGTTCTTGAGTAGCCTTGGCATGTTGTTTCCTCTTGATGATTCATGCTCTTCACATTCAAAATGAGGGCAAATATTTCTATTTTCCTACCAGTATTTTGCCTATTTAGATTAGAATCATCTAATATGTTAGATGTTTGGGATGTTTGGATGGACCCTAACACTGACATCTTGATATTCCCATAGGTTTTTAAGTTCAGCCATAATAAGAGCAATTATAGTAAAAAACCTTTGCTTTCTGGATTCCTAATTGAATTGCTACCTCAGCCATGTACAGCACTCACTCAGAGTCAAGCAAAAAAAAGAACTGTAGGAGTTATCCCAACAGTTAGTGTTTTCTCTCTTTTTTAAATGATGGAAAAATCAAGTTTTAGGTAATTTGGAAAAAGGCATTTCAGATCAATATTGAAAGGTATCAAAAGATGTAAAAATTTCTAGATGATCAAGTTTGCTTGTGTTTCAATATTTCTAGTTATTATGACTGCTTTAATTTTAGGTCTGTAAATACTTTTAACATTTCGGCTTCTTTGCAATGTTTGGGTTGTAAAGCAGCATACCAGATTGTCATCTCAAAATTGAACTCTATTTTCAGACCATGTCAGGCAAAACCTCAGATGGCAGAACTCCCTTCCATCTTCACGTTCTCTTGTGAATACAGCTCACAAGGTAAGGATGCAAAATCTCTCCTAGCACCATGATTAACTATTATCTGTCTTCTGATTCATAAAAGCCATGCTTCTTAGGAAAATAAAAAAAATCAGTGTTTAGTCTTATAAGGTGGTGTCCTTAAGGTGTCTTCCAAAATACTGTGTAAATATTAAAGTTTTAGTTATTGAGTAAATATCTAATTCCAGAGCAATTTGACAGATTAGCTAGGTGAAAATCTATTCATCGAAGGACTAAGGTTCTGACTCATGCTGACTGATTTTAACACTGACAATTTGACAAATGAAAGAGTTTGCTAATTTTTTGCAGGTGGGGAAAAGGAGGCCTATGATGTGCAAATGCTTTGTCATAGATTTAGCCACTGGAAAAACCAGGATCATCTCTTGAAGGGATTTCTAACCTACAGCATACAGTCCAACACACTTGGTTGGCAACAACCACCTGAAATAAATAGTGAGTTGCCACATAGCACAGAGGACACATCTTCAGGATGGATTTTGCAGAGAAAATGTTTCTGGCCCTTCACTCTGCCCACTCCTGCAGGAGAATGCAGGACCACTATTCCTTAGTGTTTGAACATGAGATGCTTTCCAGCTCATTTGTCCAGCACTTTGTTAAAGCAGTTACATCCACTTACTGTAACTTCCACTATTTCTCCTTTCTCGCAGTTCTTCTATACTTGCATCTGGTTCTTTCTTTGTCCTTCTGCTAGCTGAAGATAATCCAAGATAAATTTTCCCTTTCACAAACCAGACATCTCTTCAGTCAAAAGTTTAGATTCATTCAGATAAGAAGTCACTTAAATTCTTCTCTACTTTTCAGTTGTACCCTTGCAGTTTTGTAACCAAAATGGGTCTAAGAGAATTTATTAAACAGGAGGATTCAGGTGCTGGCAGCTTAGAAGGTTCTATTTTCTTCTTTACATATGTTAATCTTTTTGATCCAGAATGGTTGTGATCAGGACACTAACCAGATCTGATCCCCCATGCACCAAGTTGTTCATCCTTCTGATTATCAACTGCTGAGTAATTCCCCTTTTGTGACCTTTAACATGCTGGCTGTGGTCCAGACTGTACTGTTAATACATTTAACAAGCAAATTCTAAAATATCCCCCATTCATCTGGGTACTGTATTCTTTATTGGCTGTCATAATGGTATGTGTTGTTGCTATGTGGTTAAACGTTGAGGGACTGCTCTGCAATTCTGTAGAGGTTGCTGTTTTCTGTGCTGCATTTCCTGCTATAGAAACATCTAGATTCATAATTCCCAAACTTGTGAAAGCCAAGTCTTTATTTCCTCTTAGGCAACTAAAGCCAGTCACACACATCCTGACTCCCACAAGACATTAAAAAAAACTTGTTTGTGCATAATCCATTTCTTGGACCTTCACATCCCCCAGTGCAAGATATCTTTGTTTTACTTATTTCTGGTATCTGCCAAAAATGTGCCATTACAGAAAGCCATGAGACCCCAGCAGAAGGGTAAAAATTAGCCCTAGAAGCTGAGAGGGCAGGAGTGTAATGCAATTCTAGCTTTCACTTACATGGCAAGGTCATGGTCCTGAGTGCCTCTGAGGAGCTTCTTTATATTGAATATCTTCCTTATCTTACAGTAATTTATTTAGGTGTATTTGTATTGTAAAAACCACTGGTTATTTGGCTGTTTGATCCCAGCAACAAGGAAATAAAATTGTTCATTTTCCCGTCATAAAAAATAATCTAAAATCTTGGGGATATTCTTTATAATATTTAGACAAAACAAGCACAGTGGTTGTCAAGAGCACAGTGGATGTCTGGACTGTCCTTCCAGTACCTACCTGAGCTTAGGGAGAAGCATGGCTCAACCCCTGAGGTTGTCAATGCCATTAAACACTTATTTGAGCAAGAAGACCAGAAGACATGCCTGCTGGTCTCAGTTCTGATTCTGCTCCCATTTGCTCAGCTTGCTGTAGTGTTCAATGCAGGGCAGATCATTCTTTTCCAGCTTTGAAAACACAAATGCAAAAACTTGCTCACCAGTGGCAAGGCAGTGATTGTCCCAAAGGTTAGTTAGAGGGGCTGAGCAAGCCTCTCACGTTGCTGGCAGGGAACCAACCAGACTTGCCTTGCATAGTCTCAGAGGTTAAAAAGCTCTTTATTGTGCTCAAGGTAGCAGTAGGGACATGCAGAGTGCCTTTTTCAATCTAAAATCTTGGTTGCAAATCACTTGAAGTGCCCCCTGACACAGGGATCTGTGGTATTTTCTTAGTCCAAGCCACCAGACAATTCACAGAAAAATACCTTGTTTTCAATTAAATGGCCTGGTTTCATGCAGAGAAGAGTCAGAACGAGAGAAAAACAAAACTCTTTTACTCCAAAGCCTGACTGGAAGAACCAAACAACAGGAATGCTTCTGTAAACTTTATTTGAACTGTGCCCCATGCTCTACCAAAAAGCCAAGGTGATATTTGCCTTTGTCAGGAATTAATGGTATCTTCATTTCAAGGTTTTTCTGGAAATAATTTATAAATGTAAAAAATGCTATGGTAAGGACTGTTAAGCCCCACAGACAGTTCCAAGTTAGAAATGAGTTTCCAGGGACATTTTAGGAAGTACTTGTTTCCCCATCTGAGTGAGTTTGTTGTTCTCCTGCTTCACATTAAGGAAAGAGGAAATTATATGTTCACTGATGAAAGAGTGTATCTTTTAGTGCTACTTCTAATTCTGTAGAAGAGCAGTTCCTCAGGAAGCAACCTAACTCCAGTTTGGAAACTGGATGCACGTGCATGGCTATATAATAATATCTATTTTTAAAATAAACTTTGTTTTCTGTTTGCCAGCAATCTCTAATCCAAAACATTATAGATGAAACAAATTTGGTTCAGCAACGCTGAGATTAATATAGTTGAGGATTTTAAAGAGTGCCAGAAAGCTCCCTGGGCACCCAGACCTAATTTTTGCATTACTAGAATGGGCCTTGGAGGGAATTTGGCTTGTACATTCCCTTGGATGATCACTCAGGTGTTAGCAGGGGCCACAAGATTCTCTCAGTAGGTAGCCAAGATGAATCTTGGGTATGATTAAGGGATGAGGGAATTCAGCAGTACAGCTGTATGCCAGTCTGTAGCTACTTTCTTCAGTGCTAAAGAGAGTAATGGCATCATTAATTTTGAACATGAGAAGCAAAATCTTTATATCTACAGACATAGCTGCTGGTTTGTTTTTTTTTTCTTTTTTTTCTCCAGAGTAATGAGATTATTGCTGCACACAGGCTTTATTTGCTCTTACATACGAGATTCTAAATTCAGAATAATAAGACAGAAATAAGTGCAAGTAATCCTGTTGGCCCAGTGGCAAAAGAGAACAGAGGCATAGGAGGAATTTTGTTTCACTTTTCTTAAACTAGAGTCTAAATCCATAATTACTCTGGATCAGTTTACCTATGAAACATCTAAACATCTGACCAATACTCTCAAATCACCCATTTTCTGCAGAGTGCTTTTTATCCAGATCTTTAGATTCAGTAACAGTTTATTGAGTGAAGGGAGACTGCAGGCAGTATTCTTGCAGGCAGTATTCTTGCAGGCAGTATTTAGAGTGCACTTGATTGCATTAGTACTTGTATACGGTGTGTTACATAAGCAGAAAATGATTAAGACACATTTGTTGAACTGTAACAACTGTTGTTCTTGCCAATAATAACAGCCACTATTATGCATGCGAAGTGCAATCAGCTGCTGTGCTTCAGGGTGTCAGCTGATGGCTTCTGCTGCTGAAGGTGTGCAAGGGAGGGTCAGAGAACTATTGTCTGTCCTTATTTATTGCCATAACCTAAGAGTTGAAGAAAGGTGGATACCTGAATGGCTGGTCTTGCAGAGATTGGCACACTTTGCTCAGACCAAGGTTAAGTTTTACTCGGTGCTTTGTCTGTGTGACTAGCGCCTACTAAGGACTTCCTTCTCTCTTTGTGCTTGCTGTGCCCTAAAGCATCTTTCAGAAAACTGGGGTTGCCTCTGACAGGCAGCCAGACCTTGTTTGTGGTATGCTGCAAAAGCCAGTGAATTAATAACAAAGGGTAACTGTGTGTGGGGCAGAATTATGGAAGAAACTGGAGCAAGATGGATGTCAATGTAGCCTTCAGTAAGCAGTTTCTCTTCCCTGAGCTGTCAGAAAAGTAATTGTGTCTCTGATTAACCATTTTGTCCCAGAGAACCTACTGGGAAAATCCTAAGTGTGTATTCTCTCTTCCTATAAGGATAACGCCTATAATAATGTTGTGTGGGTCCACGTGCCCACCCTGCCACCCACCTTCTTCTCCAGGACTTGTGCAAGCCAGCCACCAGGGCAGGTCAGTCAGAATTTTCATTTCTCTGTGGATCATGAAGAATAGTCACAGCCCTACTTTAACATACACCAGCACCAAGAGAGCTTCTGCAGGCTAACTCCAACTTTGCACCAGAAAAAGAGTGAGCAGACTCAGGCCAAGCAACTGTCTGTAAGTGATTAGAAGCAAATGGGATTTGGCAAATACTGAGTTGGCAGGAGGCGTTAGAGAGCAGCTCTTCATCAGTAGGTTCCCCATGGTGCTCTGAAGGGTCATTGTGTGTACTGGCAGGATTCTCATGTTTTCTTGCTTCCTCCTTCCCAGAGGCATTCTGGGGAGGAAGATTATTCTCTGCCACATAATCACTTCTCCCCTCCCTGTCCCCCCAGCGCACCCTTCCTTCACAGGTTTGTTTATCATGCTGAGCCATGATGCAGAGGTTTGCCATGCTGTTTGTCCTCTGCCCCTCTTTCTGTCCTTACATAAATTTTTGTTGCAGAAGCAGAGCCTCGAGAGATTTTTGATCAGTGAAATACTCGAGGTTTCATGAATTGCTTCTGCATTTAATAGGATGCTAGCAAGGAACTGAGTGAATGCTAATGGAGTGCTGGAGGATGGGGTTCTGCTTCAGGTTTATCCTCACAGATATCTCAGGCACTGTCAGGAAAAGTCTGTGATTCATTACTGTGATAGAGACATGTTCCTTTATGGAAAGAAAGAGGTAGATCCTCAGGATCCTCAGGAAGTCTGGGGCGGTTCAGCCTTTTTTGGCCATTTTCTTCAAACTGTAACTGATCTAAGCAAATTTCGCTGGCTGTCCAGGCCAAGGGCATTTGTCATATTGGGGGTGTATGGTGCATCTGGAAACTATCAGATCAGACACATAACCAGGGATTTCAACTATGCCTAAATTACTATGTTCCATGCATCTCAGGAGTTAGTAATATTTAGAGGTATAAGTTCAGTCAGAAAAAATATTAGCATGGGGGCTTTGGTGAAATTTGAGTCATTTGTTTCTGAGCTTTGTTAAATTATTGATGGTCATGGTTGTTTCTTAACATTAGCATTCAACAGAAAGATTTCTGTGGCTGGGATGCAGCTCTCCATATTCCTTCTCAACTCCCTGTAGCCTGGCTTTGCTGGCTGAGGCTGTCCTGGGTCAGTGTCTTGCAGTATCTTGCAGGAGGCAGACCTGACTGCCAAATACATTTGTACTGCAGTTCCTCTGTGGAAGTGGATAAGTTATCCATGGGTGTATGTGGGAGCATGCACTTATCTCTGCTAACAAAATTCCAGGGGTTGTCAGTCAATCTTTGTAGAGTTTATCTTGTTCATACATTAAACTGTCTGGTGAATTATCAGAGCCTGGTTTTGCATGCTTCAGCTGCACATGACAAACACATTGAGCAAATTCCTAATGAACTGATTACTTAGCTTAGAATTTAAACTGCCACATTTAACATCCTTCAACCCTCATAAATATATTGAACTACTAAAGGGATTATGGCTGCCAGGTTTGCTGTGTCATTACTATAAATTAATCTAAGATTTTAATCAAAGATACCACCAGAAGCAAAATAACAGAATGAGGTGTTGGGATGATAAGTATTTAACTCAGAGCAAGAAAAAAATTTTGTACAGAGAGTTCATTTTTAAGAAGGCTTAGTGTAAGCAAATGTAAAGCACAGAGGAGCAATATTTCCCCTACATACCTATGCAATGTTATATACTGTGTTTGGAAATTTTTAGCACATTTTCAGATTGCTTTTTTCAAATTTTCAAACATCTTGTTTCAAAGTCAGAAATGAGGGAAAAGCCAGTGGACCCTTTGAAATCAACAGCAAAAAATTTCACACACCCTGGATATTTCAAACCTTAGTGTTGATATTTACATCTATAGGAAAAAAAAATCATCAATCTCCATCCATTGAAATCTCCTTCACAAACCAAATTTTATCTAGGCTTACAGAGGCAACACCCTATGTGAGTGGCTGTGTTTTCACAGGAACTGAGGTCACATGGTTGTCCCTCTTCACATTCTGGGCACCAGGCCTGTGATCAGAGCTGAAAAGCTGTTCCTGACCTCTCAAATATCAGGACTACATCTTCACCAGTTATTCACGTAGCACAATAAAGGTGTATTTAGGGCACATTTTCTCTCCCTTCTGGAGCTCTATTGTCTTCTATTTTCCATGATGCATCACTAGATTTTACCAAAGAGAGGGGTAGGAGGTGGAAAGTATAGAAAAGGACCTAACCTTCAGTTCCCACTAGGTGCCATGACTATTTGTCCCACATCTAACCCACATGGCCATCCTTCATTATTTTTCTTTTACCCTTCAAAACATGAGTAATGGCAGTGAAAATTAGTTGTTACAGGCATTTCTTAACTTGTGGGATAATTTTCTTTCAATTTTTCCCCTTTTAGTTCTTATAAATTTATTGTTTCAGGGCACAGATTCATTGTTCTTAGTTGTAGACAGAAGGTGTCAGCATTTCTAGAAACTGAATCACCAAATGTCATGCTGAATGACCAGAAAATGTTAAAACAACCGTGAGTACTCACACAAATCTTTGTTAGGAAAGTTGCTGAGCAGCACCTAAGAACTCATTGGCACAGACATGTAATTCACCATCTTGAACTCAGGTGTCCAGAACATTATTTAACTCTAACTAAGCAACCACATATAGTGTTTCTGAAGCTTATGCTTTTTCACAGAAGGTTGCTGGGAAAGATAAGTAGCTCTTAATGCAGTTGTCTACTGAATTAGAAGCTCTTCTGTGAGTTCCATCATCCTTTCATCAAATCCCATTGATAAAGCTGTTTTCCTGTTAGCACCTAGTACAATGAAGTGACAGTATTTTCACATATTGTAACTCCTTTATTGCCTTTGGCATCCGACCTCCCTTCCTAATGCCCTTGTCCCCATTTTGTGTATTTATCTCTGTGAGCAAAGGGTAGGAGGCTCTGTGGACAATAAAGTTCTACAAAGCATCCACATTGTCCACAAGAACTAGTGAACTGAATCTTACCATAGGCAGCAAAGTTTCTTTGTGAAAGGTTTTACTTGTGAAAGAGTTAATGTGAGTTAAATATTAATTTCTCTGTGTCCATTAGGACTGATCTGAATCTTAATGAACATTGGAGAGTTAACAGATGCTTCATTGATGAGTATTGTACCTGTTCCTTTCAATCACCAATGTTTAAATTGTAGAAAATAAATGGAAAGGAATCAAAGTAGAAATATGGGTCTGCAAAAGAAGTTGTGTTCCTTGGTTACATGGACACTGTGCCTGCCAGATGTTGATCATGAGCCCCATGCTCTGTGTGGCAATTGAGTTGGAAGATAACTATTATCAGGGGTTTGCATGAATTTTATCAGGCAGTTGCATGAGCTGGCTAAGTGACTGGTTACAGATGTTACTGGCTCATACATCCTCATCTCTTGAGCCATTCCCTCCAGAAAACTCCTTCTGCAGAGTATGATTATTTCTTATTTCTACTGTGTTATACACACCATTAATCTTCCTTTCTTTCCTAGTTATTGCTGTCACCTCCTTTTGTAGCTGGAAGGGACTTAGAACTGACAAACAAGAAAACTCCTGTCCTGTAATCTGCTGACAGTACAGCATATCTGTCTCTAGCACAGCAGCTTCAGGGGCTGTGCTTCCTCATGGACATGAACTGAGGAAGATTAAGAAATTCCCTCCTAATTCATCAGATAGGAAGTGGTGGAAGAAACAAAAATTTATCCACACAGAAGTAGATGCTGTCAGTCATGGAAGTAGTTTTTTGCATGTTGAGTTGCTAAGTCTGTTTTTAGCCTTGCCTAATGGACTTGGAGATTTATTTGAAGTTTCCAAAGGGAGGTAGAGGTCTAGAAGTTGCGAGAGCCTGAGATAGGTGGCAGAAGATGGAAACTTTCATTCAACCTCTAACTATGCTTTTATTTTCTCCTAATACTCCCAACAGATATTAATATATCACGAATGAAAAACAATAATCATCTGGGAGGTGGGAACAGTAATATTATGCTATATGACATAAAAGGTTGGCTTAAAGTAGGTAGTGAGAGACCAAGGTAAGGCTCTCTAAGACTGGCCAGGAAATATGAAGGAAGCAGAAAATTAGACACATCTTGTTTGATACAACTCAGAGAGGTGTACAAGGGTCAGCAGTCACAGCAAGACCCATCAAAGGGGAGCTGCCGCTGTGATCTGGAGCAGAAAGAAGCATTTCTGTGGTTTATAAACTGAAAGGGGTTTTTCTTGCTCTTGGCATAATTACTTCACTGTCCCATGTCCTTTATATGCATGTGCTGATCCAACTTCTTCTGAAATGTGTGTCATCTTCCAGAGGTTTACGAGCATCTGTGGTTACTGAGAGTAGCTGCTACTAATTTAGGCAATGCACTCCAAGAGGTTCCCCGGGTTTCAGTAGAGAAGACACAGGAGCAAAATCAACATAATTGTAGCTGTTCTGATGATTCCTGTTTTCTTGGAGAAAGATGCAACTTAAGCTTGCTGGCTGCTGCCTTTACGTGAAAAAAACGCAATATTTCAACCACCACAATTTTGTGATTAATTTTAGAAAATTTATCTGTAATTATTTTTTAAGTGTTTTTCACCTCCCTTTGTTTTTCTGCATTTCTCTGTGCGCATCATCTCTCTCCCATTTGAGGATGTATTGGATGACAGCTCAGTGATACCTTACTGATGTACTAGGGAGCATCACTGCTGTCTAGGCAAAATGTATTTTTCCATACGCTTAGTCTAAAAACACTGTGTACTGTATATATTTCCTATACTTAGTACACCTGCTTCTTGTCAAAAGCCAGCAAAAAGTGGAAATATGCTTGCTCTCTACAAAAGTGGATGTTTTGCTTGGATGAATGCTAATCAAATGATTACATTCAGGCCAAGTTTCTCTTCAATGCTTCAGCAGAGTGTTGTGGCCCAGCTACAGGGGATTACTACTCAACAGGTTTTGGATGAAAATCAGGTAACTGAAGACCTCTTTTGACTAAAGATTATTAGGCATTATATTGCTAATTATGACCAATGGGATTGTATGCTTAGAAATCCTTTCCATACTAAAGCATGTCACATAGCATTCTTTTGGCACTTCAGTGCAGACAGGCAAACTGAGACCTGAAAAACCTCCACAAGCTCCTAGAAAATAAGTTTTGCTTTTAATCTAGACAAGAGCTGAGTTAGGCAGTGGTACATAAATTGACACATCAAAGACCTTAGCATGGTCACTCCACATGGAGAAATGCCCTACAAAGGTGGTCAGACTATCTCAGGGCTGGGCTGAGAGCAGTGCCACTGGGCTAGCACAGTGCTTTATTTGGCCAAATACTCTTATAAACCCAGGCACATTAGCTGTGAAAAACACTCTGTTAGCCTTATTCTTGAGCCTGACCTTGGCACTCTGCTTGGTTTCTGAATGACATTGCCGTCAGTGTCACTGTCACACAGCTGAAGGGCTCTAAAAACCCTGTAGGGTTTTTAGACACTATTTATTGAAAAACAATTATCGAAATTTAACCTTAAAATTTTTTAAATATCTAAAAAATTGTGATTAAAAAGGCAAATGGAATGTGTCTGCTTCTACTGGGGCAGAGAGACCAGGCCATTTTTTAGAGTTCTCTACAGAAATATTTGCTGTTTCAGGCTTGTCAACAGGACACAGAACAGTCTATTTGTAGATCACCACTTCAAACTTTATTTCATTGAAAGTCAGTGGTGCCATCCCAGTCTGTTGCCATTGAATTGATGAAATCTCATTTGTCAAGTGCATTTCTGTCCACACTGACATCTACACCAGAAGGAATCTATGTTGGCAGAGGCAGAGAAGACAGAAAGTAAAATGGCCAGAGATACTAAATTGTTCCGCTGTAGATGTCAAAGAGTTATTTGCTTTAAAAACATTATGCCAACCAATCAAAGTAGTAACATTATGCCAAGCAAGGCATATGGGGAAAAGGCCTGTGATATTTTACTGAATCCCTGAAGGGCAGAGTCTGTGGGGTCTTACCCTCTGAAGAGCAAGCTGTGGCACTCCTTGCCATTGGTCCATCAAATAAAAAACACATTTTTGTCTCAGAAAGTTCTTAATTTGTAAACTTATGGGTCTTCTGAGAATATTCTGGAAAAATGTTGATAAACACCTCCTCTGTTCCTCCAAAAACATTTTGGCCACTATCGGAGACGGAAAATGGATGAGGTGGGTCTTTCATTTGGTCCTTTCATCTAAGTCAATGTACAAGGTTTAACTTTCATGTGTCCATTAGCTCCTAAGATACTCAGTTTTCCGTTTCACATAGTACTGTTCAGATAAAATTGTAGGCTATCCGGAAGAGTTAGTTATTAAAATGACCTCTCATCATTATTGTTTTCTGATATGGGTGATGTAAACTATGCTGCTGGTGTTATGAAAAATTTTATTATCCATGTTTTTATCTCGAGGGTAAAATAGTAGTTTAGAGCATTAGACAGCAGGTTGGGAAGCTAGGTATTAGTTTCCGATATGTTACTGGTTTCTAAAACAGCCCCAAGCCAAATACTTCTCTCTGGTTTTTCTTCTGTAAAATGATAATAGTGACAGAGCTCTGTGAAACCATTTGGCCATATTAAAATGTAAAGCACTGTTTGATAGCTTAGAGCTTCTTATTATCACCACACAGAATGCAGGACCAGCAAAATTAAAGCATCTTGAAATGCCTGCCGTCCTCTCTTATATAACTTATTCCATGAACTCCAGAGCATTCCCATCTCAAGATGCAGATGGAATCAAGTTAGAAAAGATGAACCTTCCATATCTCTCTGGAGTTCTGGATCAAAATGGTACAGAAGACCCAGGAAATCATAACAAGGCTTGTTGACTTTGTTCCTGTGGGATACTATCATAATTCAACCAGTGTCACCCAGGGGCCTGTAGGTCATTTTAGCCAACCACAGAATCCCAGAATTGTTAGGGTTGGAAGAGATCTCTAGAGATCATCCAGTCCAACTCCCCTTTCAAGGCAATGTCCCTGGGCAGCCTAAGCCAGTGCTCTGACAGTCAATGTAAAGGAATTCTCCCTTGTGTTGAGGCAGAACATTTTGTGTTATGGACTTTGCTCCTTGTCCTGTCACTGGACACCACTGAGAAGAGTCTGGCACCATCTTCTTGACATCCACCTTTAAGATATTTATGTGCACTAATGAGATCCCCTCCCAGTCTTCTCCAGATTGAACAGGGCCAAGTCCTACAGTCTCTCCTCATAAATTAGGTGCTCCAGGCTTTAATAATCTTTGTGGCCCTCTGCTGAACCCTCTTCAGTAGCTCCTTGCCTTTCTTTTACTGTGGAGCCCAGAACTGGACACAGTATTCCAGATGTGGCCTCATTATGGCCGAGTAGAGAGGGAGGATCTGCTCCCTCAACCTGCTGGCCACATTCTTCCCAATACACCCCAGGATACCACTGGCTCTACTGGCAGCAAGGACAAACTGCTGCCTAACAGCCAATTTGGCAGCTACCAGGAACCCCAGGTCCTTCTCCACAGAACTGCTCTCCAGTAGGTCAGACCCCAACCTGTGCTGGCACTTGGAGTTTTTCCTCCTCTGGTGCAGGTCCCTGGACTTGCCCTCACTGAGGCTCATTAGGTTTTTGTTTGCCCAACTCTCCTGCCTATCATGATCCTGCTGAATGGCAGCAGGGACTCGACCACACCCCCGGATTGATATCACCGGGGGTGATTGAAGTTGCTTGGGTACTTTCTATCCTTTTTTCCAGAGCACTCATAAACAAGTAGAATAAGGTGGGACATAGTACTGGTCCCTGGGGAAACTGCTTACTAAAAGCCTCCAAGTGAATTCTACTCCACTGATCATGAGTTTTGCCATTTAGCCATTACTTGATCCACCTTGCTGTCCATTCATCTAACCCACATTTCCTGAGCTTTTCTAAGAGGGTGTTGTAGGACAGTGTCAAAAGCCATGCTGAAGTCAAGGTAGACAACAACCACTGCTCTCCCCTCATCAGCCCCTCCTACCAGGCCATCACAGAAGGCTATCAGAATGGTCAAGCATCATTTCCCCTTGATGAATTCGTGCTGATGACTCCCAAAGACCTTTTTTCTTCTGAATGCTTGATGATGACCTCTGGAATGATCTGTTCCATCACCTGGTGAGGCTGACTGGCCAGTAGTTTTCTGGGTCCTCCTTCTTGCCCTTTTTGAAGACTGGACTAACATTTGCCTTCCTCCAGTCAGGCATCTCTCCCATTCTCCAAGGTTTTTCAAAGATGATGGAGACCGACATAGCTCCAAGATCTATCAGCTCCCTCAGCACCCATGTGTGTATCCCATGAAGGTCCATGGATCTTGTCCTCATGATTGCCCTTAGATTTTTAGTTCTTTTTTGTTCTCTATGCAGCATGTGTTTGTGTACAAGCACCTTAGAGTGGTAATCATCATCCAGGTTCCCCAGAAGGGGTGTGAGACAATTCACCATAGCCATAAACCTTCCTGAGGTGGTTGGGCCTTTGATCCTCTTCTAGAAAGAAAGGCAGGGAGTATCTACCACTGCCCTTCTTGGCCTGGCTTAGGCCCCAGTAAGAAGAAGTGACATGAACGTTGCCACTTCAGAACCTACTCCAAGGTCAAACCAAAACAACCAGCCAGAAGGGGAAAGCTGATCTTCACCTCGATATTTCCCTGGCAGCCCAACTTCCTCTTTCCATACAGTCAGCACTGCTCTTCCAAGTCCCCAGAGCTTTCTTTCCTCTCAGTCACTTCAGAGACTGAGTTCTCTCTTGTATTTTCTGTAACTTCCAGGCATCTCTGCTTCATTTTTTTCATAGCAATTGTTTCTATTTGTAGTGTGATATTCCTTTTGGGCCAATGAGGCTGTTTAATGAGAAGATAATCTTGTTTCTTCATAAGGAAAAATTACTCAGCATTACAGTTTATCCGCAGAGCAAACAGATTGTCAAATAAAATAGCATATTATGCCCTAAATAATTAAATATCCACAGAGATATTTGTCATTCTGCTATTCAACAGACTTGTGTTGTCTGAGAAGACAGATATCTTATTCCAAATGATGTTGGCTTCTCTTTCAAAGTAAAGTTACAGAAGAGAAGCAATTGTCAAAATGGCAGAGCAGCATTCCATATTTTCCTCTCTGTGACTTCCTGAGCAAATTTTTTCCATTTATAAGTTACACAATGATTTTTCTAAATGCCATCACTGCAACCTCAGACTTAGAAAATTGCACCAAGATTCCTCTGTTTCTCTTGTGCTACTACCAGAGAAGGTAACTTGATCACTATTTAGCTGACAGGTTTGTTGATGAACAAAACAGAATAGGAATTTCCTCACTTCTCATAACAATGCTGTCTCAGATAGCTGAGCATAGTGGTGGTGGGGATTTTTTATATTGTTGATTTCTTTGGTTTGGCTTTGGGTTTTTTTTGGTCTTGTTGGTTTGGTTTGGTTGTGGTTTTGGGTGAGGGAGTTGGTTTCTTTAGTCATCTGTGTGCCAGCAGCAGTGGAAGATAGGAGTGGTGGAAGGAATACAGTGTTTCTTTCACAATAGTGCATATTATTCCTTCAATGAATAAAAAGCTGGGATGGTAGAGATATTTATTTGGCTCCTTGCACAGTAAAGCGATAAACTGGACGATAGCAAGTGCTTGGAATTTAATGCAAGATGCTGTTCCAAATATTCAGTAAGATATTTAAATATTATCAATGCCTAGGAAGTGTCTGTGTTACTCATGTAGATTTGAAAAGATCCCAAATCTGTATAAGAGCATGTGTTTATGTTGTTCCCTGCTCCTGGTAGATTTTTTTTCTCCATCTTTCATGTCTTTCATTTACAGTAACAGGTTTCAGTTCCATCCCTGTTTAGATTTGTTGACTTGCAAGCCATCATAACCAGAAGCACTTCTGTGTCCCACTGGAAGTGGGGACTGTGAGGTGGTGATACACCCATGTAAAAAAACATGTGCTTTTTCATTTGTGTCAAGTTGTGAGCTATATGACCTTAAAACTGTGCACATACACACCCCCCCCACAGTTGTAGACACTCCAGCTAAAGTAATATTTAGAAGTGTACAAAATGTATAAGCACTGACTTTCTATCACTCCCAGAAATGTGGACATAACTAAATCAACTGGCTTCACAGGCATAAGAGATACAAAAGAATTGTAGCAATAAAGATTTTATTACTCTAAAGTGTTTCTAGAATAACCTTTTCCCCTCTCTCTTAAAAGGGAAGCAAATGGAATACGTGATAGTGTGGCAAGAGTGTTTTATAGACATGCTTGAGTAAGGCAGCCATTTCAAAGTCATGCCAATAAAAGGCCAGCTCCTGCTGCCATTACTCATTTGTACAGTCCTAATGACTTTGATACAATGATATGCTTGAGCAATTTGAGCAGGATTTAGTACAAAATATTAATTTCAGAATGGTTTATTGGGAATTAGAAGGTTTTATCTATGCTATAAATAATATTTTGGGCTATGAAAAATGAATTGACATTTTAACATCTAATTCACATTGCTAAAATAATGGACACCTTTCAGACTACTTGTTTACTTTTCTCCTTTTGTTTGCTGGGCCTGAAAGTGGACCACTCTGCTTTATTTTGGATTCTCAATCAATATCACTTTCCTGTTTGCAGTTCAAGTATGGATGCTTGAAAGTCAGAGTAGTTACTTTCATCAGCTACTTTTCACAACTTTGTTTGCTCTTCATCTTGATATTGAAACATTTTCCAATAAACCCCAGACATAGGACATCTGTTTTGAACAAACCTTTCTCTTGGAACCTTATCTGACTCTTGTAATAAGACCTCTGTTGGTCCTTGAGTAATCTTTCTAACGCCATCACCAGTAGCACAAGAAATAGGGAACATCACATTGTCCATCTCCTGCTCTGAGACTTTTGAGAGCTGATTTGTTACCACAGGGACTAAATGGTCCCTGGGATCCCAGAAACACCAACCCATGGCATGATCCAGCCACACATTCTCATCATCAGGCTGCCTTGGAGCTTTTCCTGCTTAGTACCTAGTTGTGGAGGCTCAAATAGAGACCGTAGAGCTGACGTAGAGTTTTCCAAAGAACATCTCTGCTGTGGTCTTGGCTCTCCTGACAATAATGGCACAGCTGCAATACCATGGTGAAAAAGAGATTTCAGGCAACTGAGGGAAAGTTTCGGTAAACTGCTTCTCTGTGTTTCATTCTCCCAGTGAGAAACTGATTTGTGACTAGGTCTCAGAACAACTATGGTAATGAAAACACTGACGGTAATGACAATAACAGTCGGTGCTTAGCAATTCCTGTATCCAAGCACTTCCAACAAATCTAAGGCTGACATTCCTCAATCAATATGCACAAATGTTTAAATGAAGAATCCCATAATTGGTTTTCCTGTCTCATCCTTCTTAACCCATCGAACTGCTGTGCCGCCATTTCCTGTTATCAGACACTTGCCTGATAAGCAATCAGTCAGGTACTTCACAATTAGCAGGGAAAAAATGTGCAATTTCTTTGTGTTGGTACCAGATGTTTAAAGCCAAGAACAGGATAAGCCAGAAAAATGCTCCACCCTCAGAGTGCTGCAAGTCAGTCTCCTGTAGCACAGCTTGTTGTCTTGGCCATGCCTGGTAATTTGTGCAATAACACAAGAAGAGTGAGAGTTAGCTACTAATGTTTTTGTCTCCTTTGCATAGAAGTTGGAGTATTCTGTGCATTCAGTTTGCTTACAAGGATTTGGTGCCGAGATCGTTCAGAACAAGCTTGTTAGAAAAGCAAGAAAATTATGTCAGTGGGATTTTTTTTCACAAGGAAAAAAAATCACTAGTGTAAGGAAGGAAACAGTCCCAGGAGCATCAGCATGGGCAACTAACCCTCTCCAAAGTAATTGTTGGACAGAGTATTTGTTGTACTTTATCAGGCTGGCACTAGGGGTTTTCTTTTGAGCAATTTTCCATCTGCACAGGTGGGTAACTGAGATTAGAGTAAGTGTCTGGTCTGTGTAATTGAATCTGTACTACTTATCAGCAGTACTGAGAGCTCTCAATTGCAACTGAAGGTCTGTTGCCTGTGCTCTGGTTCACATGCAGAGAGAGAGACAACACTTCAGAGCTTTCAGTCTACTTACCCAAGGCAAAAGAGGGATGGGAGCAGAGAGAATGGTCCAGAGCAGGGGTGAGCACAATGGGCAGATGAATAGCAAAGAANTGACCTCACATCAGAGCATAACACATTTTGTGGCTTGATGGTATCCATCACTGTGTCATATTTTCTGCAATGAAACTCCAAACCATAAAGAACACACTTGGGAGTCTGTGTCAGTTTACCCAGATGAGGTAACTGGGAGAGCTGCTGTGAAAGAACAGCATATTAATTTACCCTCTTTGGTCTTTTTAGGATAAAATACAGCCCATTTCCAGACATCTGGAACTGCTACACCTGAAGTTAAAAAACCTGAACTTATGGAATCTCAACCAAATGCTATCCAAGCCTGTTTTGGATAATCTCCATTGTC
>VZTN01029317.1:46743-102149 GCA_013400515.1 Erpornis zantholeuca | reverse complement strand
ATTGTCCTCAAAACATTATTTTTTTTTTTTAATTATGGGAATGTGGAAAGGGTCAATGAGATTAAAGTATTTCCAGTTTGTTGCAAAAACTACATACTGGACAGCAGTATTTAACATCTTGTGGTTTGTGTGATAAATTAAATGTTATTGTTTTACTGTTTTTCTTGGGGTTGAGATGCATTGTTTCTGTCCCTCCAGATATGAAACACTTTGCCTTCATATTTAACTTTTTTATTTTTCCCTGACTTCTTCTTTTTTTTTTTTTAATAATCTAACATACTTTAAGAGAAAAGAGAAGAAAACTTGCCATGTGGGTGTTGACAGGTTGCTTGTTGCTCATTTGAATAAATGCAATCAATAGTGCAAAACTGTCTCTCAGAGCCTGGGTGAGGGAACATCACTGTTTGAGAGGAAACCTGAAGTGAAAGCAGTTCCCCTCCAAGAGAGTGTGTCCTGTAGTGTGGCCCAAAGTATACACCAAAGTCTAAACATATTAAGAGATGGTTAATTAATAAGGATTAAATAAGGGTGGAGAAACTCTTGGTCTTCTATTCCCTTTGCACAATGTTGAAAAACTTTTACCATTTCCACATCCTGAACCTGGCTCTTATCTAAATTCCTTGGGAAGAAAAATGACAGGGATGGGTGCTAAGTGGCCTGGGTGAAATGGTATTTAGTATTCTCTGGAGCCAAGCTGAAGTTTGAGAGGGGTCAGTGGGCTTCAGGGAAGTCTTTGAGAAAATAATTTTATATGTCAGCTGTCAGCTGTTGAGTGCACACTGTTACACAGCTGCATCACAACAGTATTGAAGAAACAAACAGGCAGAGAACAGATATATGGGTCTTTTTCATCTCTATAGAATACAGAATTTAAAACCCTTGCCCAGGTTGCTTGAAAGCAGGGAGATATTCTGGTTACTTCTCTGGAACAGCCAGCCCATAGCATGTGGCTGTACTGCACATCTGCTGGCAGCAAAGTGAAACAGTGTGAGCCCCATTTGCTGAAGCACCATTACAGGTGCTACCGGCATAGAGATCCAACTCTGTTTGGGTTAGTAGCCTGGGGAGTCAAGTAGTGGTGTGGGAATGCCATATCTGAAGCGTGAAACAGGAGGAAGAGGTCAGAGGAAGAGGAAAACTGGGGAATATTAACAGATTTAGAAAGGGCTCCCACCTGAAGTCCCAGTCTTTCTGGAATGCTATCTTGTTAATCCAACTCACTGGTGTGTAACATTATTTGTAGTACTAAAAAGTCATGCTGCCAAGGACTATTGAGCATTTCTTCATTAAGAATAGGCATTTTCACATAAGGTAATAAAACATAATCATTGTACTCAACTTAAAAATTATTACATTGACAATGAAGGTTATCATATTCACTTTTTCTGAAATAGAGGACTTTCAATTTTGTGTGTGCATGGTTTTGGTAAATGCTGCTGGTTTGGTGGTTCAGTAAGAGACCTGTCTGTAAATATTTTGGAAAAGCGTAGGTTTTCATTTTTTCCTGGGAATGATGTGCAGTAAACAAGACAATGAGAGACACTTGAGAAAAGTATAGGTGTCTGTCTCAGGCACTGTGAACAGTATTGCTGAGGGGGTACCTGTGTGGACATCAGGTGTGAACCAGAGTAGCTGTTCTTACATTCCTATTGGCCAAAGTAGGAAGAAGCAGCTTCTCCCCCCAGAGCACCTCTTAGTTGTAACAGTCAAATTAATTTTTAAAAACTCCTTTTGCTATTCAGCACAAAATGTGTTTATTACCTCCCTGTTTCTCAATAATCTTCCGTTATCTCTGCACACTGCAGTAGGGTGTATCTGAATCTGCACCAGACTATGCTCTTGGGCATTTTGAAATCCCATGAAAATACTTTTCACAGGAGATGTTGAGTTTATTTTTAAAGAGCTTACTGTGAAAATGCAATGCAAATGATTCATATAGTTGGTGGTAAATGCTGACAGGAAAATATTTGTTTGTGTAAAGCCAGGAACTTTCCACTAAGGGAAAGCTACTATGACTTCGACATTTTTCTTCTGTCTCCCTCGGCACACTAGCTGGGCTTGACATTTTTCTTGACAGGTTTCAATGCTTTTGGCAAAGACCGATCAGCTAAAAATTATGTTGTCACTTAGAGGTTGGTACGACAGAAAATCATTGCTCTTTTATTTTTAGGGAAAACCAATGCAAGGGGAATTAAATTATTTCCCTAAGGTCAAGGGAAAAGGCAGGAGCAAATGAAAGAATCACAATTAGAATATAAGTCTGAAATAGCTCCTAGTGTTTTGAAATGTGTTTTCTGAATACCCAAACCCAAGTGGTACAGAAGGTCAGGAGATCTGTGGAGTGCTTTCAGCAGGCCAGTCTGGGTTTCTCATTTCTTTCCTTATATGTAACCTAGTAACCCTTGGAACCTCAGAAATCTGCCAACATTTTCCCAGTGTTTCCACCAGGGGTTTCAGCTGTGATGAGCCAGCCGAACCATTCTGTTGATGAGAAATTTTGTCAAAACACCTCCCAGAGGCTTTGGCCCAGTCTGTTTGCATGGTGCTGTAGTCATATGAGGCTCAGTCCCCACGCTCAAGAGTGAATGAAAGAGCTCTCTTGGAGAGTTTGAAAAAGCATCTTCTCCACCTCCTATCAGAAACATGTTAACAAGGATTGACAATATCCATACAGATCAAATCTGTATGTCAGTAGCTGTATGTCAAATCTGTAGGTCAGTAACTGCAAGTGGGTGGTTCCTGTGGGCTGTCTTGAAGAACAGTAAAGAAGCTTTTTCCCAGATGGCATGCTGAGCAAACTGCCTCTCAGAGCTTCAAGGCTGGTGAGTTTGGAATTTTATGCCGTATTGAAGTTTATGGCTCTGGACAAGAAACAGCATCATGAATGGGCAGACAAGTGATGCTGGTGTGCCTTCAGGGAGGAGTTACAGCGCTGCAGGTCACATTTGCAGCATTTATGATATGACATTAAAGAAATATAATTGGGCTACGAAGCTAGAAATCATCAGCTCTTTTTCTTCTTGAAGAGAATTTTAGTGCTGCTGAAAGTAGCAGATTGGCAGTCCCTAAGTCTGGAGTCAAAGGGCAGGTACTTCATGAACAGCAGCAATATGTTCTTGCTCTCTCTGAAGGCTTTATGGGAAATGAGACTGCTTACTTACTGTCTTTTCCAGTTTCTTTGTTTGCTATTGAGACTGCCTTTAGAGTAGTCCTTTTTAGTGTTGATTTTCATGTGTGCATGGAGTGCACTAGTTGAATCCAGGGCCTTTCTAAAACTCACTGGCATGGATGGACAACTCTTCATTGGTATAAAGGAAATTTGTCTGGAGGTTTATGAATGATGATGAGAATCCTTTGACTTACGGCCTCTAAAAACATCCATGTGAGAGCACACTCAGCAGCTGTGGTTGCTGTCTCTTGGAGGACCCACAGCCCAAGCATCCCTCTGACCTCCTATCAGGTCCACCAGAATGATTCCCACTTTCAATTGTAAATCATCTCACCACATGCCTTCTAATCTCACTCAAATGATTGCAGCTGATGTCTACACAACACTAAATACCATGAACAGACTACAAACCAATAATGCTAATTACTGAAATTCTTGACATTTCTGGAAATGCTAGTGATAGATAGCAGATTCCAAGTGCCTTGAGCATATTTTCTGCCTTCAGCTATTTCCCTACATACGTGTGGGATACAGGGGGCATAGGAGAGTAACCATCCAGCCCAGAA
This sequence comes from Erpornis zantholeuca, assembly GCA_013400515.1. Classification (NCBI taxonomy): domain Eukaryota; kingdom Metazoa; phylum Chordata; class Aves; order Passeriformes; family Timaliidae; genus Erpornis; species Erpornis zantholeuca. The sequence continues at coordinate 98,414 of VZTN01029317.1, read as the reverse complement.
GTGTCACTTTTTCAAGTCAAATAACAAAGCATTAAAAGATTTAGGCATGTATGGCTTTATTAGACGTTGATTTTCAAACTTTTGTGAGAATGAGCACAACACATGCTTTGTGGGATCCCTTGTGTTCAAAATCTAACTCAGCAGCTGGGCAGTGCAGGTTGAAAAATGTGTTATCAGTAAGTAATAGTTTTCTCCACACTTTTTTACAGTGGGACCATATCTGACTAGTCTGTGGAAACCTATTTTTCTTTGTATGTATAACAGACACCTTTCCTTTTTCTGAGAATATTTCCAGAATTCATAATTTCATTTTGGAGTTTTTACGAAATTTCTTGCTTATCTTATTCCCTTCCCTTCTCAGCTGGATCTCTTACTGCAAGTTGATTTACACTCCAGGTCCATGTAGATAGCTATCATGTTCCTTTTTAATTGATGGATTTACAGCACACATTGTCACTTTACAGTTTTTGTTTTTCTTGGACGTAAGGACCACTTGTCCATAAGGTGCTTATGGGCTAACTCTAGGAAATACAAATTGGAACAGGTTTCCCAGACAGGTGGTAGATGCCTCATCCCTCGAATTTTTCAAGGTAAGATTGAATGGGTTTTTGAGCGATGTGTTCTAGTGAAAGACATCCCTGTTTATTGAGGGGGGGTTGGAATAGATGACTTTTTGTGCCTTCCAACCCAAACCGTTCCATGATTCTATAATTCTACATCTAAACTTGGCTTATAGACTATAAAATTATATATGAATGTGTGTGGAGAGTAGCAGGACTTTACTTCCTAGTATTTATAATATCCCCAACCTCCGAATTGTACTGCATTTTTATGCTGCACAAGGAAGACCATGTGGAGGGAACCCATCCCAAACACAAAGCACAGAGATTTGTTTAATTGCAGGCACCAAATACTGTACTGACAGCAGTAGCACAGCTTTGTCTGGGGTGGCAGGAGGGGAGGGCAAAAGAGAGGAGCCAGCATTGCAGTACCAGCAATGCCACACATCAGGTGTGATGTGTTTGTAGAATCACAGGGGATTTCAGTCTCTAATTCTGCAACTTTAAGCAGTGACATATTTGCTGAGACAAGTGGCAAAAGCTGTAACACAACAGGCTTGTTTTAACTGGAATTTTTACTGGTTGTTTTGGTTTTCTACCAGGCAACTCTCACATCACATGCCAATGCACCAAATTCATTGGGGAAATTTTACCCTGTAAGCACTGCAGCACTTGCTCTTTTCCTTTATACTTAGAAAAAAACAGTTGCACTTATCTTACTTTCAGAGAAAAGTAACATATCAATTTCCACCTTGATGAATAGCCCTCTTTTTCCACCTGATTGCTGCAGGTGCAGCTCCAATGGGATGGCAGGAAACAAAGTGGAAAAGAGAACACATATATTTTCCTCTTTGTTTTTTCCTTAAGAACTTAAAAGCAGGATCTAATGCCAAGTTCTAAAATAAAGGTCTCGTAGAAAGAGTGGCTGTCAGCCACTCTGAAATAAATCCACCTGTTCAGTCATCACTTCAAGAGAAGTGTTGACAGCACTACAGGGAATTTAAATATCAAATGATGGTTGTGTTCACCTGACAAACTTAATTTTTAGGATTGTCCCTAAGGAGCTCCTAAAGATCTTAAATTTGCTGAGGAGCAATGTATCGAGCTCTACCTAAGGGCTCTTAGTGCTCAAATTGAGGTCTGGGTGGCAATGCTTGTGCATGAGACAATCTGTCGTTTGTTATCAGGCAGAGTGACAGATGTGAGTGCAAAATAAGGATAGGGAGATCCCGTTTGTGAGAGCTTTTCAGCTAAGGGAAAGCACTGATTCTGGTTCCCTCAGAAATTCTGCTTGGGTCTTAAAAAGCTTTTGCTTAAGGTTATGGCAGAAATCAACCTTGCACTTGTCAATATTTGAGTGTCCTGAATAAGGCTGATTCTACAATGCTATTGGGAGAGGAGCACAGTCTTCTTGTGAAATGTCGTGTCAGGAGGGAAAAAATGAAAATTAAATCTCTTTCACTCTTGGCTGAGTGTTGTCATTACAGCTCTCCTCGACTATTTTGTCTTGTGAATAACTATTAATGAATATATTTAATCATTTTATGTCTAGATTTCAGCCACAGAAGTCACAGAATTTACATGGAGTCTCTGCTCCTGTGTGTGCAACTCTCAAAACTGTGCAGTGTGACTAAAAGTGAAAAATACCCAAAATGGTCACGTAATGTATTTAGTCAAAAATTCACAAAGTTTTTATGAAGTATTAGATTGTCAAGCTTTCACAGCAAAATAGTCACTACAGAAAATCTAACGTGGTTCTTGCCAGCAATATCCCTGCAGCTAAATCCCTTCACAGGCACATTACTTCCTGCAGATCAGCGGAATAGGTAATTTGAGACCTCCAGAGCTACTCGAATGAATCTGGCTGAAAGATTAAAACCTTGCTACTAGAGCAAATTCTGTGTCTCATTCCATACTGACCTAAGTGATAATGTACTATTTTAATGGGTAAGGATTTTACTTCAGGGCAGCTGGCTGACATTTACTCATCCTCTTGGGAAGACTAGAGTCATTTAGGAAGGATTTGGCCTTTTTTCTACTTGTTTTATCTCTCAGTATGGGATAGAGGATTACTCTGCACCAGAAGTGGACAGTACTGTTGACTAACATTATAGAGAAGCCACAGTTCTTTTCCCTAGTTACTGCAGGAGGCTTAAATGTAAAGGTCAGAACTTTCCTTTTATGTCGAATCTCTTGCTTTTTAGTGGACTATTGAAGGATTCACTGTCCAGCCTATCTGTTAATACTTAAGTCAAACACACACACCTCCTGCTTCTTTTCTCAAGGTCAGGCAGTTATATTCAGGGAGCTACACAAGGAAGTTCTACAAAGCCCATTTTTATATTAGAAGACTATCCTGTAGCTGCTCTCTCTGTTCACAAAGCTCCTTGAAACAAAGCCACTTCTAGTAAAGCTGTGGGGAATAGTATAAACCCACCAAAATAAAATTGATCTCAACCTCCCCAATTAAAACTGCCACATGCAACGTTTTCAGATGGAAGATGAGGCAGTTAGAAGGCAAATATTAGTGTTGTTGCTGTAAGAATAAAATGAAAAATATACATTGGAGAAATGCCTGTTTACCCCTTACTTTACTAGGACAAAACAGTCAGATATGGCTGGATTCTTGTCTAATTTCTGACAGCTGAGAGCATCTTAGTCACTTGAGCCATGTCTGTTGTCTCAGGATGGAGATAAATACCTTCAGATCATAATTCAATTTTGAGGTATGATGAAAAGTCCATCTCCTCCCACTGACCACCAAGAGTGACCTTGAAGTTACTGTACACTGAGCCTGACTTCCTAAGGATAGCCCAAAACTTAGATGGAGTTGTACAGATTAAAGTCAACTGGAGTTTCACCTAGTGATAAGATTAAAATTAATTCCTTTTTTTTTTTTTTAGAACGGCAATTTCTTTCACAGAGGGAATATCATAGAATATTTTAGTTCTGAACATGAATTCTGGTCTTCTGTCTGGATTAGAGATGATTCCCGTTATCTCTATTTGAAAAATAGGATGGGTGGGAAAAAAATAGAAACTAAACATGTAAACAAAGACACACAGGAAGATGGATTTGGAATAAAATGTAATGGAAGACCATTGTGAACTTTCAAGGAACTACTGAAAACTGATTAACAAATCATTATTTTTATTAGATGTATCACGGGTTTTTTTCACCTCAGACAGTTATTTACTATTTAAAACTGCAGGAACAGGGCTGACCAATTTTTTAAAAAGGTGAGAACGCATGAAATAAAGAATTAGTTATAATAATAAAACCCTAATGTTCAATAATCTGAAATGAAAACACAAATACTAATTTTTGAGAAGTCACAATACATCAGCCAGTCAGAATAAATACCAGTGTCATATAGAATTGTAGAATTGTTAAGGTTGGAAAAAATCTCTTAGACCATTGAGTCCAGCTGTTAACCTAGCACTTCTGAGTACAACACTAAACCGTGTCTCTAAGTGGCATGCGTACATGACTTTTAAATACCTCCAGGGATGGTGACTTAACTACTTCCCTGGGCAGCCCCTTCTAAGGCTTGAACAACTTTTCAGTAAAGGAATCTTCCCTAATATAAATCTAAACTGCTCTGGCACGACTTGGGGCCATTTCCTCTTATCCTGTCACTTGTTCCCTGGGAGAAGAGACCAACCCCTGCCTGGTCACAGCCTCCTTTCAGGCAGGCTCCAAGCCTCCTTTTCCCCAGGCTAAGCAACCCCAGCTCCCTCAGACTCTCCTCACAGGATTTGTGCTCCAGACCCTTCGCCAGCTCCATTGCCCTTCTCTGGACATGCTCTATCACCTCAAAGTTTTTCTTGTAGGGATCATAAACTGGACACAACACTCAAGTTATGGCCTCACCAGTGCTGAGTACATGTAGAGGGACAATCACTGCCCTGGTCCAGCGGGTCACACTGTTTCTCATCCAGGCCAGGATGCCATTGGCCTTTTGGCCACCTGGGCACACACTGGCTCATGATCAGTTGCTGTTGAGCAGCACCTCCAAGCCTTTTCCACTGGGCAGTTTTCCCAAGCCTGTAGAATTATGTGGGGTTGCTGTGACCTAGAGGCAGGACCCAGCATCTGGCCTTGTTGAACCTCATACACTTGGCCTTGGCCCATTGATCCAGCCTGCCTGGTTTCCTCTGCAAATCTTCCTACACTCCATCAACAGTCCCACACAGCTTGGTGCTGTCTACAAACTGAGTGAGGGGGCACTTGATCCCCTCATGCAGATCACTGATAAAGATATTAAAAAGGAGTGACCCAAATACTGAAGCCAGGGGACAAAAAGGAAACATAGCTGCAGGCCCATCACAGGAGGAAAGACGAGATTGTAAGATGGAAAACTGATGAGGCAATGTGTTTCAGACAGGTATCTGATATGCTGGAGTTTAAAGCTATGGAGAGGTAGCAGATACAGTGAGACTGCTGTGGGACTGACACCTGCTCTTATGCCAGACTCAGCAATAGCATGGAGCAATGCTGGTCCTGGCTTACTGATAAAGACTGACAGCACCCAGTTTGTCTGGGGTGAGGACAGTGTGTTTTTCTGTCTCCTTTTTCTGTCACCATTACTACTAGAAACATGTCCCTATCCATGTCAGAGGCAGGTGCCAAGCCCTGAAATAATCCAGCAAAGCTCTTGCGGTGACTGCAGGCTCAAGAGGACTCTGTTACATCTCACACCTCTGTATTTACCTTGTCCTTCTTTCTTTTAGAAGCTATAAAGTCATATCCGAGATTATGTGCTTTTATGCTTGGTGGCTTAGGGATGTGAAAGCCCATATCAAATAAAATTGATCAAAGTAACTGTGGAAACCACACCTGGCAGCAGTTTGTCTCTTGGGTGCGTTTTGTCATCAAGCGCTTACAGAGAGTTAGACTCAGCTGGCCTCACCTAAGAGAGAGGCTTTGCAGGGTATTCTGCTGTGCAGCGATAGAGACGGTGGTAAATAGCATTATTGGTGAGTGACAGTCATGCCCTATTTTCTCCACATTACTCAGCTGTAAGTTGTCTGCCTTCATTAGGTGAAAGTTTCCTTGTACTTTGCATAAGGCTCAATTTCAGACTGAATTACGAGGTACGGAGTCAGCAGGCAGGAGTTTATACCTGTTGAAAAAATGGACTGGCAATTTCAGGTTATGTATTTACACAGAAAAGAACAGAAGAAATGGAATAAACCTCTATGAAATCTGGCACTCACAGGATTCATAAAATTAGATATAATCCATAGAACAACTGCAAGGGGAAGGGTATAGTTCAGCAAATAAGCTGCTTCATTAAAAATGTAAATGCCACTAGAGCTATAGATGAGTGCCAACATTCCAGCTTCCTCAGAAGATGACAGAAAGGAATGATTTATAATTTTTTTCTTCAGTTTTGTAAATTCTACATTTTTTTCAATATCCAAAATATAAATCTATGGGCTGTATAAAGTGTTTACTAAATCTAAAAATGATCGAATTAAACATATGCATAATCCACAGGAGAGTGTTAAATGAGGAACAATTTAATTAAAACTGTACCAGTGGTAGTAATATTATTTGCAGACAGTCTGAAATAGAACATGCTTCTATAATCTTAAATACACGGATTGTTATGATGGATGAATACTGGAAAAGACATAATATGATAATGTAGGGAGTCAAGTTGACAAGATTAAATCAGTATTTGATTTTGGACCTATGAGATATAAAAAGAAAAATTTAATTAACTGATGTGATTCTTCTATGTGTATACATAGCTGTGGGTGCAACTCCCCGTACAAATGCTCTGATATATTCTATGATTAGTGCCACTAAATAATGTGAGCTGGGATCATTATTAATCATTATTTTATTACCATTGTAGTAAAGATCTAGAAATAGACACATTAGATGTAAATCAGTGCTGATCTGTTGACTTTTAATTTGGTCGTGCTGATGTGCATCACTGAGGAGTAGTTCAGTATTTGGACATAGGTACAGGGTAGATTCTTATTCATAGAGAAAATGTGGTTTTCTTTTACCTGAGATAAATTAGTATATCACCTTTTCACTCACCACTTCAATGAAACAGGCACCTGTAAAATACCATGCATTAAGTTCATGTGATAAACTTAGCAAGTGATAAACATGAATTCATAGTAATCCTGGTGGTTAATTAATAGATTTCACCATAGCAAATTTTCCTACCCAATCAGCTGGTGCTCTGCAAAGCTAAGACAATGGAAGCATGAGATTTGTTACAAGAAAAATGAAGTTTAGATTTTCCTTATTAATTGTGTGGGCTGTGCCATGGTTTTGAGACCATCCATCAGACCTAGTCAGAGAGTTGCTTCTCCTCATATGGGAAGCCTTGAAGGGAGAGGGATATTGCACCAGGAAGGTGCTGTCAGGATGGCAGTGGGGAATCCCTCTACATTCCTGGTCTTAGCCAGAGCCTCCAAAAAGCTCCAGGGCACCCCCTGCAGCAGTGTGGCTGTTTCTTTGGTGAACCCAGACATTTTCTGCAAGGGTAGGTCGCACAGCTTCTATTTTCTAGCATGTTCCAGCTCATTTGCTTGTTTTTTTCTCTACTGAAATTCTCCATACAATTTCCACGCCCCAGGGTGCCCCCCAGCTCCAAAGTATGGGGCACTGAGGGGCTGGGTGTTTATCTGCCATGGAGAGAGCCACATGTCAGTAAGGGGACTCAAAATTATTATTCCTGCATTCCCAGTATCTGCACAGCCTGGGGATCCAGTTCTGGATGAAAAGAGCTATAAATGTAAGGTATTATTAGCACATGGCTTTGTAGTAAGCCACCCTCAGGCCACATTAAATTTTTTGATGTTTCTTGGTTGCACTCTAAAGGGATCTTGACATGATTTCAGAAAAGGAAAGAAGAAAAATAAAGAACTTCCAATCTCTTTTTAAATTTTAAATAAAAATGAAAGAAACCGCTTGTATTTTGATTTTCATTTCTGTTTGGAGCGGAACATTTGCCTGGATGCAGGCTGAGCATCTTGATTATTCTCTTTTAAAAGTGACCTTGATCTTTTAAAAAACGTAAATGAAAATAAAAGATCTGGTGACCTTTTTATTGAGGTCTTCAGAGAGCTGAGAGGAGCCATCCCCGTCTTCCCGTGTTGCAGGAATACCTCCTACTAGGGAACACAGTATCAGACTGAGTTAAAAATGCCCCGAGGGCCATATTGATGAAGGGAAGCTCACTCTCCACGGCCTTTTTAGCATTCAGCCACGGCATCACTTGTTTGTTTCCTCTGTGTTGGAAATGTCAACAAATGTCACCCAAGTTCTTTGCTTTCCTTTCTTATCTTTTGACACATTATTTGATATGTGTGCGAGAGTGTAGAGTACATTAATAAAGGAGCTTTACTCTCTGGTGTATTAACAGAGTGAGTGGAAGGTTGTACTGAAGAAAGGTTTCTTCTATTAGTTTTGCCATTAGGAAAAAAATAATGCTCTTCAAAAGACTTACTGAAGAGAGAGATCAAAAGAAGACCTGTTAGCTTAAAGTGATATATCCTTCTTCTAGCATGGGGTCTGTGTTCATTACTCTAAGAATTTCCTTGAGAGAAATTTTGAATGCTTCGTCCAGATCATTTAAATGTGCTTTTTACCAATGTGACTCCCATTGATTTCCTGGGAGACTTTTCACAGATAAGACTTTTGGGTTCAGAGTTTCAGAAGTCCTTAACAGTCCTTCATAATTTTATAAAAATTTCATAGATTACTTAGTTACCCAAAAGTGAGATTCCCAAAGCGTCTCAATGATACCCAAAGCCTGTAGGTGCTATTTTCTTTTGGTACCAAAACCACTAAGTTTCTTTGAAATTGTAGTCTTTGCCTTTAATGAGCCTGCTGATTTGGGTTGAATTAGTCTTTGAAAATAGTAATTTATTATACATTATAGCACTAGGTACATAATATAATTAGACTAGGTAGAATACGACCTTTAACATTTATACGGCACTTTTTGCACAAGTATAGTTATTTAATTAGGGCAGTGCTGAGAGGCATTCAAAGCAATTTAGTATATAATGTGCTTATACTATATGAATGCATAGAAACACACAATTCTGGCCCAAAATGCTTTCAAATGTGTTGACAGGGCAGAAAAACAATGAGGAGTGAAAGTCTTCCATTTCACTGTAAGGACAGAGAACTCACATGGAAAAATAATAAGAGAGTTTCCAAAGGACAAATACCAGTAGTCTGTGACAAAGCAGTGAATTTGATTGCCTGTGCATGACAAGATCATCTTTCCTTTTCATCTTCAGCTGTTTCATACACACTAAATTCTGGTGATTTATATACTTCTGCAATGTGTTAAACAATTCTTTTTTCATCTTTAACAGTCAGATGTTTCAACTATTTGTAGATAGTTAGTCATTGCTATATATATTTCATTTTTTGTTTTGTTTTTTTATTCCAATCTGTCCTTCTAAAAAAAAAGATAAAATAGTTCTATTAAAGTATCCATGGATCCATCTGTGAAATTAATACCCTGTAAAGTATTTAAAGACTATGTTTCAATGATGTGCTGCCTTCTTAGGGAAATGTGCTCTGACTGCCGTTTTCAGCAGCTAGGGTGGGACAGGATGGCAAGGTTGAAGCTCTGGGCAACGCAGCCCTGCCACTGTCAGTAATCTCCAGCCTCCTGCCTTTCTTTCCATTTCCAGGCCTGTAAATTTCCATGGAAACTTCACAGAAACAAGGCTGTGAAAGGCCAAATACATACCTCATTGCTCCAGGATTCCTAATATCAGGTACAAGGAATATCCTGAAATGGGATTCTTAAAGTAGTGTAATTTTAAATAATTATTATTATTATAGAACGGTGAAAATGTCACAGGAAAAATAAGAAGTCTTGTACAATTCCTCTGTGTTCTATTAATTTGTGACCAATTTAACAATCCTCTTCAAGCCCCATAGTTAAATTTCACCTTCCTTTTGCGCTACAGGAATGAAAAACTCTTTAAAATTATGTATGACTGGGAGACTTAGATGGAGAAGCTGATCTGACCTTAATTCTGATGACCAATTTTGGCTAAAATGGGGAACCAACTATTTTTTTACTAATTATTTTAAAGGTGGACTGATAAACAAGTGTTAAATGCTGAAGGCTTTAACCGACTCCAGCACATCTGCAATTGAGGTATAACCAGGGTCAAGTCCCCAGTCCTTGGCACTTTTTTCTACCATGTTTACTCCACCGAACCTCTATTTACATAATTACTACTAAGAGGTTGGACAGCAGCCTGTAAAATCAGCCATGCCATTAAAGAATATTCTCCTCCTGCCAGCAGATTCTTTCAGAAATGTTAACTTCCTACCAGGAACCAATGCAAGAAAAGTGGTTTGGAAATGCTGGGAAATGGTGAATTAGGCACCTGAAAGGATACAGGACCTGTTGCATTTTCTCCCAGCTCTTTGTGTTTTGATTAATCATTTTCTTGCATTTTGATAAGCAGCTGCAATGTGTGAGTGTATTCCAACCTTGAGATGTTCATATTATTTCAGGACATTGCATCATATGCAAAGCAGTTTCCCAGCTGCTTCCTGACTCATGCTGGTAAAGGAGTAACTCATTCTTTTACTAGATTTTAAGGGTGGTAAAATCCTAGAAACTGAAGGCTTCTTATCAATAGACACTTTATCAAGAGAAATTAGATTTCTTTCGTGTTTCAACAAAACAGCATTGGTTGTCAGGTTATGAACAGTTTGACAGAGGGATTATTTTGGCTCAATTTAACACAAAGATGCAAACTTTCTGTATTTGAGATGAAATATACTGTAAATATTTTTGGCTTGTATGTCACTGCAGTGATGATGTACCCAGTTCCACAGGTAGCAATAAAACTTGCTTTGTTATCAGGCCCTCATGTACTAGGGAGAAGTAAAGCAATTCACTTTGTAGGTATTGCTGCAAAATCCATCACTGATTCAGGGTGTGCCTTTCTGTTTGCAGTTTCTCTCTGTGGCTATAGCATCTTTCATTGCAATGTCTCATCATATTCCTCAGCATAAACTGGAAGATTTGGTTCTTGAGGGAAATATTTTCATATTATGTTAGGTCCAGTCTGTTTTCTGACCTTGCTTGTGTCATTTGTCTGTTCCGATGCTCTTTGCCTGGTGACAAATGTGCATCTCTACCTCTGGAGATGGAGCTTTTCTTTAAAGGTTTGAATCCCTTAGATGGCATTCATAGTCGTATTATATAACACACTTTTTCTGGAAATATATTAAAATACACAATTCCAGATGATCCCCAGTCTTCACCTTTTGCCAGAGAAAATTTGCATGTTTGGGTTCATTGCTGCAATGAACCACAAGCACAGAACCATCAAGCCAGGAAATACAGAAAGTTAGGACAAGCCAGAGAGACTGAACTATCCTTTCTTTGTTTACATGTCATAACCAACCCTATTTTATCTGCTCTCTGTTTCTTTCCTTAGAGTGATGAGCACAAGTCTGCTTTCCTTCACCCACCCCCTCCACTCCCTCTTTGCACCCCACTCCTATGATAGTCATAGGAAAAAGTGATGACTTCAGCTGCATCCACTCTTTACCTAAAGTAGGTAAAAAAGAAACCAAAAGTAAAAAAATGTGATTTCAATTGATTTAAGTGGGCAATAATGAAAGGGGGAGTCTAGGACCCTTGCTTCCCTAAGCAATACTTGGTCACAATCATTCTCAATCATTTTAACAAAGAATTGATTTCTAGCGATGAGTTTACAATAATTTATCAACCAGTGCAATCTGACCCTACTTGTGTATGGAATATTGATCCATGAATGTTGGCGGTTCTCAGCAATGCCAGGTACCTGAGCCAAGACTATAAAGTGTGATGGATGAGGGAAATCATTAGCTTGTGTTCTGGACTGAAGTATTTTCTATAATAAGAGCTGGTTTGACAGAACCATCTTCACTAGAAATTAATTTCCTTATGAATAGAGTTCATTACTGTAGAACTCACTGGTTACTTGTCTCCATTATGTTCAAAATTGCAAGAGAGGTGATGTTGGACAGTACAAGGGCAGAAGCTGTTTTTCCTCTGCACTGAGATCAGGAATACCCTTTAGATAAGTAACATAATGTGTTGTTATACAGAATAGTTGAGTTTGAATTTGGCAGATAATTTAGTCCACCTGCTTACTCAAAGCTAGGACAGGTTGGCCAGGACTGTGTTCAGGCAAGATTTGATCCCTATCCTAGGATGGGGACTTCTCTGGGAAGGTATTCAACAGCCTCCATGGTAAAAAAAGTATTTACTTGTGTTTAACTGAAATTGACTGTATTTCAGTTTTGCCTATTTCCTCTTCTCTTGTTGCTTAATACAACCAAGAAGACTCTGGCTCCATCTTCATTATTCCCCCTCATCCAGTATTTGTACAAATTGGTAAGATTCTCCCTTCACCTTCTCAAGGCTGAACAGTCCCAGTTGTCTCAGTCTTTCTTCATGATATAGGGGCTCCAGCCCTTTATAATCTTTGTGGCCCTTCTCTGATATCACTCCACTATGTCCTTGTGGCTTTTGCCCTGGGAGGGCCACAATTGGACTCATCAGTCCAGAGTTGTCTCACCAGTGCTGAGAACAGGAAAAAGAACACTGCTTTTAAATTGCTGGCAACAGTTTGCCTGAAGGCTGTTGTTCTTTGCCTCAAAGGCATATTTCAGATGCAGGCTCAACAAGGTGTCCACCATGGCTCCCCGGTCCCTTTCACAAAGCTGTTTTCCAGGTGGCTGGCCCTCCATCAGCCCTGTCGGAAGCTGGGTATTTTGGTTGTACCTGCAGAGACTTGGAGAAGATCCAGTAATCTCTTTGTCATAGCTTCTGCTGCGGTGCAGTGGGCTGACCTTGTCACACAGCCCCACGACGTGGTGACACAGACCTTCAGCAGCCTGTGGGCAAAGCCCCAGTCACACCGTGAGGTCCCAAATGAGCAGGGCTGCATTGTCCCTCGGGAGCCTGGTCACAAGGGAGGTCTATAATGTATTAGGGATAGTTGCTCCAGGAGACTGTCCCCTGCTATGTGTCAGCACCATTTGCTTTGTCTGCTGCCTGCTGCTGCTCTGTGCTTGTGGTGCACACCAGCACAAACGTGGCTTGCAGCTGAATTAATTACGTGGAGGCTGACAGGTATTTAACACTTCCCATTGTGCTGTCTTTTTTCTAGGTCTCACTGTGTTATTAAATCCTTAGATATAACATTATGTTTTAAGTCCCAGTACTGTGTACTGGGCAACATAATTTGCCTCTTCAGTTATTGAAGAAAATAAAGCATAGAGGGGGATAGCACCTAAACAGAGATTACAGACTAAATTACCAGGGAAGGAGATCAATCTTCCTAACCCTTAGCTCAGTGTCTGCATTACATTTTACTTTTATTTGCTGTGGATTAGTAGCTCTTTGCTGTTACCAAGGAAATGAGAAACTCCTGGGCATCTGGCACACCCACAGTGCACCCTTACTATTGATGAATAAGAAAGGAAGTATGAGTATACTCCAGTGCATGTCAGACACCTAAGGAAAAACAAGCTATTGAAAAGAGATAAAATAAACAAATTATCTGAATGAAATCAAGAAATAATTTCAGAGGAGGTTAGACTGTTGTGTTTGTTTAGAGCTCTCCAGCAAAATTGAAGATTTGATGCTTTTTCGGGTAAAAAAGTGTCAAACACTCACTGCTATCCTGGAAATGACACCCTGCAGAGGGCCTGCCACAGATGTTGTATTCATTATCCATATTTTTATTGTCAGGAGATACCACTGAGTACCTCTGTATAAGAAGAACAGACATGTCCTTGTAATACAGCTCACAGTACATTGGACAGGGGTGTTTTGCCTTTTTTTTGGTGGCTTTTTCAAGGAGTTTGTGAGGTCCAGAGGTCCATGGCGTGAAATCCTTACTCACATTTCACTCGGGCAAACCTCCCACAGGATATAAAAATGGAGACTTTGGAATCTAGTGCAGAAAAATGAGGGAACAGATCAGTCTCCAGAATTCAGACATACAGAATATCTTCCATGAGTCAACAAGCATAAAGCAGCATGAGTGGGAAAATGCCAAGCAGAAAGTAATTCCTGCAGGATGGACACTTCCTTCCCATTCTGATGAGCTGTTACAAGTATGTGCATGTGTTTGCAGACCTTGCTATGAGCAAACTCAGAAGTGGAAAAATGAGTTGAATGTGTGTTGGGCAGACAAATTCATCCAGGAAACCAATTTGGGTATTATAAAATATTTCTGAGACTGAAAAGTGCTACTCTGTGAGTTGCTTGGTGGAGGTAAGAGATATGCTTCTTAGCATAAGCATTTAAACATAAGTTGGAAAATCACTGTGAACTGTGATAATCCAAGACTTTATTTTTATTTGTCCCTGAATTATTATTATCTGATTATTTTAATCTCTTCTTTTATATGAACATCTGTCTCCTGAGAAGAATTTCTGTGTTTTCTCACACCTCGTGATTATATATATACAAGTAACATGAGAGAGAAAATGGAGCTTTTCTCCTATATTTAAACTGAAAAACTCATTCCAAACAAAAGAAAATTTCCTTTGACATGAAAGGCAAGGTCTCATGATGATCATGGTGAGGAACAAGGAGCTGTCAAGATCACTCTGGGTTTCAGCACCTCTCAGTTTAAAGGCCAGCCCCTCACTCCAGGAGGCCAACACTTTTCTCTCTCAGTAGCAGATATGTCATCGCAGCCTGAGCCCCCTGCTTTGGGGAAGGAGTACTGTGGGCCTGAAGCAGCTCTGGTTTTATCCAGAGGCTCAGTTTCCTCAACCCTTCTCAGTTCTCACGCGTAACATTTGTGCTGATCTTATTGAGGCTGGTATCTTTTGGCAGCAACTGAGGGCAACATGTTCGTGCTGGTCTGCTTAGATGTGACATCATCCTTGGGTACAACTGGACAAAGTGGATTGAGGCATCTGTAGATCCTGTCAAGCACAGAGCTGTATTTAATTAGCTCAATCTAATGCAGAGAGACCTTTGCCACTCCTTGTGCCTGCTAGACATGCAGCTCTGGGCTCAGTGCCATTACTGTGTCTGCATCCTTCACTAGGGTCTCCACTGACTGCAGACCCCATGGAAGCAATGAACAGCAGCAATCACCATTTTTCCCACTTCTCCTGGCTGAAATATTGCAGTTTCCCCTCCCTGGAAGGGAAATTGTATTTCAGTTTTCCACAGCAATTTTTGTTACAGATAGGAAGATTTTATGGCTCAGCTGAAGAAAGCAGATGTTTGTTTCCTAATGTAGGGGAGATTTTCACGTGTATCAGACTGGTATTTCATAGACAGAGCTAGCTTCCAACCACTCCGGGTGCCATCAAGGCACCGTGTTTTCCTTTGTAATTGTTCTACAGGACTCTTGTTCTTTCTGGAAAACATTGATTTGACTTTCCATCTCAAAGCTTGAATCATCTTTCCGAACACTTCCTGAATAGTGGATGAGAGGTGGAGAATTTAAGAAGGGAAAGTCCAATAATGTTGGATGTTCTTTCCGTAATAGCCCAACAGAAAACACGCAGACCTTTGGGATATCTGGCAATTTACTGAAAAATGCAATCTATTCTTTGAGTATTCTTAGGAAGAGTGAAGAAAGTGCATCTGCTGTAGTCTGAGAATACCTCTAATTATTTCCCCTTGATTTTGTGTTAATGCATCTAGACCTAAGGGCAGGGAAGAGTGTGTTGTATCTACTACAAATAAATCAGTGCAATTAACTGCTGATATATGCAAACTGACCTTAAGTGCTAATACATGGCTGCTTCTAATATCAGGAATCTAGCTTAGAACAGGCAGTAAAGGGATCTGGCCTTGGATCAATGAAGGAAATGTCTTGAACAAATTGGGACCACAGAGGTCAGTCTTCTGAAAAACATAATTAAATAGGGACTGAACTGGAAGCCTCACACATCAAAGAACTGCAATGATCAAATGATTAGGGAATGAAGAGGGGGTGAGATGCAGCAGAAAGCGAGAAAGAAACAGCAAAGAGTGTGTAAGACAGCAGCTTTAGAGATGGTATTTGAGAAGCAGGAAGAGTTTAGTGGCATAAAAAAGGAAAACTAGTCAAAGACAGATTTAGTAAAAAAGCCCAGAATATGTGAAACAAATACCAGCATATGTTGGTACACACCAGAAAGCAAAGAGTACGAAAGGAAATGAGGAACAATAAAGCATGCAGAAAGGCAGTATTAGGAATGCAACAAGAAAATCCTTGGGTAATGGAGCCTGTTGTTGGCAATATAAATTTAAATGCAGCATATAGCAGCTGGCTGGTCTTATCTGATAAGACTGTCATTCTAAGCATAGTTGGTGAGCAGAAACTGCAAAGTGAAGCAGAATATATATTTGAAATATTGGCGTCTTATATATTTTATTTTATCGCATGTTTTCCCTTCATTTTAATTTTAAGAGACTTGTTCTTTTTTTGCTGACTTAGTGCCAGTGAAAGGTGCTCTACGGAGAGCCCTGGGGATTGAAGACTTTTGTTTCCTCATAAATAAACATCACAAGTGTAGTAGAAAATCAGCTTTCCTCATCCTGCTTTCCACTCACCTTCCTCCAGACTAACCTGAAAGACTTTCCATCTTTCCTG
This sequence comes from Erpornis zantholeuca, assembly GCA_013400515.1. Taxonomy (NCBI): domain Eukaryota; kingdom Metazoa; phylum Chordata; class Aves; order Passeriformes; family Timaliidae; genus Erpornis; species Erpornis zantholeuca. Next base: position 82,234 of record VZTN01029317.1, on the reverse strand, counting down.
GAACAAGGTCTCTGCAGACCAGACAGAGTTTGACAAGCAGCTCAATATGAGCTGGCACTGTGCACTTGCAGCACAGAAGGCCAACCATATCCTGGGCTGCATCCAAAGAAGTGTGGTCAGCTGGGCCAGGGAGGTGGTGTTCCCAGTTTACTCTGTTCTTGTGAGACAACACTTGCATACAGTTCTGGTGCTCCCAACATAGGAAAGATGTAGAACTATTAGAGCAAGTCCAGAGGAGGGCCATGAAGTTGTTAAGAGGACTGGAGCACCTCCCCTACAAAGACAGGCTGACAGAATTGGGTCTGTTCAGCCTGGAAAGGAAAGAGTTGAACTGAGATCTCACAGGAACCTTCCAGTATCTGAAGGGGGCCTACAAGGAAGCCAGAAAGGGACTCTTCACTGGGAACTGTAGTGACGGGACAAGGGGGAATGGCTTCAAGCTGAAACACAGTAGGTTTAGATTAGATGTTAGGAAGAAGTTCTTTACTGTGAGGGTGGTGAGACACTGGAACAGGTTGTCCAGAGAAGCAGCGGATGCCCCATCCCTGGAGGTGTTCAACACTAGGCTGGTTGTTGGTTTGAACAACCTGGTCTAGTGGAAGGCATCCCTGCAGTGGTGTAAGAACTAGATGATGTTTAAATCCCTTCCAGCTGAAACCATTCTATGATTCAATCAAACTGCACACTCATGTAATAATAAAATTGTCTAGATTGGAAAAGGCCTTTGAAGCCAGAGTCCAACCACTAAACCATGTCTCTAAGTGACACACCTACATGTCTTTTAAATACCTTCAGGGATGGGTCTTAACCACTTCCTTGGGCAACTTGTTCCAGTGGTTGTTAAACCTTTCAGTGAAGATATTTGTCTTACATTCAATCTAAACCTGTTCTAGTACAACTTGAGGCCATTTCCTCTTGTTCTACTGCTTGATACGTGAGAGATGAGACCAGCTCCCACCCACCTACCCTCTCCTTTTAGGTAGCTGTAGAGAACAATATAGTTCCCCCTGAGCCTCCTTTTCTTCCAGGCAAAACCACCCCATCTCCCTCAGCCACTCCTCATAAGACTTGTGCTCCAAGTCTTTCTCCAGCTCTGGAAAGGGCAAAATCCCTCTGTCTCATTAGCATGACTGAAACATCATTATGCACTTGAACTGTTTTTATTTATAAAGTAATAGATTAGGGATGCTTTTTTTTACTTACTTTCCATTTAATTTCCTGGTACGTTTTCCTGGTGTACTTATTTGTACTAGTCAAGGTTTCTTCTCAGTCAGGAAATTTTGCAGCATACTCCACTATATATGAACTCCCTACTGGTGAAATGTGAGCCTCTGAGCTTTGGTGATGCCATTGGAGAAGAAGAATGTGAGACATCAGGAAAGGAGGCAAAGTGTCTTTCAGGGGCTTCTGTTCTGCAGGCACTCAGGGCAGCAAATGGGGCACTGGGGACTAAAGTCCCTTCAGGCATGCACAGACACTCGCTGCCTCTGACCTCTGCTGTCTGTCAGTCTCGGGATGGAGAAGAACCAATGACTGAGCTAGGGGAAGGCTGTACAAGATGTCTCTTACCTGCAATGTCCCTTCCTGTGCCATGACAACAGACTTCCCCATAAACTGTTCTTGCATGCACACACAGTCTCCAGGTACCTCGCAAACCCCTGATTAGCAGAAGTCAATACTTATAATTATCTTACAGAGGAGATAGAGAAGTTAATTGAAACTTATCCAAGGTTACATACATAGCAAGACATGTTGAAGTAATCCAGGAGTTAATGTTAATGTTCTTCCCCAGAGACACAAGCACCACATCTCTCCTTTCAATGTAATTATGCAAACACTGTCCATGACACTAGATTTGTGTTAAAAAATTGTACAGTGATATGCCTTACATGTGGAAACATCACTGTGCAAAGAGAAGATATTGGGTTTTCTGTGAGGAACTTGGTGAATTATCTTGGGCAAAACATTTAAGGCAGATTGTACCTCTTTTTACTCATCTCTTAAAATTAGGGAGAAGTTGTCTCTTTTTTTAAAGTGCATTAAGATTCTGGTGAAAGAACAGGTATTGCTACCAAAAGTCCTCCTTTCTCTTTCCCATCCATTTGGGATGGGTTTGGAAATAGGTAACTGTGTAATCAGATGCAACAAAGTCTACAACTTTGAAAAGCTGCTCTTCTTATGGTAGAAGTAATGGGAGTCTTAAGTCCTCCAGAGAAACAGTGAATTATCCTCCTGCATGTGAATCAAAAAGGGAAAAGCGGTAGAAAGAGAAATTTAATGGACAGATCCAGTCCCATCTGAAGTAAGTAAAATGCAAGAAAGTATAGTAGAAAGTGTACCAGGCTGATGAAAGAGCCCAGAGACTGGAGGCCATGTGTTGTGTCATGCAATGGCATAGCAGGGTTCTCATGTCTCCTTCTCAGAGCTCTGCTAATTTCTCACTGAACCATGAGCTAACCACAGAGACAAGCCACTGACGTTGTATTCCCAGGGGACCTCTGCCACCAAATGCCCATGCTAACATCCTTAGGAATCCTGGGACATTCAGCAAAAGTGATTGATTGTCTTTTTTTTTTTTTAAATGTGGACTTCAAATTTGCCTTGCTTGTGTTTCAAAGGATCTCCAAATCTTTACTGCATATCACTTTGTGTGCCCAATTACATGTTTGAGAAACATCAGGAAAAGATCATTAGTTTTGCATTCCTTGGATTTTCTACCAGTGCCTCTTTGCCTGTGAGTTATACATGAAAGAAAAACTGCAGCCTGCATTCCAAATAAAGAATGCTTCTCATGGAATATTGGACAGACTTTGTCTCTAGGACCGAATGAAGGGTCAATTAAAAAAACCCAAACAAATGTAAGAAACCCAGATAAAGAAGAGAATCCCAATTCTAATTATCCTGCTCTTCCTGTGATGTGGAAGGAAATAAGAATGCATAAAGAGTTTTGTGAGGATTAAAGTAAGCTGAAGAGGAACCTGAGGATTTTCTGTTATGGCTCGGAGTCAAGGAGCATTTGGATTCAGATCATGAGAAGAGGCCTTCAGTTGTATTTGCAGAAAGCAGTAGGGTCTGTTGATGGACATTTATGTTTCATGCCACAGGCAATATCTCCAAGAGAGTTGCTCCTTAGCACCTTTTCAGCTCCCGTGTGTGTTCAAAATGACTAAGAAACAGAATAACTGGTAATTTCTCTACTGTGCTGATAAAGCAAAATGTAGGACTGCTGTTAAGAACAAGATAAATAAATGAACTGGATGGCTAAAAATAGCAGGGGGGCCCATCTTAGCTGACTCATGAGCTTGTAGATGAAATCTGATGGAGACTAGCAGACAACATTAAAATAGGAAGCAAAGATAAATGTTGACAGGCATTAAATGAACGACCAAAAATGAATGGACCTTCAAATGGTCTGTGGGAGAGGAAAAACCATCCAAGCCGTTTATAATTAGTGGCCAAGCCGCTTATAATTAGTGATGTTGAAAATGCTGTTCCTTGTATCCTGTGCACCTGTCATTGGGAAATCAGCATGCTGCACAGATGTGGCTGCCCTGGAAAGCTCCAGGAAACTGCCCAGATAGACCTGTGGCTGATACAACACATCTAAGTGCATCTGTTTAACAGGCATCAGCACTTGGATTTTCTAAATGGCCTTTTTCTCTTCGTTTAGTTTTTTGCATGCTTACAAGTAACTGTCTTCACATTACAATTTTGTGCAATATCAAAAACCATGCAGGTAGCTAAGCACTGTTTTGTGCCAACAAATCAAGCAGCCAAACCCTGTGCTTTCCAGTCAGTGAAGGTAGAATAACGCAAGTACAACTGTTTTCACAGGTAAAATCACACTAGTCAACAAAAGCTGGCTATGATTATTAAGGTTACAAAGTGCCATTCACAAGTTCTGGATAGAGATATATTTTTTTTTCTATTTTGCCGGAAGTTTTGCCCACAGATAAGTATCAGCCTATGTGACAAAACCTGTCTGTAAGTGTGTTCAGGTTTCATGAGACCACTTTAAGAAAGGCATTAATTGAAGCATTCAAAATATTTGTTTCTAGTTTTTCTGAGGTGTAATGTTTTCATTTGGAAATTGTGCGTTTTGTGCAGGTATTTTTCCAAAGTTCTACAATATTTAATGAATGAGTAAATCAAGAATGCCTATTGGATTCATGCTACAGGACTGAATTAATTTAGTTACTACAATCAGCAATTAAAAAATGAACAGTAAGCTTCAAGAGAGATACAAATGAAACTGGCCTTGGCACTGCAGGTAGACATCATTCTAAAGTAAAAACTTCCATCTTCTGTAGCACAAGAAATTTAGGCTAATTGCTAAGAGGAATTTTAGGCCCATGTTTTTTCTGCTCTATTCTCGATGTGGGCATGAAGGCTTTTTAGTCCAAGCTTCAAGTGGCATGATGCCAGATCAGACAAGGTCTAGAGATTAGTCATAAGGAAGTAGTGCCACCTGTACTCTTTGGATAGACACTAGAAGAAAGTCTGGCTTCCCAAGGATGTGTGTCCCTGACCCAGCCCTGATGTTATATTATGGCTGTGGAACAAGTTCACTGCTCATCAGACAGTGGAGAACCCACACAGCTCAGAGCACCTTAACATCAGAGCAGACTGACTCTTGTCTAAAAAGGCTAAACTTGAGTTAAAGCCTTTCAGTAGCCAAGGTGTTGATAATGTCTGTCTTCCAAGTGGATACTCGGATTAAAAACATGAGGAGGACTCAGCAATGCATGATTTCCTTTGCAGAAGTCTAACAGAACTAACCAAATATTTCTCCTCTGCTTTCATGAAACTTACTATATTCTTGAAAAGTGAGAGTAGTAAATAATTCTGAGGCTTCTGCACTTCAGATTTTATCTGAAGTGATTGAAATGTCCCAAATGTATTGTGGGGAAGTGCCAGACCAGCAGATGCTCAGAAGTACACAGAATGTGTTCACTAAGTTTTATTTTCTCACAAAATGAATCTCAAAATCTTGACTAATTTTGCACATTTCTTAAGACCAAATGGCTTATAATGGTGATTTCATTTCAGCAAAGTAATAGTGAAGAGTGATCTAAGAGACCTACACCTGGTTTCCTCTTTACTTAAGAGCTCTTGCTGAATTTCCTAGGAGCTAGGATGTAAGTGCATTCTAGATCTAAGTGCTCTAGGGTCACTAAGGCTACTAGACACAAAGACTGCCCGGCCATGAGGGACAACTTTGGCAGAGATGCTACAAATATATAATGTTTCTTGTGGATCAAAACCACTGTGAATAATGAAAACCCTCCTGCACATACGTATTTCTCAGAATTTCTTCTTCTGAGAAGAAGGTAAATCTATCCCACCTGAAACCTGGGCAGTGAGCACATGCACATTAGTCCTCAGAATGCCCTTTCCATATATAATGCAGGAAATTGACTCTAGGAAGGAATTTCTACCATGTTTTCTCTTAGGAAGCACTTGCTAGTAGTTTAACCACATCAAACAGAAAGAAAATTTTTGACTGAATCTGAAATTTGTCTGATAAGGTTTGGGGTTACTATTGTCTTATAGTGTTACATGTTAAACCTTCATAAAAGTGTCCAAAGGGGTTTTTTGGACCTGTAACCTGACATGTGAAGAGGTGACTAATTGCAGCAATTTAATGTGCTGGAACATTAGCATAGGGATTTGTTCTTTTAGGATGTGTGGAAAGTACTTCTTTAAAAAAAAGAAATTAGATGCTTTAGTAAACTAGGAGAGATGAAAGCTATATTGATAGTTTGGGTTTTTGATAGATGCATTACTTCCACCTTGGGAAGGATGAATCGGGAAATGTTAGTACTTATAAAAAGAAATAACCTGACTGATGTCAGGAAAATATCAGGAAAGTATTATGAAAAATAAAGAATAGCTTTCCAAGAATGCACCCATAGAGACACAGGTTTTGTCCAGGAAAGATTGAATGAGACCAGTATCTTCCTGTGTGAGAAAGCCCTACCTAAGAAAATATGTGGTTATTTCCCTGGGATCTGTTGAAGGGATTAAATCAGCTTTCACAGACTGAAAATTAGCTTTTATGGATTATCCTTACCTCTGTTCTGGATCCAGTTACAACCAGTTTTTTAAAGACTGCAACCTTAGCAGAAAATGTTCTTACATTTAAGACCACCCTATGAGGCAATTTTATTTGGACCCATCCATCCCTTTAGCCTAGCTCTTCCTAAATACTAGCAAGCTAAAACTGCTTCCAGGGCTAGGGAACACAGAGCAGGCAGGAGGGACTCCCAGCTTCTTGGAAAGGTGAAAACAAGAGAACAGCACTCAAAAGAAACAAACCACATAAATAAACTTCATGACGGTACTGGGGTGATAAAGTACTTTTAGTTGCAACCTTGCTATGGCTACAATATTCAAGAAAAAATGTTGTACCAAGGGCAAAAAATTTGCTACATTTTACCCAGAGTTCCTTTTTTTGTTACTCTGGAAACACTGTCAGTCAAATTAATATGGGAGGAGCTTAGTATAGACAGGAGCAAGTACCTGGAGAAATGTGTGCTTGTAAATGTTCCCCCTTTCTGATGTGAAAAATGCAAGGTGGTCAGAGAAAGCAAGTGCTTCACCTGTTTGATCTATTAATTTTTTTCAATAAACCCAGCTCCTTCAAAGGCCTAGCCAAAAACTCTGTTGCAGTGACTGTATGCCCCTGACGAAGATCAGCTTTGCCCTCAAAGAGTGCAGGAGCCTAGGCAAGCAAAAAAGGACAAAAGCTCAACAAAAGCAGTGTTGGCTATCCTGAATCTGAGCCTGTAAGTGCATAGGTGCAAACTGACTTTAGGCACCTGAGGAGTCTCACAGGTGCTCACAAAGCCAGCAGTGGCCAAACACCCAGCCTGCATTTCCATGGATGTAGTGCTGAGGATGGGTCCAGATGCAGAGATATTTACTGGTGGGCGTTGCAATTGCTTGGTGAGTGAAGCATGAACTACCTGCATGGATCAGGGAGAACACAAAACCTACATTTCCACACAGTTTTTTGGCAATGCAAGGGATTAAGGAGTAATTTTTGTCCTGACACAGTTCCATCCTGTTTTATACCTTGTTGATTAAACTGCTTGCAAAAATATGTGTGAAACTTCACCCATCACTGCAATCCTTCAAGCTCTGCATCTGAGGGTTAGATTTCCTAGTCAGATAAGTTCACTTAAAGCAGAGGTAAAAGAAGATATAGAACAAGAATAAAAGGGCAGCTCTCAGGAAGGAAAACTCAATTCCTCCACAGCTTCTACAAAACTGGCTCCTTACACTCCCTGGAGCCTGGGTCCCAGGGCACTTGGAGACTGTAGAATCAGAGCCACTACCCATCTACCTCTCCTTTTTTAATTTTTTCTTTCCCTCTCTTTTTCCCAGCCTGTATGCTGCGTATTATTTGTCTGACAGTTACCTTGCACTTGGCGCTGTGGTAGGCAAAGGTTATTGGAATTTAAATGTAAAGTTCAATGAATATAAAATTAAAAAATGCCTTGGAGACATTGCTGAAATGAGATGCCAAATCCCAGAATTTGTATCTTTATGAGGAAAATTTGAATACAAAACACCAGGGTTTATGGCTCTTGCACATATTAATTCATACCAATCCATGTTCTAAGAGGACTAAAGGGGCTATTTTTCATCTTGGGCTGAGACAGGAACTCTTCCAGATTTACTGACTTGCTGTGAGAAATATGCTTTATCCGGCTGATAGATATCTTTAAAATGTAAATTGGAATGGTGAGCTTATCACAAGACTGCCATTAGCAGCTCATAAAATTCTTGGTGTTGCAGGTAACAAGAGATTTTAGGAACAAGGTGAGCATGCTGGTCAGCAAAAACAGACCCTAAACTCAATATTTTATTTTCTGTCTTACAAGAAAATTACCAGAACTGAAATCAAAACAATTTTTATTATACATCCATCTCCTTGGCAACTAGCAATTGCCATGACTTTGTGGGAGGGTCTAGATTTTAAAGGATATTGTTATAATTGTGCAAACTCAAGAATTGCATATAACCTGCAATCATCCCTGGAAGTGCTCAAGGCCTGACTGGATGGGGCTCTGAGCAGCCTGGTCTAGTGAAAGGCATCCCTTGGCAGGCTGGTTGGAACTAGATGATCTTTGAGGTTCCTTCTAACTGAAACCCTTTTATGGTTCTATTAGTCAGTGAATTCTTACCTCATCTTTGGCCCAAATACTTTGTCTGTCTGGAGAGAGAAAGGAGAACCATTTGCCCTATGGAAACCCCAAATTTTGTCCTTGAGGATTCCTGTCCACTTCTGTTGTGTCTAACACCCTAGAGGAAGTCCTTTGGGTTTGTACACTTTATTTGTTGCAGTGTGAACAGGTCACTTCAGGATTTCATTGTAGAGAAACCCATGGCTCAGAAGCTTGAAAATAACAATGCTAGCAAATGATCGCAAAGCCTAGAAATTTCCTCTGTAAACAAACAATATTTACATTAGTTCCTTCAAGTGCGTGCGATAACTGGAACGACAGTGGCTGTCACCAATTTGCCCTCTTGCTGGCAAAAGCACATGCTGCACTCTCTGTGACTGTCATGCACACGTGTGAGCACACACAGGCAGACGATGTGCTTTCGAGCCATCCACAGATGGTTTCCCCATCAGGGTTTGCTTTGCCATTTAGGCCTCCTGCTTCACATCCTCCTCTCGATGCTTCAGTCCCTATTTTATGTAATTAACTTCTGTTCCTCCCCCCATTTTTTTTTTCTCGTGAATGCTCTTTACTCTGACGCTTAGAGTCAACCATCTCTCCAAAGCTCTGTGATATTTACCAGCATCCGGAAAAAATGTGGTTAGAGAATTGAGACACTTAAAGGAAACACTGCTGTCGTAAGTGTGCATTCACGTTTTTGAATAGATATTTGGAGGGTGGGAATGTAGATGAGGGAGAAACTATGAAAGGGCTTATTACTAATTAACTGTATCTATTTCTCCCCTTTTTAAACTGTTTTTTGTTTATAATTTCAGCTGGTAGGGTAATACACTAAATTAAAGCTGCAGAATACATTTATAATTAAGAATGAAAAAGCCAATTGCCTGTTACTAAACTACCAATTGATAATATCATAGGGGATATTTATAGCTCTTTGGTGTGTATGCCACAGATTTGCATCAATAACACACTTGCTTATCTCCAAACATTTTATTCAGTAGCCCTTTATTTACTATTGAAGGTAAGGATTACTCTTCTCAATCCATCCTTTCTAAAAGTGTCTGGCTTTCATCTTGTTTGTAAAGCTCAGCAAACACAGATGCTTCAGTCATTTCCTCTCCTATGAAATAGTAATAACAGTATATAATTACTGTCATCACACCATGCAGAAAACCTTGTTGTAAAGAACACACTATACATAGTTCGGCACTCATAGCATCTTGCATTTCTACAGCTCCTTTCTGACTCATCTCACATATCCTAGAGAGGAGATACCAAGCCATCTTACCCATGGGAGGAGTCAGGAACCTTTGAGCAGAGTCCTAAACATATGCCCTTAGTTTTCATTCCTTTCACAGGAAGATAGAGCAAGACCTGTTTAAAGAGTTTTTAAAACATTGCTGAGGTGATAGTTTTTGTTTTGTGTTTGGTATGTGTTACTGGAGGGTTAGGAACTCGAAGCACAAGTGCCAAAAAGGTGCTAAGTGTATGAGCACCTGCATGATTGAGGAGGGATATGGCATATACCAAACTGTGTTGCGAGTTTATGTGGTAGATGTAGGTTAAAGAGAGGCAAAATAGCCATGTTGGGAATTGGAACCTGAATTGTGCTAGTGCCGCAGGGGAGAGTCTTGGAGAACACACCATCTTATCAGGAGAGCTTGGGAGACCTCTTTTAAAAATACAGCTCTTTGTCTACCTGCCCCTTTCATCAGAAGGAGAATGAGGGCTAGAAATGAATGACTTACCCATTCATCAGCTCTGCTGGATAGCAGGGTCTGAGAAAGAAAGAAACAGAAAGAAAGCAAGTTAAGCTATGTCCTACATGTGTGGGAAGAATGTTAGCAGACCTGTGCAAGTAAATATTCCTAAACCTGAAGCAGGGCTTCAAATTCTCCCGGCCACAATCGCCTCTCCAAGCCAGCCTGTTAATGAGTTTTGTTTACTCTTCAAAGACACATCCTTGCAGTTTAAGTGACAAAAGTGTGTGAGAGATTGGAAAAAAGGGAGATAATGGTGCAAAAAGAATTGGTGGGGTGCAAGGGAGGGCCATGGAGATAGGCAAGAATTTCACTGTCACTACAACAGCAGGGGTGTAGTGTGAGAGCCTGTGGTTGTCCAAAAGCTTGCCAGGAGCCTAAGATAGCAGAATCTTCCCCTGGCTCCCTTCTCTTTGGAGCTAGATGCTGTCAATCTTTCCATGTTTTGGATGAGCACAGGGTGAAACCAAGGCAATTTCACAAATGATTTCTGCTTCCAATGCTGTCTATCATTAATTTTATTATGAGTGAGCAAGTGACTTGCCCCACAACTGGCCAGATAATTACATGGTCATTATTAAACACATTACTGAAGGATAAAAATGCAGTTATTTTTATCCCTAAAGTCAGCTGCTTCAACCCTAAAACTAATTGCACATTATTATGCAACAGAATGTAATTATTATAGATACTGACTCTAGCTTCTACCCTCAAAGAAGCAGACACTTTCAAAATAAATCTTTCAGGATTTTTAGTAAGCTGTGCAATCTGTGGTAGGAGAAAAAGAAAGAAAGAAAAAGAAAGAAAGAAAGAAAGAAAAAGAAAGAAAGAAAGAAAGAAAGAAAAAAAGAAAGAAAGAAAGAAAGAAAGAAAGAAGAAAGAAAGAAAGAAAGAAAGAAAGAAAGAAAGAAAGAAAGAAAGAAAGAAAGAAAGAAAGATAGAAAGAAAGAAAGAAAGAAAGATAGATACAGATTTTATCATGTTTTCATAACACTTAACCGTTCCACGTTGAAGGCTGATGCTTTTAGGTGTGACTCCTGAGAGCAGGCATCACAAAGTCTCTCTGGAGGTAGATGTTAGGTAAAACATAAGAGGAAAGGTATTTTAATCATATTTGTTGATGTTCCTTTCAACTCTTTTTGTTTCTTTCAGGTACTGTTGCGTGATTTACAATGGAAAAATTGCTCTGCGGCATCCTGGTATTTGGAATGGCTGTCACAGTCAACGCTTGTCCCAAATATTGTGTCTGTCAGAACCTGTCTGAGTCACTGGGGACTTTGTGTCCCTCCAAGGGTCTCCTTTTTGTACCGCTGGACATAGATAGGAGGACTGTTGAACTCCGTCTCGGGGGCAACTTTATTATTAATATCAGCCGGCAAGATTTTGCCAATATGTCTGGACTTGTTGACCTTACTTTGTCCAGAAACACCATTAGTTACATACAGCCCTACTCTTTCACTGATTTGGAGAGCCTTAGGTCTTTACACCTGGACAGCAACAGGTTGCCTGAGATTGAAGAGGATACTTTAAGGGGTTTAATTAACCTTCAGCATTTGATTTTAAACAACAACCAGCTAAGCAGCATTTCCGATGAAGCCTTTGAGGATTTTTTGCTGACATTGGAAGACTTAGACCTTTCCTACAATAACCTCCGAAGCATTCCCTGGGAATCTATAAGAAAGATGATAAACTTGCATCAGCTCAGTTTAGATCACAACCTAATAGATTATATAACTGAGGGGACATTTGCAGATCTTCAGAAATTGGCCAGATTGGATCTAACGTCCAATAGACTTCAGAAACTACCCCCCGACCCTATATTTGCCAGATCACAAGTAATTCCATTGATTGTTACCCCGTTTTCTCCACCTCTGTCCCTCAGCTTTGGGGGCAATCCACTGCATTGCAACTGTGAGTTACTGTGGTTAAGGCGACTTGACAGAGACGATGATATGGAAACCTGTGCCTCTCCGCCAAGTCTAAAGGGAAGGTACTTCTGGTACGTACGGGAAGAGGAGTTTGTTTGCGAGCCTCCTCTAATTACACAACACACTCACAAGCTGCTGGTTTTGGAAGGGCAAACTGCCACGCTGAAGTGCAAAGCCATTGGGGACCCCACTCCCATCATTCACTGGGTGGCCCCCGATGACCGCCTCATCGGGAACTCCTCCAGGACGGCTGTCTACGACAATGGCACTTTAGACATACACATCACCACCTCCAAGGACTACGGAACCTTCACGTGCATAGCCGCCAATGCTGCGGGAGAGTCCACCGCAACCATTGAACTCTCGATCGTTCAGCTTCCCCATCTCAGCAACGGCACAGGCAAAGCGGCTCCACCGAAATCCAGGCTCTCAGACATCACCAGCTCCACCAAGTCCAATCGCGGAGAAACGAAAGGCCCGCCAGAAAGGGCTGTCCTGGTGTCAGATGTGACCACTACCTCAGCTTTGGTCAAGTGGACAGTCAGCAAGTCGGCCCCCCGGGTAAAAATGTATCAGCTGCAGTATAACTGCTCCGATGATGAAGTCCTGATCTACAGGTAAATGCAGTTGTTGTTTGGTCCGCTGATGATGGCAGGGAGCGGAAATCAGCATAAAAAGTCTTTTTGGCTTTTTACTGACTTGTCTCTGAATTAAGATGGCACTGCCACGGTAGCATTAGTGGTGTCTGATAAATTTGCATTCCCTCTGTCAGTTTGCCTGTTGGTCAGTTCATCACTTTTCTGTCCAACTCACACATTGCAAATCTCTGTAGTACTCACTCTCTAACCGCAGTTTTCAGTAAAATTTTCAATTTGGGAAGAAAAATAGTACTGCAATTGGTAGCCTCCTTAGAAGCCTTAACAAAGAAAGGAAAACTTGAAGACTAGAAGTCAGAAATTTCCCTTTCCACCTCCTGTAGGTGGGATTGAAACAGACTACTTAGGGAGGAAGCAACGTGGGAGGAAGTTTGTGCTGTCTACCCATAACACAGGATCTAATTATTCTGTGATTCAAGATTTGGGGTTGCTAACAAGACATTTTTCACCTATATGAAAGAGCTTGTTTCTTATTTCACTGACATCCATTTTACACAACTCTAATGGCTGACAACTTTGGAGAATTTAATTTTTTATACCATATTAAGTGCAAGAAGAGGTAGATATAATTTCAAAATCAAACCCTGAATGTTCCTTATGATCCTCCAGTTCTACAGCTCCTCTGACTTTTAATGATGTGAAGCAGGAGTCATTTTTGCAGTGAAGCAGCAATAAATTTTAGGGACTGAAAATATGTAGGAATAGTACAAGAAAACAGTACTACTGAGTTTTTCCTTCTGTATTGGAAGAATGATTGACATATTATCTTCATGCTAGTGATGAATCCCTAGAAACTGCTCTTTCCTTCCTTTTTATTGCAAAGATTGCATTGAACTGAATTATGTCTTTGGTTGTATATGATCTACCAACAGAAGTCAGAATCTCATGGAAAAGTAGAACCAAAGATATCAACCCTTACAGCTGTATAAGCATCCTGAAGAAGTGGAGAAATATTGGATCTGGTAGAGATATAAAGGGATTTTGGGGTTTGACTCTAATTTGAGAATAAACTGTGGCCAAAATGTAGTCAGACATTGATTTTCATGGTAGGTTTGGTGTTATTACCTGTTGGCTATTCTGTTCTTCTCCTGCTGCCTGCAGGGCAAGCTGAGGCACTCATCAAGTCATGGTACTCAGCCTCCAGATCCCACGACAGGCCTTGTTATTTTCTTTATCACAGGGTGGTTTTCTTTAGCATGAGGAGGTCAAAAGGAGAGATAGTAAAAGTTCATGTGACATTTTTCCTTCGCCCTTCTCCTGCAATGAAATCTAATTTTAAAGCTTCTCCAGAACAGAATGTTTAGTTGACATGGACAAAATTTTGTGCCAGCAATATCTTTATCTGAATCAGCTGTAGAGTGGAAAGACTAAATTAGTCTATTTAGCTACTCCAGATACCCTCACTCATTGCCAAAAGCAGTAATATTGACCAGCAAGTCCAAAGAACTTTTTTTTTTTTAAATGATATTTATTCAAATACTGAATTAATCTGAGGAAAATCAGTTCTGTCCACCTCCATTCCTCAATTATAAAAATATCTTTAAATACTCAAACTAATTAGGAAGTGAAAATTATTTGTTTTGCTCTGGCTAATGTACAGTGGAACCAGTATGTTAGCTTTGGGAATTGAAGCCATGTGGATTTAAGTAGAATGAAAGGATAAGATAAAGTTAAACAATGATAGATATTAGGAATAGAATGAAAGAAAACATGCCAGTGCCATTTTTTTTCCCAAAGGAGTGCTTTTGGCAAAAACTCAGCAGTAATTAGGATGTTAAGCACAATGTAAGGCTGAAAAACACTCTGAAGGATGTGTAAGTCATATGTTCATTGTACAGTGAATTTGGCCCAGTGAACAGGAATATCCCTGCAACCAGAAAGAGAAGTTTGCAGGGGTTGTCAGACATTGGAAGTGGTTGGATGTGTAAATTTTCTAGGCAGGAGGATGGCCAGGGCAAAAAACCCAAACAATGCAAAAGCACTGACAGGAAGGCTAGGAGCTGGATAGGTAAGAATTGGGTGTCATGGGCAGAAATGAAGAAAGACAACATCTTGCCAGCCTGGTCCAGAAGAAGAAGTGGCTCTCAAGATGTTAGGTAACCTGTAAATTTTTATCATGTCCCCACTTCTACCTCTCAGTGAGGTTTTGGCCCTTTGCTGCTTTACTTGGTTGTGGCTCAGTATTTAGGAGCTCAGTGAGGACAGTGCTATTTTGAAAAATCTCTCATCAGGCCTTTTTTTGAGGAGTCACTGATGTTGCATAGCTCTTTTCATTCACAGCTCTCAAAAGCACTTCACCAAAAAAACCCAAATTTTATTTGTCTACGTTTTGCACTAGGGAAAAATGAAGCACAGAAAGATGAAGTGATTGTCCAGAGTCTGAGAGTTAATCAATGGTACTTGTAATATCAAAATCAGTTCTTACAACTTCCAGTCAGGGAACCACTCAGTCCCTTAGAGTTAATTAACTAAAGCTGTTTTGCTTTAATTGGTCAGATGCATATCACTGCAATGAGTGTGTATAAAAACCTAAGGGAAAAGGATTTCTACAGTGCTCTGCTCTATAAATGCTGTGTATGTGCTAAATGGGACGTGATACTGCTTAGCTGCTAAAATGATGGGCACTTAATATACACTAAGACAGTCGATATTCCAGGACTGAGACACATCAGCTGTGCTCAGCTTTTAGGAATCCTGCTTCACTAGTAAGAAATGTATGCACAAAAGACAGAAATCTGCTGCATTCTCTGCTAAGAATTTTTCATTAACATTGTACTCATTGTGAAAGAGTGAAAGCAGAAGTTCTCCCCTCCCCATTGATGTCAACATCTCCCATCTCCCAGCATCAACCCAGGACACCAGTCCCATTCCTCCTTCCATTCCAGCTGTGGTCTTCCAGTGGGGGATGGTGCAAAAGGGGACTACAGTGGGGTGTTATGGCTCCATAAAATTTCATGGTTTGGGAGGCACTGGCAAATTTTGTCTGCTGGGCCTCCTGGTTGCTCTGAGCTGAAATGGTACCAGAATCTGAAGTTTGGCTTTGGATATACCAGCGCCATTATAATGAGGATTAGCAGGAGGAGCACCCTTTTTCTGCTTTTCCATCTGACCTTGTATTTGCTATCTCTTTGCTCAAGCTCATAGCAGGATTTTATCTCTTTCAATGCATTCAGGGTGCATGTTTCTGATGAATAGGTCCTGGATCTGCACTCCTTGGGTTTTAATGCAGCAGTCTTTCCATTCTTTCATCTTTTCTGTAATACCAACACCAGTTCCATTAAATGTGTGTTGCACCCATCGCTTTTAGCTGACACAAGAAGTTTGTTACAAATTTCAGAATTAAAAATAGCTCCTTATTTGAAGGAAAAACATTCAGAAGGAGTAGCCAATGACCAATAGAGAAAGGGATGGAAGAAGCCAAGGTCTACAAAGCAGTGTCTGTCCTTGGACTCAGGGTTAAAAGAGCGAACAGTAGGAAACCTCCTCTGGCACAGAAATCTTGCCTACTCCTCTCAGTCTAGACTCCAAAGTGTTTTAGATGTGTAAAAGCATCAGACTTATGATCAGTGCAACTTTGGTATTTGTAAGCTTTATTCATTTTGAATAAGGAATTGAAATTAAATATGATAATTTAGAAAATAATATCTTTGAGCCTCATTTTCCCATCTGTAACCTGGGTGACAGCACCACCTATCTCCACAGGGATAAACACATTAGAAAATATTATGGAACCAGGAGCCCACATAAATAAATAGGGAGACTTGCTTTGAAGTCATTGTGTGGTCTGCAGCAACAGGGATAGTCATGAATGATTAAGATAGAGCATTACATAACTGCAACACTTGAATTCAAGTAAGGCATCTGGGGAGAGAGATTGTGGTTTTTTCATGTGTAGAGCACCCCACATGATGGGAGACCAGTTTTGGCCAGAAGGCATTGGTGTAATATATACATTCCCTACTTTTTCAGAAGTGAATAAATCTGCATGTGTTTTGTAGAACTTCCCAGGTCATGCTGAGCCTTCTAGCTGTGTTTTGAATTAAAGCAAAGATGCAGCCATTTAAAAATGTGCATCTGAAGTGCGACAATGGCATTAGATTTATGAGAGTTTTAAGTCTGTTTTATTTTGTGGTATTTCATACTAAAAGTGATGAAAACAGCTGTACAAATTAAGAATTACTGTAGCACTATAGTCTCCCTAACTTATAAATTCAGCACTGGGGAAAAAGAAAGTATTTTATATGCATCTGAAAGCTTATTTTTTAAATATATATTTTATGTAGCAGGCAGTCTAAACATTAAAATATGAATAAATGGCTCCACATCTCCAGTTTATTTAAACAATGGTGCCATGGATTTGATTACTTAAACAATATTTTTTTTATTTATACTTACACAGACTTACACAGTTCCTTTTACTGCAAGTGCTTTACAGGGTGGCTGAACAGAGATCCCCACTATCCTGTCACCTCTCAGTTAAATATTGGCTTCAGCTTAGCAATCAGGTGATTGTGCAGTTCCTTTTCATGTGCAAAAAATAGCTTCGGCATTTGCACTTATGGATACTTTAACCTAGGGAGGAAGTAATTAACTGAGCTTGAATTTCCCACAGCGTGGTGGTATAAATATACCCATGCACTCTCCTAGTCAAGTGCATGTCAATAAGAAAGTGCTTCATGACTAAGGTGCTGCAAACTTCAGGAATATCTAATCGATGTAAGGATGTTCTCCCAAAGAGCAGTGCCACACTGAGCATCAGAGAGAGTGTCACTGTCTCAAGCATCTTGCTAGGAAAGACTATCAGGTAGAGATCTTCCAGCTAAGGACTGAAAACAGAAGAAGCCCTGTCCTGTTGCTGGTAGGGCAAATTTTCTCAACAGCCTGATGTTGTAGCAAAATATGTTTATGTCATTTTCTCTCTGAAGAAAGTTAAAAATACAGAGTACTGGTTAACTTTGGAAAAGACAGAGGATTAATTTATTCTGAAACCTGAATATCAGTCCCTAGTTGTGAATTGGTCATTGGGTTCCAACAA
The DNA here is from genome assembly GCA_013400515.1 of Erpornis zantholeuca. Classification (NCBI taxonomy): domain Eukaryota; kingdom Metazoa; phylum Chordata; class Aves; order Passeriformes; family Timaliidae; genus Erpornis; species Erpornis zantholeuca. Next base: position 64,663 of record VZTN01029317.1, on the reverse strand, counting down.
ATGAAGACTTGCAGATAAATGCCTGCCACACTTCTACCCAATTTTCAGTTCCCCCTGTCTCCAACCTCACTAGGCACTGACCTTCTTCCCAGGCTCACATCTGGAGAAAAATTCCCTACTCAGCCTCAACATATTAGCTGAGCTATTCCAGTTGCATTGCCTGCAGGATACAAACCTTTATCTGGCCAAAGCATTTACATATTTAAACACTAAATAAAACAACAACTGGGAACATCACATGAAGGCATTAATCACCATGTATTAATCTTCTGTATTTGGTCAGGAGAGACAGCCACTTTATAAAAAAAAAAACAAACATAAAGCCACAGTCCTAAAAGGAAACAAAATTTATATAATCAGTGCAGAGAGAAGTTTGATACATTTGGTACTTCAGATCATTGGAGAGTGGTTTGCAGCAGTAGTGTATATTGGCTTCTAGAGTACCCTCAGCAAGAACAAGCTTGCTGAAAGGCATCAGACATAATGAAGAAGCTGCTTCACAGAAGCTTTTATTCTGGGACTGTGGGGTTTTACTTGTGCCTGATGAAAATATTTTTATCTAGTCTTTTATTTGTCTTTTATTTTCATTTTCTTTCTTTTGCTGGGGGAAGTACAGGGACAGGGTTTTTGGGGTTTTTTTTGGCTTGTTTAAAAAGAAAACGTAGTTAAAATGAGAAAAATTACAAGTATTACCAGATAATGAAATGGAGAATAGAAATATAAAGTATGAAATTAATATATAAAAATTCATATATGCAAGGAAAGTAGACGTACATGTCAGTACAGGACATGTCAGTAATGCCCCTAAAGTCATCCTAGATTGTTGAGACAAACTATCATCCACTTGGTGCTTGTAGAGAAACTGATGAGGAATCCTTTGGTCAGAGTAAATCCAGTTGTGGATGAGCAGAGGCAGACCATGCGGATGCTGCCTAGACCATTTTCTTGGTTGACCACTGACACAGAAGGGCAAAATACTAAATGGCCCCTTATCTCTAGAGCTTATCTCTAGAGGAGCTTTGGCCCTGGCACGAGCATGTGAGATGTATGTGAGGCTCATGAGAGGGTGCTTGCACTGCTGCCCAACATGCTGCAGTGCCCCTGCAGAGCAGGGCAGGGCAGGGCAGGACAGCACTTGCTGCTGGCTTGGGGGCATTCCCATCTCCTTCAAAGTTTAACTCCTGCCAAATAAGGAGGCATTATTGAGGTCTGTGGAGAAGCTGTGTGCTGCAGCTCTACCCCCAAGCTCAGGCAAACAGCCTGATTCTCATCTTGATGCCAGGATGATTGTCTTTTATACCCCTCTTATATACCCTTTTATACAGTTTATGTATTCTTAGTGCTTTTAGCCTACATGTAATTTTCCAAGCCTGATAACTTAGCTGAGACCCACTGTACTGTTAGGCCAGAAGACCAAACATCCTGGAAGTCCCAGACACCAAGGTCCTCTCCAGAACACATTTTTGTAAACTAAGATAGGCCCATCCAGGGGGAAGGCTCCTCAGGGAGAGTTCACTAGAGCTGCTCATTGGGGAATCTTTGATAGATGTGCTAATTTGCAAGGCCTATAATTGTGTGCATTTTGGTGTGTGGGGGTGGTGTGTGCATTTCGGGGCATTCCACCTGGATGAAGTGCTGCACCCAAGGATCCTTAAATAAATACTGAGGTAAAAACCCCTTTTCCCCATAAACCGTGTTTTAGTTTTGAGACCAGGGAAAGGCAACTATCTCACCCCACATCTAGGGGTGTTGCACAAGGTGGAGAGGAAATCAGAATCACTTTAGACAAGCCTCTCAGGCACACGATGTGATTCTTAGGGCAGTCCTGTGCATGGCCAGGAGCTGGACTTTGATGATCCTTGTCGGTCCCTTCCAACTCAAAATATTCTGTAATTCTGTGATTCAGCATAAGACAGCAGTACTCCTGTTTTACCTCTACCAATTATTAATTCAGCTCATTAAAGGCTGAGCATTTTCATTTGAGGGGAATTCAGGATGAGCTAGTTCTTGCCCATAGCATCTGCCACATCCCCTCTCTCACATGCTCTGAACCTAAGTGCCAATATCTGTCCCCACCCTTTATTTCAATAAAAAATTATACATTTGATGCCAAAAATAACTATTGAAATAAGATTTTTATTTCGCTTCGGGTGGGTCAATAATTTGATCTCTAAATTAAAAGCTTTAAATTATCCATAATTTGTGTATGCAATGCACATTTAACCATCCAAGATGCTCTACTTGATCTCCAAGTTTTCACTTCAGTGCCTACAGCAAGTCCCCAATACTCCTTTTCTCTCTACTGCTCATCCATTGAATTCTAGTTGGTGTCAGAGATCCACTCTAATCTTTCCCTCATTTTGGGACACACCTACTGATATCTGTGTCCTTTTAGGAGGAATGGAAAAGGTATCAGTAACCACAGAGTGTGACAACTACTCTTAGTCTTTCTAAATCTGTAGCTGAGAACTTCCTTGTTCCTCTCACTTCAACCTTCATTTCAACTGGGTCACCACCAATTCAGACTACTAAGAAATCTCCTTCAAGTGTGTTGAACCAATAGGAAAAGTAATGGATGAAAAATACCTGCTTGAAGGAGATGATGATTTATTTTTATTCACAGGTGTTTTGCAACAGAGTTATAAATTTAAAAAAAGCTTAAAAGCTTATTGTGCTCTAAACCACTATATTACTAAAATTTGCCTTGCTAGTTTTAGATCATTTTGCTTAGCTGACCTCCCACTTGCTCATGTGCAGGTTCCAGGCTGTGGGCAGGTGAAAGAGAGTGCTTTGACAGCTCCTACCTCCCCAGCTTTTTGACACCCCACCCCATACAGCTCCCGTCTGAAGTCATGAGAAGGCCTTTTTTACCCTTTTCCAAGCTGATGTTGTTTTAGATTCTTGGTAAAAGGCTCTTAGAGGTGGGCACCTGCTCCTCCTGCATCAGGTTCCTATTACTCCTTGTTTCCAGTGCTGAACAGTTGAGCTCTGACTGTGAGTCTATTGTTTTGAGGGTTGTGCAAACAATTACATTTATTTGGTTGTGTAGGACTGTTTTATCTATCAAATACATGAGACAGGACAAGGAAGATGGCAGGGCAGGGATAAGGCAGAATTACAAAGGCAGCCAGAACATAGTGCCTTATTTCACTGGTGTAGCTGCAGACTTACCTACCTACCCAATGGCTTCCTCTGAATTTCCTGTTATACCCTTTCTCTTTCACACCAGGCTGTCTGCTTGTATGCTCAGCTCTTTTCAGAAGAAAATGTACTTTTTATGTATGATGATGGAACTGGTTAACCCTAACACATAATAGCAATGATAGCCTTGTTTTCCTAGAGAAATGACTTAAAAATATAGAACTGAAAAAGACAGCACTGGAAAAATAACAAACAAAAAAAACAAAAAAAAAAACCAAACAAACAAAAAAAAAAAAACCCACCCCAAAAACCAAACACAAAACCAAAAACAAAAATAGAAGAATACACTGTACTGTATGAATTATATTATAAAGCCTTGATTAGCTTTAGCCCTCACAAGTCTGTTTATTTTTGGATTTTCCTATAAAAGGCAAATTTTCTGAGCAAACCCTTTGCATTCAGAATGAGCAAAAATCTTTTTTCAGGTGATACAGTACAAGCTGGATGCAACACTTTCTTCTCATTTGAACCTATTTTGGGGCTTCAATTGGGATGTTGATAGTAAGTAGTCTGTGTTAATTTTCTGGTTAAGAGAGATGAAAGAAGAGGATTCAGACAAGCTGAGGAACTTAAAATTTGAGGCAGAAATCAGGTTCATGTTCCACATAATTTTTTGAGTGCTGTACTCATAGGTTTTCAACGAAGGCTTGTACTACAAGGAAGTCATTTATCTTATCTTTGTTCTTAAAAGGGCACAGCAGAAATGTAGGTCAAATTTTCAGTAGTAAAGAAAAAAATGTGAGGTAATGGATGTCTTTGAAAGCTTGATAAACATTATTGCATTGTCATACTACCCTTTTCCCCCAAATGTGTTTTGTTTTGCTGTCTAATATGCACAGTACAGACATGTACCCAGTAATCCATGATAATCTTTAATAGAGTCAAGCAAAATGGTAATCCAGCCCTAGCTGAGGATAGCAGGCTAGTACTTTTATCTAAAGAAACGTTGAAACGATAATGCCATTGAGAATTGTATATGTTTAAGAAGAAATGCTCTGTTTTTCATAGCAGAACGAGCAGGCTGATCTGCCTTATTGTCACAGCCCTACTGATCACTCAGAGTCACAGCATGATCATATTACATCCTAGAATATTTGACGAGAATCCAATAAAGTGGCTCTGTCCAGAAAGGAAAGGGGCTTTGGGCTTTGGCAGAGGGCACTGTAGAGTGGAAGCAAAATGTGTGCCACAGCAGCAGAGACGGAGGCACTAGTGCTGGGCACGAAAGAGAGGTGTTAGTCTGGCATCCCTGGGTGGGAAAGAGTCCAGCCACTACACAGCTACAGACATGCTTTAGGGTGGCTGACAAATCCCTGGAGGCAGCAAGGTAAGGCTGTACCCTAAGCCTCTTTTGTTCAGCTTTTACAGGTTAGTTTATTTGCAGAGCTGAACAGCTCGAGACAGCCAGCATTAGGCGTGAATTCATGCTGTATTTGACCATCTGTCCTCCCTCCCCTTCCGCTTGCATCACTTTGAATTTGTCTAAGTTTCGTAATATATTTATTATCTCAAAATTTACTTCATTTTGACTAGAAAAAAAACAAAAGCACTATTTGCTCAACCCTTTTTTTTTTTTTTTAATTATCCATTTATTTAATCGGTTTAGATTGTGGAATTGGCTCTTATGTAGATATCCCAGAATTTTCCTCAGAGTGGGGATTGCACAGGCAGTAGCTGCCCAATAGACATATGGGCAGCTGACAGCATCAAGACACACCACCAGCAGCTCTGTCGTCTGGCAGATTGCCTCAGAGAGTCAGGCTTGATGAATCAGCCCTTCTGCTGGGGCTGGGAGCGTGGGGCACGCCTCTGCTCCAGAAGGCTGGTGCAGAATGAGGAATATGCACAGCCTCCACGCTCATTGAACTGCAGGCTTGGGACGGCTGGCAGTGTCCAAAAGAACTCGAATCCTGCTGATTTGGGTGTGTAGAGGCAGAGTTTCAGCTCGGTTACTCTGGGACGAGGATGTGTCACTAGCTTGATGCCTGCTCTTCTCTCTGCTGCGGTGTGGAGTTTCGCAGCCTGGAACTGCCATGGGGAGGAATTTAACAGCACTGCCAAGGGACAGGCCATGGAGAAAAGAGAGAGGCGAGGAGAAAAGAAAATGGCTTGGAACTGTCCTGTCTCTCTGTGCCTCTTCCTTTCTAGACCTGAAAGGGGGCCAAATGTTCTTGTAAGCTGAGCAGGCAATGGAGCCAGCAGGATCCCTGCTTCTCTCCTCCACCCCTTGGTCCTTGCATCCTCCTTTGCTTGCTGTTTCAGTCAATGATGTGACAACCCCTGAGCAGGCAGAAGGAGGAACAGCCACCAGGAGTCACCTTCAGAACTTGGCTCCTCCAGCCCAGGACCTCATAGAGCCCAGGCTGGATGCCATCACAGGCTTGATGCCTTAAATGGCTACTTAGAAACAGAGACTAGACAGGAATAAAAGAATAAAGGAGGGATTTATTTGAAAGGCCTTCAGAGGTACACTCTGGGCTCCAGAGGGTCTTGTTTCAGTGGATCCCAAAATGGATGACAGGTCACGAGTTCTTCTCACTTTTATATCAGCATCAATTCACCAACCAGAACCCAGCCAATGATGGAATTTCCCCAAGCTTGCCCCCCTCTCCCCAAGATGATGGTTTAGAGTTCTTGGTCTGGGTGTCCTTGGAGAGCAAGTTAGAGGCTTTTTTATGTCTGTCTCAGCATGAGAGAACAGCACTTAACAAGCTACAGAAAACTTCAGAGTTACACTGGCAGTACAGGATTTGAAAAATATAAAAGTTAAAACCTACGGCATCAGGCTGATAGCTGAAGAGAGGGCAGGGATGGCTCTGTCTTCTCTGGGTGGTGTCAGACAAACCTCCTGCATTCTCAGTGGCATTAGAAATGCTGCAATCTCTTTGACAGAAAGAGAAAAAAAGAAAACAATGCAGAAGAACATCTGTCTCTTGTATGATTCGCTTAGGGGATGACCCCCGTTGAGGACACAAGGCTATATGTATGGCTAGTAGTTTAAATTGGTTTTTTGTTTCTCTGAGGACACTAGCAACTTCTATGAGGTGAAGAAATCTTTGCAAGGGGAAAGAGGAAACAAACAATGGGAGCAGGATTCCCACTTGTGAAGAGCATTAACTAAAGCCTGAGGGACTGAAGCAATCCCATTTCAGGGCACAGTACTGCACCTTTGCACAGCACAAGGCTGGTGTGGGGTGAAATCTTGTGCTATACAAACTCTGCCAAGTGAAAGTATATGAGGTTTTAGCTGTTTGATTTTGGGGGAGGTGGGTTTTTTCTCACTAAGACATAATACTGTTTTTTGGTTTACCTTTCCTCTTTTTTCCCTATTTGGGCTCTTTCATGGTAGATGATTGTACTGGCTGTGGTTTAATTAGCCAATTATGTCACAGCTGGAATATTTTTCAGAGAAAATCTTTTTATTTCATTTTTCTTAAACAGCTTCCATTCTGACCTGGATCCTGATAGCTTTCTGGTTCCTGTACCTGCCCAGTTAGGGCTGGGTTAACATGCTTGCCCATCAGTTTGTGAAACCATGTATGTCTGCATAAAACCTGTTTTCTACCCTCTTTATGTGATTTCAATCCAGAAACTTTCTGTGGTTTTAAGATAGCAAAAGGAGTCTGAGAAAACCCATAGAAGCTTACAAGAGTCCTTCTTCCGACTCAAAGTCTCTGAAGGCATGATCTACAAGTATTTGCCTGGCTCCTGCCATTTTCCTCCCCTCTGCTTAACCCCAGTTAAACTTGTTGATGACAGGGAGTCACATACTCAAAAGTGCTGCAAGTTTTTCAAGTCAGGTCACATTTACTAGTTCCCAAACAAAAGATGTTATCTTGAGGAAATTTTGAAGCTAGTACCTCAGTTTAGCCAAAGCAAACCATAGTCTGCATATAATGGGACAGAAACATCATGTAATTGACTGCTCTTGATATCGAACAAGGAGCAGATTTAAAAACTGATTAAAAACCCTGAGATCAATGGTAATTGGTCTTACAGTCATTGCAGCAGTGTGCAACATCTGTCTAGCACACCCTCCAAACACCTGCCTCTGCAATGGCTATGAAGAAACAAACCATGTATCAACTCAGTTTTATTTTCTAGCCCTGTTTAAAATGCAACAAACACTGGAATATCTCTCCCATGGGAAATTCCAATATTGCAACATCTGTTTCTGTCAAGAATCAGACTGAAAATTCTCCATAACAGTTGGTTTGTTTGCTTACGGGTGAAAAAAAAGAAAATAAGTATTTCATGTGGAAATGTGGAAGTGTTGCTATCAATCTCTTTGTGGATGTTACAGCTTTCGGAATGACAGTCCCATCTCCACCATACATCATGCCCCTTGAGGAGTTACTCTCCTCCTGGATGTAACTCCCTGAATTCATCACATTCACTTTGCTTTCTACCCCCTCACCACGGAGTTCCTCCTTCCAGCCCATATTGTCCCTGCTGTCAGCTCCTTCAGTGGCAAAGGGATGCTGGAGTGTTCAGGGAGAAGAGACAGCTGCTTGTGGATGAGTGGGAAAGGAGCAGAGGACATGGTGGAGGGGCAGAGCAAGGGCTGGGAGCAGAGCACCCCTCACAGGTGCCAGGGAGAGGAAGAACGCTGTGGATCCCCTCATCTATAGCTTTCATTTTCATTTTTCTTACAAGAGGCAAAAAAAAATTGATGTAGCAGAAACCCCTATTTTAACACTACAATTATGCTTCATTTTAGATATCAAATCAACTTTACAGTCAAAGTGTACCATGGGTTTGCTACCATCCAATGTTATTGCCTGTAGGATCTTCGAACACATGACCCAGGAGACATCCAAGTAATGCCAAATACTTTACACAAGCTCCTTCAGGGAGGGGATTGTTTGGCACAGGTAACGAGTCCATCTGCCAGGCACTAACCAAGCAGCTCTGCCTCACACAGTCACAGCTGCAGGAGCTAAAAACCTCCAGCTGAAGTTTGTGTCCTGGGAGTCATCACATTTGTCAGCCTTTCCCTGACGGTAGCAATAGATACCACACTTGTCCCATCCCAACTGCACTTCTCTGCTACTGGTGAAACAAAAAAGCACTTTGGTAAAAAAAAGGCCCTCTTATACATTCTCAGATAATGCGTGATGTTTTCCTTTTTGCTGGCAGTGGCAGCACAGCTGAGCAGGTGACACACATTGCTGACACACATTATCTGCAGTGCTGTCTCTCACACTTGTTTTAATGACAGTTCGAAAAGGCAGAGAGCTTCACAACAGTTAGCTAAAGGCAGAGGAATGGAGGTGGAAGATAAAATCTGAAAAGGGTGACATGAACACATAGAAAAGTACATCAAGGCAGAGGGTTCAATTTGGGGGAAAAAAATCTCTTTTATCTTTACTCCCTCTTTCCATTCTCAAATAAGAATCGCATGTAACTTTGCTTAGTGTGTTCCTTCTTTCCATTATTTTCCCCTCTGGATTTTTCTACAACTCGAGAGCCTAGTGGAGTTAAGTCACAACAGACCTCTTGTCAGGACTGGATCCTCTTTTCCCACTTGTGACTTAATGTATGGCCGGACTGAAATTTCTTTGCTTTTATTTTCTATTCAGAATTATCAAGCTTGAGGGTTTGTGAGATTTTTGCTAACTAGTGAACTGTGAGATCTACTGAAAACTGTTGACTTTTCTCTCATAGATTTTTCCTTTAACTGATTCTGCTAGATAGATCCTTTGAACCTGTTTTTTATCATTTGACTGCCTGTTTATCCTTCTGTTGTTTCTTCTTGCCTCACTATTTTTAGATGCCTCTTTTGATAACCATTATTTTGCTGAGCATAGATAGATGAACATATACTTAGGACACAGTTTCATGAGCCAATAGAGGATGCTCCTTATACATGTGTCTATCACAAACTAGTCAATGGTAACTACAGTCAATCACAAGTGGAACAACCTTCGATGCTACTTCCAAGGATGGGTTAACACAGTTCCCTAAAAATCCACTATATTCTCTACTCCACCACAGAGGTAAAATGAGGTGCTTTCTTTTGCTGCAGAGCAGGCCAGGAATGGAAGCAGAACAGACTTTTCTGTGGGTTTCAGTCCTATTTTTCATCCTCAGAAGCTATGGAAATTTAACTGCTCCTCAATCAAATCTGGATAAGCACCAAAACTTTGCAGAGACTGACTATTCAATGAAATATTTAAGCTTTTCTAAATTAGGCCATTGTTAATTCTAAATATCTATAGGTAGAACAACTCAGAAGTTTGTAGATCTATTTCCCCAAAAATGAAGACTGAAATTATAGAATGCATAAGAAAAATATGTAGGAAATAGTATTCTATTTCACTAATATTTTAAAGGTTTTCACTGACAAACAAGCTTCCTAAGTTCTGGTTTTGAAAATGGGTATCTGAACAGGCTAACATTTTTTGTTGAACGTATCAATACTCTTATTAAAAACAAAAGATTCAAACAAAACTACTTCATTTTAATATTTTTTTAAATAAACTGCAGCTTCTGAGAACTGCAAGAGACTTCTCTGTCATGGATCCAGAAAAGCTCTGTTAAACTTCACAGCTGAAAATTACAGTGCGTAGCAGAGTGTTAACTTTTTGGCAATATCACATGTCTTCTGTTTTGTTTACAAAAAAGTTGAGTGTAGTTGTCAGCCTACACAAAAAGGCTGCCTGGGTCCCCTGGAGAGGTTTCTGTACCCCCAGGTTTCAGTATTTAGCTCAGACAATGGCTGCAGAGGCAGCTCAAGGAGGGTTGCCTTTCCTCCTCCCACCAGCTCCCACAGCCAGCTGGAGTGGGGTGAGAGCCACTCTCACTTTTCCAGGGGCCACATCTCAGGTGGATCCAAGAGATGGGCTCAGCACAGGGCTGGCCCCTCGTCTTGCCAGGATGGAGGCAAGATTCTGTCTCTTCATAGTGATTTGGAGCTCTGAGCAGCCGGGAAGGTGGAGCTTTAGTGGCTGAGCCATTTCTAGGCAATCCACTAGTCTAAACATAGTCCAACTCTCTTTAATGCATGAATTTTTTCTACAGAGCTACCAGAAATAAAAGCTTTTGGTGGCTAAAATTGGCAGCTGCATCTCCAAATGACGTGACTGATACACTACTCCCACAGGCAGCCCTTTTGGAAGCTGGTTCGTGATGTTATTATACTGCTGTTTTGGGGATAATCTTGTCCTTCAGAATGCACTTCCAAGCACAACTGCAAATGAAATGTCTGCCACAGAAGCAGATAGAGTGGACAATAAATGATTGCCTTTCTGACATTTTCTTTCTGCAAAGCGAGCAGCAGTGGCCAGAGTTAAATAAGTGGCAATAATCAGTCCTAAACTACTTCTCTAGTTTCTCCTATCAGTGATCTGCTTTCCCCACTATTGTGTTACATGCATATGTTAACCTGAAAATGATACCCTGACTTATGAAGACACTCCTGTAGAGCTGGTGATTTCTGTTGGCTTGAAAGGATTTATGAGTTTATCTGTACCCAGGATGTTCCATCATTCTCAAATTCTCAGGCTTTCAGTAGCTGTGACCCTGAGGGGAGTGCAATGCAACAATTAGTCATTGGTAGCAATGGGACATCCTTCATGGGCACCATGTGCAGTTGTCAGTAGATCAGAGAACTGCTGGTGACCTTAAATGGAGAAAAGCAAAGGATAAAGGTCACCTTTGTTTCATCTACACAACAAAAGTTTTGAGAATGTCCTGTCTTGAAAGCACTAAAGATCTGCTGCACAAAACCCTGGGGCTGAACGATGCTGGCTTCCCCGAAGTGTGACAGCAGAATCACTTCAGAACAGAGTAGTACTGCAGAAACTAACATGCTAAGCTGAAAAGGTACTGGTTTTACATTCTTCTATGTTCATGTGGTCCTGTGACCTTCAGAAAAAGCTTCTACATATTTGGGGACTTTTTCTCTGTCACTTTTAATAGTGATAATAACACATGGAAGCACCTCACTGTCACAGGCATGTTTCAAGTGGAAGTGACTGGTTACAAAAAACCTATCTTTGGATACTCTAGTACTGGCTTTAAATATCCTTTATGCATGATATTACATGGTCTTCATTTTCCATGTTGTCTTTTTATCCCCTTTACTTTCAACCAGTTATCCTAGTTATTTTCCCATAATTAAACTGTTGATACTTCAAGTTTATCATGGCCTTGCACATTATTTCTGTGACCACCTGGGCTTTCTGAAGTCTGTCCTTCAACCATTTTATAAAAATGATTTTATAAAAAGGCATTGAATATTTAGCCAGTCATCTGGACTAGTAACAGACCACCCATCACCTATGAGATTATTTTTTATATTCCAAATCTCAACAACACCTTGACTCCTCCCTGCAAGTATAGAAGTTCATACCATCCTCTGACTCCTCCAAAAGCAAAATTCAGAACTTTAATGATTCATAACAGCTTTAAATAGATGATGTCCCTATCCTTCTTCAAATCTGTTCTTTGCTTTTTGGTTTTTCTTCACATGCAGATGTGTAAACCACTCTATCTTTCTCAGGCTGAAGTGAGGACCTATACATTCAAAGTGGAAATGAGCTGGGGAATTTTGGCCTTGTGGTATGAACCAGTAGAGAGAGGTAGAGTCATCAACTTTTCATCCCCTGAGAAATCCTTAAGTCCCCATGTCCAGCAAACCACAGTGCTGTGGATCAGTGGAAGCACCACTGGATAAAGTCTTCAGCCTGTGCTGGACTCTGCTGAACAGGAGGTCAGACTAGATGATCATGACTACCCATACTGCTTTTAACATTTGGGAACCGCCTCCTACAAAGGCAAGAATGTAAAAGCAGTCAAACTCTCAATCAAACTCTTCTGGTGAAGTCAGCAGGTTCAATAAAACCAAACACCTCTGTGTAAGATAATGCTACAGTTGTATGCATTAAGGTTTCAATTGCCTTAACTTTTTTGAGTGAATACTCATTACTTTAACTGGCAGTCACTACCCAGCAGTCATATGGATCTTAGACTCTATCAAAAAAGTGTTACATGGCCTCCTCTTCTTTGAGAGCTAAGCAGAGCCTTTCTAAATGACATGGCAGGGTCTGTCGATCTCTCAGTCAGTACTTGTCTCCAAGCACCAGCCCTCCTTGAGCATTACTGAAAGTAAGGCTGATTAAAACCACAGCTACTGATCATTTCAGAGACTTCTGGGTGTCTAGAAGTCTGGTAGGAAAGACCCTATCAAACCTTAACCAGTGTCCACCAGTGCAGAAAGCATATGGCAGGATCAAAGTCAGTCTATATCTCTGTTAATTCCCTGGGTAAACAATCAAGCTGTGATCCATGAAGTGTCTCCTATCCTGTTCCACTGGAATCTCGTTAATTGCTTTTATCTCAGCAAGATATATCTTGCAAAAAACACCCATACTTGAGTAAACTAAGATGATATTATGACACTTTGCATTGGGCTGCAGCTGAGATGGAAAAACATGAAAATGTATACTTCTTTCTTGCTTCACTATAGGGATGTTCTTCACAAACCAGTCCCTTGGATTTTTGCATCCAGGAATATTTTGAGTGCTGCAGACACAGCTGTCTGGCTTTCAGGCTGACTTCTGTGCTGTGAGTCGTTGTGGAAGAAGTTTGGTCCAGATGTGTCTTTTGGGCTGTACTGCTGTCTAGGACGGTCAATGGTCCCTGCAGCCATGTGTCAGTGTTGCCTCTTTGCTGCTTCTCCTGCTGGTTTTGGTTTGTCTGTGAGAAGGCCTCAAGCACTGCAAAGCCAGCAGGGCTGCAGGTGAGAGACTGCAAGAGCACATTTTTTTAAGAAATAATCCCATGCTCAGTGAAGTTGTACAGATCAGGGCAGGTTTATTGAGCACAAGGTCAGCCTGAAAACGCTTGCTGGTCATTATTGAAGGAATTGTTAAGACACAATGTGCTTGTGACTGGGTGAGAAGCCTCAGCACCAGAGACATCACTAGTGCACATACCCACAACTCTACTCTGATTTAAATCAAGATGAAAATGCTGATGCCTTTGCCTTTTTTGTGTATTTTCTCTTATGGTCATATTGACCAATATACTTAAAATTCACCTTTGTCTGAGTCATCCTGCATCCATGGCAAAATTTTTCTCCTCCCATCCTCCGAATTGTGCAATTTCTGCTTAGGTAAGGGGGTTGTGTTTCATTCAGTTTTCCTAGTTAGGGCTGTTTTCTTCATGCCTTAGAAAACTTTTGTGTGGGCAACTACACATTTCTCTAACAAGATTTAAATCTATTTTACCCAATGCACAGAACCATTGGAGAAGCCATCTCCACCTGTATAGGATTTTCTTATAGACAAAAATGGAGCCAGGTGTTCCTTCAACTCAGGGTAGCTTGAGTTATAGAAAGCATTTCCATTAACGACTAGTTAAATACTTTTGTATAGTGGCCAAAGCACTTTGAAATCCTCAAAACATTTGCCTGACACTGGAGAATGTTCACAGAAAAATTACCCTTTGCTGTCATCACATGAGTCACTCTGAAGATGTCCATAAGTCCATGAGGGAGACAGACTTTGTAATCTGAGAAGATTGCTTCGTGATAAAATATTATGCTAACACCTTTGCTCTCAAACTGAGAGCAGCGTAGAAATTTGTAACTTTGAAAATCTATCTCCTCATATGATTACAGGTTACTTTCTTCAGAGACAAGAAAGTGTTCTATAATGTCACACATAAATTATGAACACAGAAAGAAGGAAAACTTCTGTATGTTTGCTTTTGAACCTTATAAAACTTGTCCCTGAAAGTAGAGCAAATCCAAGTTTGCTGAGCAATATGTAAAAGGCCAGTTGTACTGGGAGTGGGCTTTCCTCTCTCGAGGAATCATGAGCATGTTGGAAAGCAGTAGACAGAAAAAAGCTGAACATGAGCAGTTTGAGAAAGAAAAAGAGAAGCTATCATCTCAATTTCTCCATTGGGGATGGTGTGATAAGTGATGCATACAGATATACTCCCACAAGATAACCCTTTTTTTAGGTTCTACCATATGTTCAGGAGCAGCAATCACATTTGTCTTCGTGCTGGAGGGAGGGTGGAGTGATTCATTCCATAGCAAGGTAAAGAAAAAAAAAACACATAGGAGTGGTATCAGAAAATATGACTATGTAAGTTCTGGGACAATTTAGAGAATAAAGAGACCAGTATCTGCCCACAAACCCAGAGTGCACATGAGGTAAAAAGACCTGAGTGAAATCTGTGGCAGGCTACCATATATTTACACTACGGAGGGAGAAATTACACAGGTGTTTATAGAAACTTTTCTGTTCATTCACCTTTTCTATGGTACAGCAAAATGTTGCCAGGATGGTCATTAAAGACCAACTTATTTTCTGAAACATGGTTATGAATTTTAGTCATGGCAGAATAAATTCTTTCCTACTGCTGAAGTATTGAAACCAATTAAACATTCTTCAATATTTCATTGAAATTTAATCACTATGAGTCAGAGTTTTATCTTCATTAGGTGCCTAGCCACATGAATTTAGGACCAGACTAATTTTTGACTTGCAGCTTATATTCAGGCTATTGTGGAAGAGAGAAACACATGCATTGTGAGGAATCATTTGGCTCTGTCTGGAGTTTCTGTTGTCTGAGGTAAGTTAATTTTAGTCTGCCTATGAGGCACATTAGATAGTAAATTCTAAGAGTTATGTAAAAGCCAGTAGCTCATAGAAGTTTTCTGCAGTGCCACATTTATCTCCACTTCATCCCTGAATGCAGCCCTTTCCAACCACCAAGTAATGATTTGTGGCACTGTCACAGTCGGGCAAATATTTCTCAATAAAAGATTCCCGCCCAACGTGAGGGGATGGTACAAATACCCACCTGCTAAGACAGAGTGCGCCTGGCTGGGAAATGACTACACCCTAAATGTCGGGCTTGAAAGCAATCTTAAGGTCAATGAAAACCCCTTGCAGTGCTTGGACACTGGATTTTTCCCATCTTCTATCTCCTGAGAGAGGCTCAAGGGATGAAGCAGGGGTGTGTTCTGCTTGAGATGCCTCCAGCAACTGAGGAAAGAAACGCAGCTCTCACGCAGATTTTCAGAACCAAGGACAGTTCTTATCGGGCCATTCCCACTTTGTTTCTTTTACTACATTTATGAGGGAAATGGTGGGAGTTCCTTTAAGAGGCAGTTGGGTACATCCTCCCATCTTGTCCAGTCAGAGCTGCTGTTCAGCAGGTTTGCAGCTTCCTTTCTTCTGCTGGTGACCATCCTTCTCTCATTTTGGTGAGACAGAAATAAGGAAGGAAATTAAACTTCTAAAAGTATTTAAAACCTCTTCTCTACAAAGCTGGCTGACTTCCCCAACTAGAAAATAGGAAAAGCCATCTCATCAGTCAAGATGCTCATCTGGCCCTTATTCTCTCTTCATGCCAAAGACAGACACTGTGCCTTGCTGGGGTACTGCCACAGACTGATGGTTCTGATTATCCTAATATCATGGGACTGGCACTGTCTTGGTGTGACCTAGGAAGGGGATTGAAACAACATTCAGAGACATGAACTCAGAACCCAGCAGCTGTTTATCAAGTGGAGAGACAAGTTTAGGACTCCCTCTAACTCAGTCCACTGCAGACAAACCCAAATCAGCAGCTCTGCTAATGAAGCACAACTTTGCAGTACTTCATAAAGGGGTAAAAGTTCCTTATCCCCATGTTCATACACTCTGAGCTGCACTCTGGTTCTTCTGTGGTAACCATTTGTTGGGGAAAGAAGGGAAAATGCTTTCCTGAGTGCAACATATTTTGTTCTTTCATCTCTGCAGATCTAAGAAATCTCCCAGCCCATGTAGTTGTTATGGGAGATCATGCTTAAGTATACCCTTTAGGTTTACATTGGGTATTAGAAAAGTTCAGTCAAATGCTGATTAGTATACTGATAATACTCATGACAAATATATGTTCGGGAAAATAGTCATATAACTAATATACCCTAGAATGTAGTACTGGCTGTGCTCTCCGAAGAAGCCTGAAATCATATTTCTATTCAGTGATTTTTTAAAGTGTTTATTGTACTTTTTTTCCAGGAATGAGCCTGACTTTTGACTTCTTATTCTTTTTGAAGTGATCACACTAAGGTTTCGTTGCTGCTTGGTGTAATGAATCAATGTTCAGCTCAACCTTTTTGTTCCTAAATATCAACGAACCTTTGGCAAATTTCTACTACTCCTCATTTTGACAGGATGAGGACAGCATTCTCTTGTCTAATAGTAGACGTGACTAATGATTCTGTATGCTTCAAGCAGGGAAAAGTTGTGCATTTAGTACTGTTGTGCATTTGATTTGCATTTTATTCCATTCTCTTTTTTAGCTCTCGGGGTAATTTTTTCATGTTCTACTTATTTAAGCTATCTGGAGTTACAGCAGGAAAGCTCAGAGAAGATTTTACAGAGTGAAGAAGTTTGAGTTTTTCAGGCTTTATCCTTGAAGCTCTCTAAAGCAGAGAAATCTGTCAGTCCCTTCCTTCATTACTCTTTGAAAGTTTTTTGAGCAAAGATAAAGAAAAATCCATTATTTCATTTCTGTTTCAACAGTACAGAGCCCCCTTACACATGCTATTCCACGGAATTTATAGAGTTTTTCAGTAAAATTATTCATAAGCTGCTTTTCATTGTCTGTAATGACCTCAAATGGATGTCTATAACAAGTAAAAGCTTTTGTTCTCCTGGTGAAAAATTAAATAGCCATGCATGAAAAAATCTCCAAGAATGATGGCTAGCAATTTATCATGGTAAAGGAATAATAAACCCAGCAGATCTGGATGTAGATGTATCCACAGACTTGATGCCATACCTACCATTTGTCGTAGTTGGGATTTTAGTGCAAACTAATTGACTTGTTGGTCACCTGCTTGCTGTCTGAGTCTATTTGATCTTAAAACCCTATTGAGCAAAACTGTGTAATTTGAGCCATAAATGGGTAGACCTCAGGAGCCNCCATAAATGGGTAGATCTCAGGAGCCAGGTAAAACTTTAATAAATTGGTAAACTTTAAACATAAGAAAAAATTCTGCTCTCTTCTTAATTTTACACCATCAAACCTTAAGAGAACAATTGGGGTTCTCTGAAATAAAAGGGACATACCAAATTTGAGCAGTCCTATATTTGTAAAATCATTTAATATGCAACTTTGCTAAAGAGTAAGATTTCTTTCCTTTTCTGGTACTTACAAATCCTCTCCATACTTTCTGTGAGAGAGAACTAATTAAAGGATAGCCAAATATATATCTGCAAAATATGATGGGCAAATATATATCAGCTGGTACCTATATTTTGCTTGAAAGAGAGCAAAATCCAATAAACACTGCTCAAGCTTTCCTCTTTCCAATGAGTTCACTAATGGGATGCGTAGCCTGGATTCTGGACTGTGGATATTTACTAGGCTGCTAGTAGTCTGCTTTTAGACTGCTAATTATGGAGAGTTTGTAATGTGTAGATAAATAGTATACTACTTGATACTAAATTTTGTTCATGTACCAGAAATCCATGGCACTTGTCTAAGATACTTCACCAGAGAAATATATTGCTAAATGATAAAACATACTTATAGACAATAAAATAGTAATAATATTAGAAGCTATAACTGACTTCTCATTTTCTTTCTCCTGGGGTCATTATAAATTAAAACTTGTTTTCTTGCTGGGTGGGTTTTACTTTCCTTTTCAGTAATGGATTTGTCACTCTTCACACAGTATGCTTTAGGTCCAGGCTCAGCTTTG
>VZTN01029317.1:0-44106 GCA_013400515.1 Erpornis zantholeuca | reverse complement strand
GAAGTAATGTCCTCTAGAAGCCTACACTTTCCTCTGTCACCTGCTAAATTCCTTCGAAGCAGCTGGGGGACATTATTCACCAGCCTATCAAAAAATTTATATTCTCTGAGCCAATAGTTTAAAGTTTGGGATGTTTTGGTTTTTTTACTTTCCTTTGTACCACAAGGCATATATTCATTATCAGTATCTCTCTGGCTCACCGTCCTCTGACAGGCATATCAATTGCTTTTGTCTCTGCCTTCTCTTCCCCACCTCCAGCCCCACTTTTCCAAAAGAGCAGGAAAGAACATAAGCAAATTAGGAAATAATAATGAAATTATGTGTACTATGTGTTTTATTTGACAAGACATTCTCTGAAGTACAGCTGCATGTATGAGAAGGCAAGTTTCAGAAAAGCAAGAAGGGATTTGTGTTTAATAATAGATGTTCCATCTGAAGGCAAAATTATGATTGCATATCATCAATCCCCCAAAACTAATAAAATAAAAATGCAGGAAATTATTCATGCTGGGTTGATTTAGTGTTTACTGAACAAGTCTAGCTACCTCCTGGTATTATCTGACATTTCCTTATGTTGACATGACTGACAGGGATTATACCCCATTGCTAGTACTAACAAATATCTATTTTCCCAGGACACCAGAAATACAACTGTCAATTTTCAAGTTGGAGGTCACAATAGGTCTCTCTCTTTCCCAGATTCTAAATTAAAAAATCTTGGATCAGATGCCAAAAGAGAGATCTCAAACAAAATATATTTGGTACTTTTTACCTGTTTTTTTTTTTAATTCCAGAGGCCTTCCTAGGATGATCTGAAGACATATATTCAAAGAATTCTTCTGAAATCTGAAGGGTCAGAAATTAATCTCCATTGTTTGCTTAATTAATTTTTAATAATGTTTTAGATTTTATTTTCATTCCATCACTACAGAAATTGGGGATTTCCAGGATAAAAATACAGAAAAAATTTACACCAATATATGCCATAAAACTTTCAAGCAAATCACAAAAGTTAGCAGTCAAGAAGAATGCTAACTGCAGCCCAAATTTGTCAACTCCATGCTCTTGCTCCCAGGCAATACATCATGGGTGACATTTTCACTTCAATTTAGATCCTTCTAGCCTTCCTCTGATCTTTTTCTGCCCTTTTCTCCAGATTTCTTCATCTCTGTCCACCATCTGAGCTCTTTCCACTGCCTTGATTCACTTCACTGTCTTCACAATTGGCTTGGCTTTGCTGAAAAATCTTCATCTTTTTTTACATGATTTTTGTCAGTCTTTCTCTGGTATGCTGATGCTTTCCATCTCCCAGTGATACTTTTCGTCTCCCCTTTCTCTACCATCCTACTTTAATCCTACTGGGATTGAAGGTAGACACTCCACCTGAAAAGTAGGACTCTGTTAGACCCTTCTACAATAGTCAATAACAGATTACCTGGAATTTATTTTTTTTCAGAAAAACATATGAAACCAGATTGAAGGAAAACAAACAAACAAACAAACAAACAAATATCTTAAAATAAGGGACAAACTTGTTAATGAGAAAAGGATCATTTTTTGGCACAAGATTTTCCCCAGAAAATGAAAATTGTTCAGATTCCAGTGTTTAACTTTTCTGTATTGATTTCTAGTTCTGAGAGTAATGTTTTGCACTTAAGTGAAAGCAACTTTATGTAAGAGGAAGTTTGGGAGTGTACCATTAGACAAATATTTTCACAGTACAGCATTACTGTACAAGAAAGTTAGTGTGCTAATTAACTGGAATATAATTTTACAAAACAATCACTATTCCAGCCTGGCACCCCTCTTTCTTCTTCTGCAACAGCTAAAAAATTCACACTCTAGGAATTAAGCTTTTTTTACCTTTTTTTTCTTTTTCTCCTTTTTCTGATACAGCATTTAATAAATTAGCATGACTCTATTTTGAAGTCCTAGCATTCATTTCAGATGGAGATATTGTACCCAAGTAGAATATAGACCCAGATAATAAAACAAAAATTGTGCATAGGTAGTATATAGTTCTGGGTAATATAAAAAAGGAAGAAAAAGGCTATGAGAAAAACAACATAGTCTAGCATGTCAGTATTAAACTGAGTCTTGGAAGTTGCAAGTACTTTCTCAAAGGAATTGCCTTGACAGGTTCTGTGATTAAAGCAGTTTTGGGCTAAAACTAGATGGTATCATATCCCTCTTTTGATGGAGAAAACGAATGGAATTGCCTAGACAATTAATCTAATCTGGGTTTTGTCTAATTTGTCTGTTTTGCATAACCACAGTATTAACCAGCAGTTCAGTCCTGCTAATCCCCAGTGCTACACAGAAGAAAAGAACCGTTTGTATATAACAGTGTAATCACAATATCTGCTAATTTCCTCCGATACACTACAGGCCTCTTTTGAAAGAAGATTGCTGGCATTATCCCCATTTTATAAATGAGGAGACTTACTGTACAGTAAAATGATTTCTCAGGAACTGAGAGTTACTGATAAAGTGGAGCCTGATAGCAATGTAGCTGATAAAGGAAGAATAAAACCCAGTTATCCTAAAGTCTCAGCACAGTTCGCTCCCTGCAAGCTTCAATGCTCACTTACATCTGGGATTACTACTGAAGTCTGCAGCAAACCTTCTTCCCCTGCATTTCTAACTAATTTATTTTCTAATTTCATTAATATCACCACACTCTGAAGTGAATAATTACAAAATTGCTTGCTTTCTGTGTGTTGTGTCCACAAGGACATACCAAGGACATTTAGTGGTGATTCAAAATAAAGTTGAATTCAAATAAGAGATCTAACACTCTCCTGCCCTGTTTTTAAAAAGTTATCTTTCTAAATAAGACTCATTCCAGTGCTTTCACAAAATGAGACACAAATCTCTATGGATTGGAGACAATGCATTGTTTGAAAACGCCCTGCAAACTTTTATCTTGGCTTCATAGCTGTTCATCAGACACTAACTCTCCTAGGAGCATGTGTCTATTGCTCTATTTCAGATCCTTATGCCATGCGCCAATCTTGGCCGTAGGTCTCCTCCTCTTCCAGTAATTAAAGCCATTGTACCAAAGGGTGAGAGAAGGGGGCTTTTCTTTTAAATTAAGAAGGTCATTTGTAAGAACCCCATCGTCATTTCGTTCCTTATAGAAGCAGCATTTTCAGAGAGGTCAGAAACTTCTTAATATATGAATAGTTTTCTTTGGGGTATTTTGACCTTCAGATAGGATTTAGAAGCTAGGCTAAGAATCAGAAAACAAGACCCTGGCAGGAATGTGGAGATTTGCCTGCTCCTCCAACTCCAAGGAGAATAAACAAAATGAGAAAGGTAGAAGTTACTGTGTCTTATGTGTTTGGGCAGTGAAATTTCCATAAGATTTTCAAATTCTGTCTTGATCTAGCTGGGACTAAATTTACACTTTCCCCATTGATATATTTGTGTATTTCTTTGCTTTTCCAGTCCTCACTTCTCCCAGATTCCTGAAACTGGATACATTAAAACATTTCATAATCTATAATCTATAAGCAAGCCTTTTTTTAGTTCATCTCCTCCTGCAGTTAGTTAACTGTCACTTTTTTTTCCCTGAAGAAAAGCTGGTATCACATTTAGATCTCTATTCCTCTTCTGTGGTAACCATCATCTCTGCAAGATCGCCCTGCCCTGAAGAGCAGGCTGACAATATCAAGCTTGTTGCTTCAAGATACCTCAAGTGTTAAGTATGTTTGCTAGCTGAACACCAGGATCTTCTGTGTTCCAAAAGCTAACGACTTTCAAAAGCTCTTTTTGACCTCTAACACACCAGATCCTTGCTATCTGAAGCCAGCTTTCTGTGTTTAGCTGATGAGTGAACTGAACAAAGCCCTGCAAGATCTCTGCCTAGACCCAGTTTTACTGGCCCCTCTTAGCTGTACTGCAGCTCTGAGCCAACGAGTGCCAGAGCCAGGGCATGGTGGTCCATGATTAATGGCCCTGCATGAACAGAGGAGCTGTGAAGAGGCAGCCCCTCTCAGGCAGCAAAGTGGCATTCTGCAGCTACCTGTGTTGGGGACAATCAAAGAAAGAGTCATCAATATCCCAGAATGAAAATCTGTCTGCATTGATTTTAGATGTGGGGAGCGTTAAGAGATGTCATCCATCATATCTGACTGGCAGTGTGTTTGGGGAGGATAGACCAAAGTATGGAGGAATGCCAAAATACTCTTAAAATTTGGCAAGTTCAAGAAAACAGGATTGCCTTCCCTGTAAGATAGAAAACTAAGTCTGAAATTAATTACTTAACTCCTAGTACTCCTGTTCTTGTTCCTATGCTCAGCTGTTCCTCAGAAAAATAATTTGAATATTTTATAAGAACATTTAAAGTTTATTTAAGGAAACATCCAAAATTCTTCATTTTAGATGTATATGGAGAGTTGATTGCTTTTTCCTTAATTGAGATTACAACTCTGATCTTTTATAAACCTATTATTGGTCCCAATAATACCACAGCTGTATCTTCCAGGATTGATTGAATTTAAAAATGATTCTGTTTCTTTTAAAGGCCAAGGTGAGGTTTCATTAAAGTACATTTCAACACAGTTAACCTTTCCATGCTTTAGGACTAGTAATAGCCTCACTTCTGTAAATTTAAAAATGGATTTGCTTTACATTTCTTCCCACTATTCACTACCTGCCAGTCCTTGAAATATTCTAGGCATTACATTTCCTTGGAGGCTTGTGTGTAATTGTTTGAATAAAGCAAGCTGTAAATGATTTGGGCTATCAGTGTTCAATGAAACTGGGCATTAGTGTGTGTGGCTGAACAACTATATTTCTATTTTTGTAGGTTTGTTTGCATTTTGGAAAGAGCCACATCCTCACCTGAGGCCAGATTGAAGGGCTGGGTAGGTGGTGAGAAAGCATAAACACGGAGATAACCAGAAGTGCAAAGCTATGAAGTGTGTAACCCCAGGTGTTTGCTGCTTACTCAGACACAGTGGTCTCTCTTGCCTCTGTGTTTCATCAGTGCAAAAGCAAAAGAACTATTCTAACAGATGGTGCTACAGTCCTGTTTTTCCAAGAGTTATGACTCAAGTCCAAGACACAGTTTGTGGGGCTGACTACTCTTTCTAGTTGCTAACACTGCAACTTGTTTGGAATGAGGTTTTACAGAGAAATAACTGTTGAATGACTTAACACACTGCAGGATTTTTTTAGCCTTTGGGCTGAGAGTGATGGTGAGCACTACAGGAGGAGATAGAAAGCAATTGGTGAAACTATTCAAGAGTTTAAAATCAAATGTCTGACAATCTTTCGAATCGTTGCATTTTGTTATTCCATAATCATCCTTGGTGTGTGCATATATACTTCCTTGAACAATTCAACAGAGTGCAGTCTGCTGTGGGCAGAGGTGCTTTGTTCACAGAGCCACAGAAAGAACAGAACAATTAGAAATAGCTTGAGACCAAGTATTTCAACTTTTGGAAATCATTTTAGCAACAGGGTCTGGAGTGTTTCATGAGAGTTGCTTTATGACCTCTCGGCTCATTCTGAATAGCTCATCTATATCTGTGTCTAAAAGCGCCATTAGGATGATAAATGTGCCTAGAATCTCAAAGACAACATTGAGTAAACCTGCCAGATGATGTTTATGTTCCAAGTGTCTCTCACCAATATTTCTTTTCCTTACAGATTTTTTTTTTCTGTGTTTGTTTGCTTTTTAAAACAGAGCCACATCCTCGCCTGTGGCCAGACTGAAGGGTTGAGTAAGTGGCGTGAATGCATAAATGCAAAGATGATTAGAAAATCATCTTTGCAGTGCCTTGACGTTGCTGCTTCTCTGTGCAGGTCTGTTCCCTCCCACTGCACAGAAGGTGCTCTGCAGAGCTGCAGTTTGTGCTAGCTGTGGCAAGGATTTGAGGCTAAGGAAGTCTGGCACTCCCTCAAGGAGTCAGCCTTGCTCCTGTGCCCAGGCCTTGCCATCCCAAATAGTCACACCAGGTCACTGTGTCTTCCAAGTGCCTGTAGGACTCCCTTGTTGCTGGTGCAAAAGACCTGCAGATCTAAGTCATTAGACCTGCAGATCTGTTTTAATTTCAGGGTTTTTTTCTCTCACTCAAGCCTGTAATGTGGCAGCAATGAGAAATATGCATGGGGTATCTCTTAAGTGTTATTCTTGGCTACCCACCAGGCACCAAACCTGGGATTCTCCACTGTGTTCCACTAATGTGCTGCAATTTTCACCAGTCTGAAATGGGGGTAGACCATGTTCATTCCCATTTGCTAATCTTGAATGCTAGTCATGCTCTAATATTGCATGAGTTCAAATGACTGCTTAAGATTTTTGACAGCAAAGAATAATGTCCATAAATGTCCCAACTTGGAGCACAGCTTGAGCCTAGCTATTTGGTTTTTGGAAATGGATGAGCACAATCTTTTACTTTAAGGAAACCTTCTTATTTCCATCCCTGTATCTTCCTACCTCTCCTCACACTTCCACAGCCCATACTGCCAATGCCAGTGTTTCTTTTTCACTCATACAGGGGAAGGTGGTTGCAGGAATAAATTTCTAGCAAAGATTACGATGGTAGCTGCATTTTTAGGAGATATTTTCCACAGTGGGGAGTAGGAGGATGGGTAAAGTAAGTGGGAGAGTGGAGAAAAAGAGAGAAACGGTTACCTGCCTTGCATTCTCAGTCAATGAGAAAACTAAGTGTAGACCCTTGGCTTCACAAGGTAAGTAATCTGCTGATGTTAGACAGTAAATGTTCAGGCACCTGTGAAGCAATGTGACAACAACCACCTTGAGACTCAGCAAGAACAAGGGTCATTTGCATACTCAGAAGGAACTGCTCCTTTTATGTTTTTATTCTATTTTTGTTTATGTTCAGGTTTGAATAGATTTCAGATTAGGACAGATGCAAGTAAGGAGAAAAAGAATCCCCAGTCTAGTTTGGTCTGCTTTTTCTTATCTCCTTTATTTCACAGTTGAGAGCCAGCCCTCAAAACCTGGGTGTTACTGAATGCTTGAATGCTGAACTCACAGGAGCTGGGGAGCTTGAATGCTTGTTGCAATTTTATGGCTCTGAATTTTATGGCTCCTCTCTGCCAGTACTCAGAACAGTTAACAATAAGTTGTTCTTATGTCTGTTCTGTCTTACCTTTGTGTCAACAGTAACCAATTCTTTTTTCTTTTTCTTTTTCTTTTTTATTTTTAAGGATGATACCAGCTACAAACAAGGCCTTTGTTGTAACCAACCTTGTTTCTGGAACAGGCTATGACCTCTGTGTTCTGGCAATGTGGGATGACACGGCCACAACCCTTACTGCCACCAATATTGTGGGATGTGCCCAGTTCTTCACCAAAGAAGACTACCCTCAGTGCCAGTCGATGCACAGCCAGTTCCTGGGTGGGACCATGATTCTGATCATTGGAGGCATCATTGTGGCAACTCTGTTGGTATTCATTGTAATTCTCATGGTCCGCTATAAGGTCTGCAACAATTCCCAGGGGAAGATGTCTAACGTCAGCAACGTCTACTCACAGACTAATGGAGCACAACCGGTTCAGAACGGAGTCTTGCCCCAGGTGAATCCCAAAGTGGTGGTGAGAAATGAACTGATGGAGTTTAACTGTCAGTCTGCGCGGAGCAGCATCTCCTCTTCCTCCAGCTCTGCAAACAGCCGTGACTGTGACAACTACAGCCTCCAAAGTGAACAGGGCACATTGTCCAGTAAATGGAGGCCTCCTGCCCGGTCAAAACACAATATTGACCGGCTAATGGGAGCTTTTGCCTCCCTGGAACTGAAGTGTCAGAAAAAGGAGGAAACGACAGACTCCAGAACTTCCACGGTGGCCCGCCACTCGGACAAAGAGCCACTGCTGGGCCAGACGGAGTCCAAATTCCGCAGCTTCCTCATGTTGCCTCTGGAGGGCAAAACTAAACGTAGCCATTCTTTTGACATGGGGGACTTTGCCACATCTCAGTGTTGCACCTACCCGAAAAAGATAACAAACATTTGGACAAAGAGGAGCCTCTCGGTCAACGGCATGCTTTTGCAGTATGATGACAATGACTTAACAGGGGCAAAAGAGACTTTCGGGAGCTCAGAGTGGGTAATGGAAAGCACAGTGTAAATATCAGTGTCTCCCCCCTTCTCTTCTCCCCTCATGTGTTATAAAGCGTGGTTTGCTTCAGGGCCATGCAATTGGAAAGAGAGGGGAGGAAATGTTTTCAGTTGTACTGGCCAAAAAAGATAGGTAAGCAAGTAAGTAACAGGGATAGCAAAAGAGAAAGAGGGTCATGAAATGTGAATATGCACGTATGGTACCATTCCTGTCCTGGCCCCAGCTAAACCATGAGGGAATGTTTCAAGGAATTTGCTAGTTGTATTTAACATTGCTTTCCAAAAGTTACTCAGACTCTTGGTGAACCTTCACACAAGATTAAACAAGGAGGATGAAAAGGGGTTTGACAGCAGAAATTTAATTTTAATTTTTCTTTTAACTTTTTTTTTTTTTTTTTTTTTTTTAACCACAGAAATACACTTCTGTGGGCATGACTGGTGCTAGGATATATCTGATTGTCACTGCAAGTGATTTTCTCAAAAGTGCAGGCAGGGCACCCACAGGGGCAGATAAGAGTAAATTGTTCAGCATAATCTCATGGTGTTAACTGTGACATGCGGGCAAACAATATTTGTTTTTGAATGGACTTTTGGTTGTGATTTAATTATTTCTGTTCTGTTTTGATTTGTTACTGCTTTTGAGTTGTTTTTTTCTCACAACAGAAGGTATGTTTCTATGCATATTTTGGTTTTGTTTTCAGCCTCATCAGATCCCCCAGATGTAAAGGAAGATAAGTACAAAGGTCAAATATGTGATGTACTGTATAACCCACCTCTAATACCTTCCTTCCTAGGAAAAATTAAATCTAGGAACAAATTTAAAAATATATATCATCCTCTTTCTTCCATCTCCTTCATAGCCTCTGCTTGTCAATGCTCAAGGCAGATTGCAGCAGATATTGATATCTGCAGGGATGCTCCCATTAAAGATGGGAAAAATGGTTATCAGGATACCTTAATAAAGGATAAAGAAAGGGAAAAGAGAAGTAGCTCCTGGGAACTCTCCACATTATGGATACCAGTGCTTCTGGTAGAGGTCACACTCTCCCTCTGCTAAAATGACAGACTTGCACCCTACTTTGACAAACACTCCTTGTCTGTACAGTCACCACAACATGCCTTGACTGTACCAGTAACATCAGGAAAATCAACCTTTTGTATATTTCAGGGGATTGGTTATGTTCCAAATTAGCCACAGAGGTTGAGTTAAATTTGGGTGTCTCAGAGCGGGGGTTGTCCCATGTATCCCCCTGCATTACAAACAGCCCTTCCCCAGTCTGGTGCACTCCCACTCCCCTGCCTCTCATCCTCAGGAAGATACTTATAACAGGAGCTCTTCAGGGCTTGTAAACAGATTCTCACATTGGTTTTCAGTGAGCATTGCTGTGGTTGTTAAAATTACACATGGCCCATCCAGCGGAATTTATTGTCCCTGCCAATTTTACTGCGATTTCTAGCATTCTGCTGGCTACTGCAACTGTCCTGTCATTTGTTTATTTATTTGTTTGATCAGCTGTTGGGAACCATTCTGAAAAAGCACATTGTTCCCATGATTTTGTAAAAGAGGTGGAGAAAGTGTGCAAAGCACAGAGAAAATAACTCATGAAAAATCTCTATGTATATTTTTTTTAAAAGGTTCAGAGATATATTGTGACATGGCTGTGTACTTGATCTTGTATTCGTCATGTTTCCTACCTGGAGTTTTAGATAATGACACCCCTGTGATCAGAATATTTTTTCCTTTATTTTCTTTCTCTTTTTTTTTTGCTACAAAATGTACAGTAAAAAACATCCTTGGGGAAAAAATCTACCTGCTTTTCATTTATTTGTTATTTGGTGGTCTGCTTTGAAACTTAAGAAGTAATTTTTTTTTAAATTATCTTGAAAATTTAGACATTTGTTTTTTCTTTCCCACAAACTGTTTCTGACTTCAGGATTTTAGGTATAAAGTAGGAATCAAGAAATATATACCTTTTTGGAATGCATAAGAAAAGATCTTGTAAAAGGCATTTCACCTCTTTTTCTGTTGTTACATTTATACAGATCTATATTACTGGGGTACGCTAAAACCTAGTCCAAAATCTGCAGGCAGAAGAAGAAGCATTTTTAAACGTAGGACCTGACTTTCTGCAGGTTTTTGCTCAGACTGTTGCTCACCAACAACATTAATAGATTCAAGAGAGCTCCAGTCAGATTCTGTTTGGAACATTTTTCCAACTCTCAGTTTTTCTCATGCATTCTGAGACAAACGACGCCTCCAGTGCCAGAATCTACATAATCCAACTGTCCAGATGGCCATTCATATTAACCATTAATAACTTGTACATTTATGTTGCACTGAAAACTCTTAAAGGCGTTCATGTAGAGAGTTAGCAATTTTCTTTGCCTTGTTCCACTGTGGTGCAGTTGGACTTTTTTATTATGTTGCTGCTTTGCTCTGAACATGACATCTGGGTTGTTTTTAAATTAGACATTGAGTTCATCTTCAGTATTAGTAGCATATGCAGCTAAGAATTTTCAAAGTATATCAAAGTACATACTGTTTCCTCTCTTAAAGAGGAATATTTCTCTTTCACACTCTGATATAAAATTAAAAGTAAGCCAAGAGATGCAATTTTAAAATAATGGATAGCTGCCAAAGAACCAAGGTAATAAATTCCACATTCTAGCAGCTGCATTTATTACTGTTAATCATAATATTAATTCATTTAGCTTTAATGAATGAAGCTCAGTCCACATCAGCTGATTTGCAAACACTGAGCAAAATTAAACAGGTGCAAGCAACTACCTTTGGTGCTCGCAGTACTTGGGAGGAAGAGGATTCAGGGACTCACAGGTGAGGCAGGAAGCCCCACGCTGAGTCAGCAAGCAGCCAGCCCTCAGAGAAGGTTGGAGCCACTTCTGGGTTGTGATCATCTTTTAGGTGTCACCAGCCACTGCCCTACTTCCACTACCAACAAAGCAGGCCTTTGAAATTATCCAGTGGCTTCCCTTTTACCCCTCTCAGAGCTGCTGAAGACAGCTCTGTGGTTTGGGTTGCATTCTGAATCCATGCCCTAATTGCTAAGGCCCCAGGGTCCTCCACACACAATCTCACCAATCTCTACCTTGCCTCTGTTTTCCTGTGCATTCCTCACTCAGCAACTCTGGATTTGATTATTCTTCAGTAGTGCTGCCATGTGGTAGGGATTCTTTCTTGTCTCACTTCTGAGCATAACAGCACATTAGTGGTTCCTGAAATGATACATAGATCATCGATTATTTGGTGCAATAAATATTTTCACACACCATTGAGGAGCTGAGCTAGCTCCAAGGGCTGAGTCCTCTCACCTCAAAAGCCTACACTGAGAAGTTCATGTGGTGTCTCACAAGTTAATGTGGGGTAGTTGATGTGCAGCTGCACCAACTGTGCTTTAGGGGCAAAGGTCAGGTAGGGTAGCTAGAAAGGAAAATAACAGAGATCAACAGGTGCCTCCTGAAAAGAGAAGACTGAAAAATTAAAGGTGCTAGAGAATTTAAAGTGGAGCCTGTGGGAATAATTAAAGGCATCTGCATATGCATATGTATCTCTTGTAAGTTAATTTTTGTTACATTTCATAATAGTGGAACTAGCTTTTTTCCTAAAAATATATGCAAATAACTTGAAAGAAGATATATTTCCAGTGTGAAATTCAACACACAGTTAGTCCTGCTAAAAACCCAACCCAAATCCCCAAAATATCATCCTGTCATCCTGGAGAATATTAAACAAGATGACAAAATGGAAATTTCTGAAAGTAGAAATTATGTGGATTTCATTTGATGTCTGCTAGGAACCAAATGGTTGTATGAAATGAAAATAAATGTGTGTGTGTACCTGTCTATATACACATGCATAGCAAAGCAGACCAGACTATTTCCTTACATTTATACCCTTACAGATTTCATGAGTTGGAATATATTTCAGTTTCAAATGTTCTTTCTGGGCTTGACAGCTCTAGAGAACAACAAACTTTCTTGCTTTCCTTAGAGGAAGATAACCCATTTTATATGTCTCCAAACTACATGCTGTACTTGGTTACAATTTGGATTAATTCACTTGTAAAGCAATGCATAACAAAGCAATGAGATGTGCCTCTGCCCAGCATGATACGAGATTGAAAAGGTGGTAGATTTTCCTCTGCTAAACTTGTTTATATCCCAAATCATGGGATTCATCTGCTCTGGAAACAGAAGAAAATAATATTCCAAAAGCCTACTTGTTTCATTCCTCACTCTTCACCCAGCAAAGGGTTGCAAAGACAGATGACCAAAGGCAGTCCTTGGAGGTTTCTGAATGAGTACAATAAATGCAGAAACTTTAATACAGCAAATTTAAGCACTTTCTAACCTGGAGGGCAATGAATAATTCCACCTGATAGCTAAGAAAATATTTTAGTCTTTGAACAGCTTGAAAGTCACATCTGCTTGCAATGTTTTGCACCTATTAACCTGCGGGTAACCCCCAGTACACCATATGGTGCTCACAGCACACCTTTCTAGCCCTTGCAGCCTATTCCTCTGGAACCTGTTCTTAGTGACTCTGTGTTCAGTGTTTGTAATTGGACAATTCTGGATGTGTAACAATATTCTGGATGTGGAATTACCAAGAGACGTTATTAATATCTTGCATATTTCACCTTTAATTTCCCCTAAACATCATGATGGGATCCCTCTGAAAATATTAAATTAGGGTTGGTTTTAGGCTGTGGGCCAGATGAAAACCAAATCAAAGAGTGCCTTGAAACCCTTGCTTTCAATGTAGGAATTTTATGTTCTGCAGTATGTTTTCCTTGTCCTAATTAATTTCTCCTTAATCCCCAAAGGCACAGCATTCCTTAGCATCAGCTGTCAAAAGGCTCTACTATACGAAACAGTGCCAGATGCTTATTCCCGGTATTACACTTTCAGCAGATGGCAAATGTCAGAGATATAAATACACACCCAGATACAGATATATCAGCAAGCGCAGGCATTTGTATTCATGCATATACATCCCTAAGTGCACGTGTATGTGTTGTGCTCTTTATCTGTATGGTTTATGATGTACAGGTTTCTTAGCTTGGTAATAAATGAACACTTACATTTTTCATTAAATTCTGATGGAAGAAAGCGGGGGAGAGAATAGAAACCTCCTCTTTATAAGAAGCAGATTAGTTGATAATCTGCATCTCATCCCAGCTGGGCGAGATCAGTGCTTCAAATGAACTTAATTGATGGTGAAAATGTTCATATATTTCCTATGACCACGTTAGGGCATTTATTCAGCTGATGCTCCCACCACATGCTGCAGATCAAACTCCTGTCAATGAGGACTTGTGCCCTGCAGGGAGGCAAGCAGCCACAGGGACCTACTGTTCTGAATTCACCGCCCCTGTTTGGGCTCCTAAATGTGCTCTGACAACATCGTGCATTAGTTAGTTTGTTTCTGGGAGCGGGCAGCATCTCCTGTTATACTCAGTCACATGAGAAGCCCAGACACAAGGCTAGAGAAACTTGTGGAAAACAGAAACATTGAAAATCAGTGGCTTGTATGAGAAGAAAGTAAATCCTAACTTTTAAATCCATAAATCTTAGTTTGTAAATAGGAGAGGAAAATGCACCACTAGTTACCTGTTGTGTTATAGAGGTGGACATCAACTTATGGCTAAAGTTTGCCAATAATATTTTTCATGCAATGAGAAATTGAATGGATGGATATCTTTGATGACAGTTTTCAGGTTCCTTCCATGGGACTAGTCTATTTTAAAAGTATTAATACTCCTATCCTCTTCTCTGCAATGGATGTGGCAGGACTAGTTTAATACTGGGCTGTTAAACACCACCTCTAGCATTTATGAGTCAAATCACAAGATGGGTGACAGAACAGGTTGTTGGTTCACAGGCATGAAATGCAGGATCTGAGAAAGCACAGGCATGATGAAATACCTACTTTATACCCTGAGTCTTGATGACACTTAAAGAAAAGTCCAAAGAGTGGATGTGTTAATATTCCTTCCTATGAACATGACTCAGAGATGGGAAACTTCAAATAATGAGGCTCATGAATGTGACGTGCCATAGACAGAATACCAGTGGTCATCAGATGGATGCAATCCAAGTGTTGCTGCAGCAGAGTTGTGGGCTGGTCACTGATGGAACAGTCATGCCCAAAGGGCTGGTGAGGCAAGATCCCCAGGAGAGGATCACTGCACAGCTGACAGCAGTGACAGGAGGCATGGAGAGGTAGAAACATCTTAGACCCAGCTAGTCCAGGTCTAATAAATCATTCTACCCTAGGATGTTGTGTTGTGAGAGGACACTAGCTCTTTCAGATAAAGTACCACTGGGAAAACTTCAGAGAGCTCTGTCCCAAAGCCTGATAGGCTGCACATCCTTATCCCATTCTCCATAAAGAAGCAAAGAATTTCTTCCAAAATCCACACCCTGAAAATTAAAGCACAGCAGAATTAAAGCTAGGAAAAAAAAAAAAAAAAAGAATTCTAAATGATTCCTCTTCTTTTAGAGTTCCTGCCTTTGACTCTGTCAAGCCTGACTTTAAAACAAGGTGGGTCTTGTCATTTGGGACTGGGTTGCCTGAGGCACTTGGAAATGGACAGGTGAGTATTTGCAGAGATGACGAGAATATTCCTCATTTGCAAGAAGGACAGAGTTCACCTTCTGTATGACTCACTGTCACTAAATGCAGTACAAAGTGCACAGCAACAGAAATAGCAACAGCAACAACATTAAAACACACAGCAACTTTGTAAAATATTAAACTTTGGGCCATAATGCAAAGAAACCAAAAAACAGACAAACAAAACTGCCATCACCTCAAATAATGACTTTCTTACAAACTTTTGAGAAAAAAAAGACCAATACTCTTGCTTTCAAATACACCTCTGGATGTGCATATAATACAAGACCTGTATAGAAAAAAAAGATTAATCTTCTAAGAGATCATTGCATACTACCAGGTTGTGTAACAATATTTGGAGATGAGATAAGAAACACTAGGTATAGCACCAAAGTGATCTTAAGAAGCTGGTGTCCCTGAATTTAAGGCCAGTAGAAGATGCCATCTTTTTTTGGTTTTTTTCTTGTTTAATACAAAGCCATAAATGATGGCTTTCTACTGAAGAAACCCCAGTGGGATTGTGGACCTTTAAAATCAAGTTGTGAGGCCAATTCCAAGCTCAGCAGGTGCATGAAAATGCAAACAGGCCTGAGGCCATTAGCACAAATGCTTTTAACAGCTGCCAGAGAGGCTCAGCGTGCTATATGGCTGGGCTGATACACAAACACATCCAAAATGACTTCACAGACCCAAATGATTGAAATGTAGCTGCCCATGATACACTGAGTGTTGACTAATGGGTAGCACTTGTTAGAGGTCATGAATGCAGATGAGAGCAATACAGTTTTGGCAGCAGCTTCTGTTCTACAGTTTTCTGTACCTGCTGGGTGCCCAAATCACTGTGTTACTGCTGGCCTGAGCCACCAGAATCAGAGGGGCAAAGCTGCCTGGGTTGTATTTCCTTTACAAAGACCACCAAGCACCATCCTGAATAAGGTTAAGGAATATTTCCCTCCTTGGGGAATTTAAGCTAGAGAACCCTGCAGGACCTCAGTTCATAAGAGGAACACCACTTCTGCTATTTAGATCAGCCTCTAACATCTTGAATTTATTCAAGATGGAAGGAACATACATCTCTAGCCTGGCCTTCTGGGACTCATCACCTTCCCTCCTCGACCTCTCTCCTACCCCTCCACCCTGCTTGCCATCTCCCCATGAGATTTCATTCCTTCTCTGTTTATCATTTGATTTCAGGCAAGAGGTTATTTTTCATCTACCATACACACCAGCCCAGTTAGTGCTATGAAGTAGCTGCACATGACAGGAGAATGAACATGGCTGAGGTGCTTTCTGGCTGTGCTCCTTTCTCAGACACCCTGCTACAGCTTTGCTGCTGACTACATTGACTGATGACTACAATTACAGTTGTTTGAATTATTCAGTGCAACAAGACAACCAGATGAACTGAGATCCTTCATCACTCACAAACCAAGGATCCAAATTTCTGGAGAGGTATCTGTCATCATCCTTTAGTGTTCTCTCAATGGGTGCATGAACTCAGGTCAATACTGGGGGCCTTGATATATTTTCACTCATAATTTGTAGTTTGGGGGTGGCCATTTCAGGATGATTTCTCCAGAAAAATCATAGACCAAACCGTTGACCATAAATACACTGTCTAAACTCCTGTTCCAGCAGGATACAAAGCAGAGACATTAGGAATATCAAACTGGTGACCCAGTTTTTAAAGAGCTAAAAGGTATTACTGTGTCAGATATGTTAGATTTGCTATTAATGTCACTATGTTTAAATTGCATCTGGCATTAATATGGATGATACCAGGTGAAGAGCTTCAGAATTAATCTCTAGGACAGGTGACCTGGATCTCATTTCAGTAAGGAAAGGATCTCCTACCCTTCAGGTGCTGTATCCTCTCCTGAATATTTTGGAGTATCTGCTCTATATGTTTAATAAGATAATTACTGTAAATATTTACTTTATGTAGCTATATAACTTCATTCCCATAAATGTAGAATGCAGTGTGGCATGTTCCCATTATCCATACCATTTGTAGTCTATATAGATGGGCTATAGTCTATATAGATATGTTGTTCAGAATGAAATCCTGTACAGATACTACATATCTTTCAAAATCCTTCAGAGTATATCCAGTCTTCAAGAATTTATACCCTTGTTACAAACCAGAGTGGGAAAATAAGAGCTGAATATGAAATAACTTTTGACAGAAATATCCATATACACTTTCTTCCCAAAACTTCAACCCCGAATATTCTGAACAGAGGTAGATCTGAATTCTTCTGGTCTTACAGCTCCCACTACAACTTAAATTGTGTTAGAAACCTGTATGAATCACAGCAGCTCTATAGGTCTAAATTTTTGTCTCCTTTTCTGCCATCTCCATCTCTCACGGCAGGATTTATTTAGCAGTTCTTCCCAAAAGAGCTGGGGGACATATTCCCATAATGATAATAATTTCCCTTGGATGTTTTGCCCCTTTATTTTTGACCTGATATAAAGCAGCTGTTGAAGAAATGATGCTCTCTTTACTACCTCTGTTGGTGAAAACCAAGACAGACTCCAAATGAGTGTGGTATTGGTGTGGTTTGCTCACCCCATGTTATCTTCAACTCAGAAATATTTATGTCAGTTATTTTTCATTCGTATGACTGCATGAGGAACAGTCTTTCTACCACTGTCTGTATTAGAGTACGGTACTCCCACATACTCTACTCATTATTTGCTTCTCATCGTGTCCCCTTCATCACTTGGCCACAGAAAAAGTTATTCTGGTCCAGTAAGGGACTAGAAGGAATAACATTTGCTTTACCACAAATAGCTATATAGGGACTGTAACAGCTGAAATTAGCAATATAACCACAAATCCTAGAATAAAACCTCCTTCTGCAAAAAATATGTGCAAATGAGGCTAAGATTTGCTGACATTAGGGTAGATCAGAAACAATCCACAAATGAAAACACAACACAAACAAAACAAAATTCATTAGATTATTTATTTGGAAAATGTAACTCGTAAAAGCTTTAATGGTAAGCTAAAATGAAAATGATAATGTTTCCTGAACTGTGCTGCATGTACTCCATATACACTCAGAGCAAGAAAATGAGCTGAGAGGCTGACATGGAGTTTCAGCATGCATTTTGCAACCCAAGACTGTACAATTACTAAAATTGTGAAATTCCTGAAGGAGGAATGCAATTACCAGAACTGGGATTAACTAATATTAGTTAATCAAATTTAAATTCTAATTTGAAAAGCATTTCCTTAATATACTTTATAGAATGGAAAAGGAAGGTAATGTATTCAAATGAGTTTTGAAATAAATAAATTATTTTTAAAAAGGCTGAGAGTGGATTTGCAATCCTGACCTAATACTCAGTTTGCTCCTAGTATCCAGATTATAGGAGATTATCACAGATCAAACCCCTTTAACAGAAAAGAGCCTTTTAAATCCACCTCAGCATTGCCCTTATTAGGAATGAAGGAGAGAGGCTCCTTCCACTGGGAGGAAAGAAGCCCTTAATTCATGGCTTGTCAGAAGAAAGGCGCTTGCTTCAGCACTGAACGAGGTTAGTTATGGCCCTAATTTACCCTGCAGTGTGTCTTCCTGGAGGGAGACACCTTTAAGTAATAATGAACAAGAGTGCGTTGACAGAATAATAATCACAGATTGAAAAGGTTACAGCAGAGAATGTGGCAAAGCTAAGTGCCTGCTTTAATTCCACTGGGTGCCATAATATCAGGACTCAGGAGCTGCACTTACAATATAAAATAACATTAGTGTGGCAATTAGAACTTAATGGTTTGTGGAGAGAAGTCTGCAAGACTTTATAAAAACATCTAAATTAGTCTGTATTCAAGTTTTACTTCACTCATACTTTTTTTTTTTTTCTGGCTGTATTGCCCTCTCCTTCAAAGGTAGAGTTCTTTTAAAACATTGAGGAGAAATGCTAGAGGAATCAGGGACACTTCTCAGTTTGTATATAAGGGTGTAATCTGAAGGACGCTTCTCTCAATTTATTCAAATTGAAGAAATCTGGCCTAGGGTGCCTCTGAACAAAATTGCTGACCTAGAAACACTGTTTTGGTCCAGTAAGCAAACAACAAATCAGATCACTAGATGTATTGACCTGGTCTCCTATTCACTAAATTTTGACTTATTCTGCAAACATCCTACTACAACACTTAGAGAAAAATGACTCCAATGGGAAATTTTTGAGTGAATTTATACTCCACAAAGTTTGATGGGACCTTCTGCTTGTCTCAGAAGGAAGAGGTCACCCAGATTTATAGGAGATGACCTGAATTTTTTACAGTTCTTTGTATTCTTGGAGGTCCCCGTCACCATGACAGGGTGCCAATGATCTGGCAGTGCTGGGCTTGCAGAAAACCTCTGGAGGGATGTGGAAATTTCTCCATGTATGGGCTATAAGAAGCAGTCAAAAACAGGGCTTGGTTTTTTTGCAGTCCACTACATGGGACAAGATTTTTAACTTCTATGAAAATACATTTCTTCAAATGTTTTTATATATGACTTCCATTCAGCACATGAGTCAGTCGCTGACTGATTGTATAGGCACTAAAAGTACACAGCACCATTGTCTCCATTCATGTCTGACCATTGCATATTTCTAAAGCTGTCTGAAAACTGGATTTACACCTAGTTCTCTGATCACGGGGGCAACAGCTGATTTCCTCAAATTTACAGTAAGGACTGATGGAAATGAAGCATGTCCTTGCCTCTTCGTTGATATCTCTTCTCTTTTCTTTCACACACATACAAATGTTTTGTTTCAATTTACTGTGCTTCTTATCTTTGTTAGATATGTTTATATGACTATATATTCTCTGCCTGAAACTGAAAGCTCAGGCACTAGATAGGTCTGTACTGACAGGCAACTACTCTATTTCTTCCAAGGAAGATTCCAAACCTCTCCTTTTCATTTAGGATGTACTTTTGTAGGTGTGGTGTGAAATAAAAAAGCGTATGTGGGGTTTTGATTGCCATCTTCCACTAAGCCTATGAAAATATACAGGCAATTTGGAAATGTCTGGAAAAAAGAAAGTCCTGAAAAAATTTTCACTGTGAAGTTGGTGAGACACAGAAACAGGTTGCCCAGAAAAGCTTGTACATATATACATCAATGCACACATTTTATAAAAGTTCTATCAGAATTCAGTGGGAGACTGTTAAAGTATTTCCATGGAATTTTCATTTTTCTCACAAAAGGAAAGGGAAATGGCCAAGGTCACAGAAAGGGATGGTGTCCAAGCAGAGACGTTGGATGCAAAGACACTTTACTAACAGCTGTCTGTCTCTGGCACTGATCACTCTACTCATTCCTTACTAAATATCAGGGGAGACACAGACCACACTTCATTCCACCCTGATGGATACCTCTTTTCCAAAGAGAAAAACTTCAGACACTGCCCCTTTAGGTATGTTTTCCTTCTTCATTTCTGTGATGACTGGATACATAAAAAGCATCAGGGATTAGGATTCAAGTTTTGCTGCAAGACCAGTGTGAATCAGATCAATATGGGATAGGAAAACGACAGCAAGATGGTGCAGGACAAGCAAGCTAATTGACACGTGGGTGCGATATTGGTTTACATGATTTTCCTATGATTTTCTTCCCTTCCACACTGTGGGGAGGAAATGTGAAATCAAACTCAATAGCAAGAAATGTGCTGCATCAGGGCTGCATCTCTAAGCTCATCCCCACAAGCTGCATTAGAATCCAAATATTTAATTACTGAGTGTATCCTATTGTCAGATATAGCTTTTAATATGATATTCTGCTCCTCATTCTGCCTGCTGTGTGGGAAATGTGTATATACTTTTACCTACATACTGCCAATTTTTTTAAGCTTATACTTCTGAAGCAGGAGGGATTTATGTATTAAATACCAAAGAATTGTACTTCCAACTTTGATCTCTGAATCAAGGGAAACGAAGCAGATTTGCACAACACAATCACTTGCAAATTGCCTCCCAGGGTGTCAGTGTGGATTGAATCCTATAATAGAGGAAGTTGTATTTGCCAAGTCTCCAGGAATTTGAATGTGTTTTCTTGTTAACATATGAAGGCACAAACTCCCTGTGCCACTGCTGGGTCAGCAGTTGAACACAGTGAGATTTGGGTTATCCAACAGGGAGTAGAATCTGGTAGAGGGGACAGAAGATGCAGTTAGTTTCCCATCTTCAGTCTGCACCATCAACAGAGTGGTTATCTCATGGACAAAGAGAAGAAAGACAGTCTGATGGCCCATGCCCAGCACTGCAGCATGCTGGTGACAGATGGAATACATTAACAGCTTGCATTTAATGCAGCAGTGGCCTTTCATGCACAAATATGAAGATTTATTTCTCCAGGATGTCACAAAACACTTATTACCTGTCCTTTGAATTAATGACTATGTTATCATGTCATATTTGTTTTCCCATAGTACTGAATCCAGCCTATTTAGACCTATCTAAAAAACTGGACCTGGTGTATGAATCAAGAATAGTCCCTCCAAATAGAGGGGACTCTCTAATCAAACCTTGTTCATGTTTTTTCCAACCTTGCATTTTTGTTCACATTCTTGTTAGGAGAGAAAAAGCCTACAGAGATCTCTAGACCACCTAAAAACAAATAAGATTTACAAAAAAATCTAGATTTTTGA
Source organism: Erpornis zantholeuca (assembly GCA_013400515.1). Classification (NCBI taxonomy): domain Eukaryota; kingdom Metazoa; phylum Chordata; class Aves; order Passeriformes; family Timaliidae; genus Erpornis; species Erpornis zantholeuca. Next base: position 22,729 of record VZTN01029317.1, on the reverse strand, counting down.
GTCTGATTGGTTTTCAATCTCCAGATCCAGAAGGTGACCCATGAAGCACTTATTTAACCCTTAAGACCTCTCATTGCTCATCTGTGTCTGTCTCCTGGTCTCATCTCTAATGTCTTCAACATTGGAGGGATAGGAGATTTAAAACCTTGTCCTGCATCCCTATTCTTTGGCCACTGATAGCATTCTCGTTCTGTGGAAGGAAGAGAATTTTTTTCCTTCCATGACAGAGATTATAAACACACTTAGATGTTTTGGAATAGCTGACCTTACACTGAACAATTGATGACTAAAATCACAAACTACCCTGATTTTTTGTTCAAATTTTTTCTCTCTTGAATGCCATCACCCCATAATCTTCTAGCACTGACAGGTCACATGCAAAAACAAGTGCAGAATCATATGTAAAAAAAAAAAAAAAAGAAGAGCAATCAGTTCTTCACAGAAAAGAGAGACTACTTTAATTACTGCCAACAGACAGTGACCTTGAAATCTCTAGTATATTTTAATTTTATCAGCCATTCAGATACTGGATTGATTGGGACAGAATAAGTACCTGGTCTGAATCCACTAAATTATTAGGCTGATTTCTAGCTGAAAACATTTCAGTAAAAGGCTTATATGTTTCATTCAGGTAAATAATGATAGGATCTGCAACTACTCTTGCTGGCACGAAAATTCTGAGGTCTGTCACTCCGTGTCCTTCAAGACAAAAAATGGATCCAAAGTCACTGATTTTTATCATGACACTGCTATATTTGGTGTCTTTTAAAAGGGTCCTATACTTAAATTATTTTGACAGATTGTCAGCTTCCATTAAAGAAAAAGTTTTTAGCCCTCCAGACTATGGCAAAAAACCTCTTGCATAAATTTGAAAATCAGAATGTAATTCAAATGCCAAATTTTTTATTTTAACTCCATCATGTCTTGTGACTGGGTTGCAGTGAGCCTTGCTCATGATTTTTGAAGACTTAAGGCCATCTATTCTGTGTGTCAGACTGGGTCAGAAGGAAACCACATCCTTTCTCCCTTCAGAATAAAGCCATGTTAGATGCAGCCTTTGTCTTTTACGGAACCTGGTGGAGTTGACAGCCAGCTGTAGGACTCTTAAACTGGAGATTTCACGAGACCCACTAGAGCAGTCAGTGTTTCTCAAGGTCTGTGAGGGAAATCCATTGTCAGCTATTCCAAGCATGTGTTTAACCCCTTTCTTGAAGAGGAAAACAGCAAGTTAACTTCTCTCTGTCAATTCTCTGTCTCTCAGCTGAGCATCACCCATGGCACCTGCAGCTCCCTGTGTCCCTGAGGGCCCCAGCCCCTGTGCTAAGCCACTAACCAGATAGCAGCCCTCCTCCACATCCTCCAGGCCACAGGATTTTAAGGGACAGAATGAGGTTTAAGGTGAACTAACTTCTTCCAGGAGATTATAAATAATTGAGTAAGGCAGGCCTGTGAAAAAATGCTGAGAGCTCCTGCAGGGGGACACAGCATGGGGGCCTCCTGCCCCTCCAGTTGCACGTGTGGGTGGGGATTGCCAGGCTGACGGGGACCAGGTGCTGGCATGGGGACAGTCGGGCTGGTACTGCAGGTGGCCACATGCACAGCTCCCTGAGCCATCTCCTCTGAATTAGACTGGATTAGAGGCACAGCATAGACAAATCCCTCCTTGCTGCTTGTGTGAGATAGATTTAACCCATGTTAAACTGCCTCTCTTGCTTGCTAGGGAAAGACAATGAACAAGGAGAGCTTCTATAGCCAGGTTAAAAGAACAGGATCCCTAAATGCAAGATGATGCTTTGGCAGGCAGTCTTTGTTGGGTAGCTCTGGCACAAAGTAAAAAAAATAATATCAGGACAGATACCAAAAGCTCCATGCAGGATTCTCTTAAGGCAAGAAAAGACACAGGTAGGCAAAGAAGTCAGCATGAATAGCACTGGATTCATAATGATTTTACAGAGAGGAAGGGTACATAATAGGAATGGACAAACCTGAAGCACAATGTCCTTAAACACCATTTACATCACCACTCCAAAGAAGAAAAAATCCATTTCATTCTTGATTTTCCTAGGTGGTTGTCTTGCCATGGAAGCAACAAAACAAACAGAAAAGAGCTGCAGAGCTAGTCTGTTGTTTGTATTTCAGGAGTCTGTGCTTTTTATCCAGTCCATAATTATTTTGCTTACTTTCTGCATACATACTGCTCCCTGAGAGGCTGTCCTGAAGCCAATTGTTATGACCCACCATGGCTGTGTAGCCCTCAGGTCTGTGAGGCAGTAATTGTGCTTACTTACGCTTTCTCCACCTATATAATGGCCCTTTGGCAGAGTTAATCTTTGCCTCTTTCTTTTCTAAACAGCTGCTGGTTCTGCCTTACAAATGCCCACTTTTCCTTGTGAATGAAGCACACTGGAAAAACATAAGGGAACAATGAAGCGAACATGCTGGTCTCTATGTTTAGTTCATTGAAACTAAAAATAATACAGTTCCAAATGAAGTCAAGCCCTGTACCTGCCTCCCTAAATAGTATACAGAGTAGGGTGCACTTTTCCATGTTACTTGCACCCACAGTTCAACTCTTTTAAAATGAAAGCTCTCCTTGCCTTTACAATGTTTGGGAGCAAAGGAGGGGGAAAGGTGAATGCAGTGCCATGCAAGAGACTGAAGCAAGGTTGGAATGAAAGCAAATAAAAAGAGAGTACTTACTCTAGTAAAGGCAGAGACCAAAGATTCAGAAAATATCATAAGAATAAGGAAAAATTCCTTTTTATTTCCCAGCTCCTGTGCAAAAATATACCTTCATTAGAGAGTTTATATCACTGTTATATCAGGAAACTGGAAGGATTTACACAGTTTCAAAAAAAATTTGAGACATTATATTGAACTCTTTTACAATAGTAAAAATTAGAATCAATTAAAACAAATGCAATTATCCCAAACCTATATGTTTCAGGACTGAAAGAGGGGTATTTTGTCATTTCTAGTCAGAAATTACTGGTTAATAAAATAAAAAATATTTATATGAGTAGGTCATTCCTCATGAGGTATATTTTTTTGCACAATATTTCAGGGAAATATAGAAGAACTGTCAAGAAAGGACATTTCATCTCCTTTTAACAAATAAAAGGCACAGATTTCCATTGAAAAAGGTTTTTTCTTCCATTATGAAACGAAAAAATACAACTCAACAACGAAAAATAAATTAAAGAATGGCTTTCCTTTGTATTCCAGTTGGAAAATAATGCTTTTTTCAGTATTAAATTTTCATAGAACAAGAAATCTATTTCCTATGAAGTATTAATAAAGACATCCATATGACTAATCAATCTTATTTGTTTCCATGCCTTCATCTTTGACATAAAGAAATGCTATATTTCCAAAAGCTCTAATTTTATATGTCCCTTAAGATTATATTAGCCACGTGAGAGTTCTGGCAGTGTGCTGTGCTATGCAGTTTGATTACGCTCCAAAATTTAATAGAAACTTCATATTTAGCATATGTTTTTGTTGATCCACACATTGACTGAATAGCTCTGTAGGTAATATCATTAAACTAGTAATAAGTTGTGCAGGCAAATCCTTTAAGTATGATATTCAGATTTTATGGTCCTTGAGACAGGCACAGTCTTCTGTTTTACTTCTGCATGGGATCTCGTGGAGGTGCTGCTCAGGTTTCCCTGCACGTTACTGCAATATAACCTAGTTAACTGCAGGACTCGATGAAATTTGGAGAAAATGCTGCTGTCAAATTCCAGACAAATTCTTAGAATGATCCTCAAAAAGATGATCAAAATATTCCTGGATTCTGTTCACACATGACCACTGTATTTGTAAACCGGACTATAACATTTTTCAAGAAATTTCCCGTGTTTTCAGGAAGAAATGAACAATTTTCCTTTTGAGATACTTTAATTGCCGAATAGCCCCAAGATCGTATGTTGAGTGGCACAAGTAAGGTCAAATGAGATTGCTTACAGAATACAGCACACATCACACTGGATTAGAGAAATGTCAGCCTGGCTTGCTCTATCATCTCTGACAATTTTAGCTGCAGGTTCACAGGTGCTCTGTGATTGTAAGCTAAATGCAGCCTCCTTCTTTGGTTTGACAATAGATTCTGTCCAGCAGGTCCTAGAAGCCTGACTGAAGTCTCCATGTACTGGGTTCTTGTGACAAGGTTTTGGCAGGGGAGAGTTCATGGGCAGCTTCTGTGAGAAGCTCCCAGCAGATTCTCCCATCTCTGACAGACCCAATGCCAGCTGGTTCCCAGATGGAATCACCACTAGCCGAGGCCAAGCCCATCAGCATCAGTAGTAGCGCCTCTGGGATAACAGAATTAAGAAGGGGTGAAGAAAACTGTGCAATTGCAACAAGACCCTGTGGGAAGCCCATGCTGGAGCAGGGTCCTGGCAGGATCTGTGGAAGAGGAGCCCACATGAGCAGGTTTGCTGACAGAACTTGTGACCCCATGAGGGACCCATACTGGAGGAGCCTGTTCCCAAAGGACTGAACCATGTGGAAGGAACCCACTCTGGGGCAGCTCATGAAGAACTGTAGCCTGTACAAAGGATTGATGTTTGGAGAAGTTTGTGGAGGACTGTCTCCAAGGGGTGGGACCACACTGTTGCAGGAGAAGAGTGTGAGGAGTCCTCCTCCTGAGGAGGAAGCAGCACCGGAGACAATGTGTGATGAACTGACCACAGTCCCCATTCCCTGTTCCCCTGTGCAGCTGCAGGAGAAGGAGGCATAGAAAATCAGGAGTAAAATTAAGACCTGGAAGAAGAGAGGGGTGGGAGGAAGGGGTTATAAGATTTGGGTTTATTTATCGTTACCCTTCTCTGATTTGTTTGGTAATAACTTTTCCCCCAGTCAAGTCTCTTTTACCTGTGACAGTAACTGGTGAGTGATCTCTCCCTGCCCTTGTTTCAACCCACGCACCTACAATTTGTATTTTCTCTCCTCTGTCCAGCTTTAGTGGACATCTGGCATTCAGCCAGGGTGACCCTTTCACACACCAGTGAACAGCTCAATGAAGTTTATTTACAATGTTAAAAAAACCCCACACATGCAAGTCTTTCTGGTGGATATACAGAAGAAAATTAAAGGGAAGATCAGTTTGTCTCTCCCCTTAGCTCTGTTTACCACTGATACTGGAAGTTTCTGTGGTCTGCTGCTGATACTTTTAACTGGCACTTCATAATTACACTTTCAGACATCTGTTACTTATAATAGAGGATTGTCCTCAACTGCTCTTAATAAAATTAAGACACGCCCTTCTGGAGGTCTTACTTAATTACTAATCTCATGACATCTCTGTAATCTTTTTGATTCACTCCTCCTGTATGTCCCTCTTCTGTGGCTGTTCCTGCCAGTGCTGACTGCCATGTGGCAAAACAGTACCACTGTCACTTCCAATTACCCTGGCAGGAGCTGAGCCAAAGGCTGTGGACCTAATGAGGTGTACCCAATCAGGAGCAAAATGTGGCTCCATTTCTATCCCCTGGGTGATAACTACTTTGTAAGAGTGGTCCATTCTTGGTTACCTTAGGAAATGGAAATAAACACACGTGTGTAATTACGCAGTGTGATCTCCTGCACAGTCAGGGTGGGGAATTGAGTAGCCACGCGAAGCACGGAAGCACGGGGAGATCCACAGGCCGAGTCATTGAACATGTTCTGCTGCTGTGATAGCAACATCTCTCTTTGCTATTGAATACTCTCGTTTGTAGCAAACAAGAAGGGGCATTAGGCTTGTTTCTGCAGGTGTGAAAAGCAATCAAAACCTCCCACTGACTTCAGGGGAAGCAGAAGCAGGCACTTTGCAAGGACATAGTGCTGCTGCATGCCCTTTAGACAAGAGCACTGTGAAGAAAAACAGACAATAAAGAGGAGCAGAGCACTTAGGCTGGGATTAATTTTACCTACTTTTAGCCACCTAAAACTTTAATACCTAACATATATTAGCCATTTAAGTTCCCTCTGCAGAGGGAGGGATGTGCTTCAAGAGGCTGATCAATCCTGCTCCACCAGCAGTATATAGGAGTGTCTTTTACAGAATTAGGATTATGTAGTCTCCTATAAGCATAAATTCTCTGGCCACCAGCAACAAAGACAGTTAAATCCTTTGGAGATGACCCAAAATCTGTCTCTAGTTAACAAGCACAATGCTCTTTCCATTGCCTTTAACTGGATATATATTAGTCCATAGTAGCCAAGGAATAAATTAGTACTCTCAGAGGACCTGGGTGGACTACTTTATGGAAAAAAATGTTTAAAACTAAGGTACTGTGGAAATGTATGGGGGCAAGCAAGAATGATGAGAGTAAGAAATAACTTGCTTTATTGGCTCTCCATTTTGGCTTTGATCTTTCCTAACAATCTACCTATTGGCACTTGATGCTGTGACAGTACAGGCTTGCCTAATCCTCCTCTCAAGCTGAAATTCTTTCTGTGTAGGGGGAAAACAACAGGGATGAATGACACAGAATCCACATAAGACACACGTAAGTTCTTGGGTGCCTATCACATCTTGTGAGATGAAAACTCTGGTTTTGATCAAGCCTGGAAGAATTTGACAAGGGTATGTTTGACATGTTCCAAGTAAGCCAACATTGCAATAAATCACATTTACCATGCTAGCCTTTAGTGAGTGACACTGAGTTTGAATAAGTGTTGTGTGAAGGATATTGAGACAGGCTCAACGCACAAAGTTTTATTAGTAGGGTCTGGAGGTGAAGATAACAACTTCAAAGTTACTGAAAGTATTAAAAGCAATGGTAATAGAAAGACAGAGATGGGAGGAAAAGCCAAAGAAAGCTTCTCCCTGTGACCTGCTGGGAGTAATTTCCAGGCAAGCATCCCCCTCTGCGGTCTCCCTCATCAGAGGGAGTTATAATAGTGATGGCAGCATCCTCATCCCTCTCCCCCAGCACTTCATACCTGCATCAGGACCTGCACCAGATCCTATGGGCTGTTCCCACTTGTGATGCTCTTCACGCTGTCTCAGGCACACTTATCTGGACACAGGCATTGCACCCAGATTGGCACAAAGCTGTGGTGCACGTGTTTCACTGGATATTCCAGCCACTGCCTACTTTGCAGGGCTCTAAGCTTTGTGTTTCTGTCACATAAACTAAAAGTCATAAGATGAGCTGTAGGAAAGGTGCAGGGAGGGAAATTCTCTGTGCCAATGAGGATCACATCCTGTAAGACCTGTCTATATGATCAGTACATAGGCTTGAAGGTACGAGAAAATGAGGCAAACCATTTGAGACCAACAGAACAAAACAAGGGACAATACTGCCCTGATAGCTCAGACAAAGCCTTGCCACAGGAGCCCAGGTGAACAGTTGCAGTGAGTTTTGAGCAAAGACAGCAAATGGAAAGTGTTCAGTTTCACAATGATTGTAGCACCTAAGGCAGTGTGCAAGAAGAGAATGTCTTTTTGCTGTAGATTTCTATATTCTAGAATTACTTTTCCTTAAAGCAAAAAAAACCCACCTCACTGTACTAAAAACACATCATGTTGCACAATCCTGAAAATGCTGCAATCTGGCTTACATAGTTTCCAAACAACAAATGCTTATATTTTCAATTAAATTAAATTGACAAAAATGTCCTATTTTCTTTCCCTCAACATAAAATTTTAAGTATATTTTTATAATACTTTCTATTTGTTTAAAGTAAAATGAAACGTGGAAAAATATTTGCCACTTTCACTCCTGCACTTAAAAATCAAATCATTGAACTGGAATCAGCTTTAGTGAAACAACTTTTTCTGTAGAGAGGGTTGGTATAATGGGAAAATATTAAAGTATCACTTCGAACCATATTCTACATAGCCTTTTGTCTTTCCCACTTGTATGTTTTTTACTTCATGCTTCCCTTTAACCACCTGCATTACAGAAACTTGCACCTTCATTTATACACACCCAGTCTTTTACTGTGATATTCTTTTTCTTCTGATAATTTATTCTGATGATTCTGATAATTACTATGATATTCTTTTTTCTTATTTCTTTCATTCTATACCTTCTTGTCAAGTTTTCTTCCACTTCTTTTTTTCAATCTCACTCTCTTCTCTTTTGCAACATGTCCAAGGGGAAACCTGGAATAAAAATTTCCAAAAAAGGCTGTCTAAATTTGTCATGGAGATAGGGATCATTCAAGACTTTTTAATTTCCATGAGAAATCCAAGCAGGTTGTCTACTCTCCTTGTGGGCTATGCTCTCCAGCACAACCCCTTGGCCCACAAGAATAAAATCCTTCCTTCTCATTCAGCACAGAGCCAAGGTCACCAGAACCACTGTCTTCCTTTAGAAACTAAGTGGCAAAAGTATACTCTTCTTCCCCTGAACATTTCAGATTTTCTGTGTAGAATGTCCTAGGTAGAGGAGAGAGAGAGGTGGCCATTGGTTAGTAGGTCAGAAAATCATAACTCAATGAACTTATTCTGACCTTGAATTGATAATTAAGATCTTGGACACTTCACAGAATGAGAAATTCCACTTTGTCCAGTGAGGGAGCCTAAAGTCAACGGCACAGGTTAGTCCCCTGATGTTTGCACAGATTGTATGACATACTGTATACTTTGTCAGTCAAATCCTGTTCACAGAGAGTCGAAAACTGATCCCTGTCTCAGACCTGAGATCTCACATTTTTGGAACAGCATTCCTTCCATGTTTCTTCTCAAATATTCTGGCCTTTCAACCATGTATTTCCAATTTCTTTTGCTGGGCTCTGAGTGTGAGAAGACCTTAACAGTGTTTCTACTCCTACAAAAAACACTCAGTCATCATCAGTCATAACCCACTGTGAAGACACAATGCAAATAAAACCTGCCTCTGTGCTTATGCAAGAAAGAGTAGTTCCTTTTCATTAATATGTTAAAAAAAAATTTAAAAAGAGAGAGATATTGAAATTTCCAGTTAAGAGCCTCTGTATTCCTCTGTGCTCAGTGTTTAAAACAAGTTGATTGAGATTATAAACTGTACACACAGTGATAAAGTCGCTGATGCTGACCTTGCAAAGCACAACTCTGTGCTTTATTAATCAATCATGGCTGTCTGGAGGAAGAGGCAAAATAAAACTGTGGAGAAACCATCAAGAGAGCAGGTGAATGACAAGTGCCTGCAAGCATATGAGTACCAAAGTAAGTGGAATTTATCCCTCTACCCACAATATGGCAACAGAGAAGCCCCATTCTCCTGTAAGGTTACTGTTTTATGCTGACAGTACATGGCTGTGTTACATCCCAGAATATGCAGGGTAAAATGGTGCCTCTCAGTGGATGCTTGTCATGCTGCAGGGTCTGGCAGCACAATTTGGGTCGTGGCCATGCGGAGGGCTCAGAATCAGCTTCTATGATGAGTTCCTGCCCCACGGCAGCAGCTTGCTCAGTCTTTCTCCTCGCTCACAGGTCTATTAGATACATTGACTCTTCATCCCAGCTATGCTGCTCACCTACTTCTGTAAAGCAAACCACAAAGATCAGCAAAGGCCAACCACAGAAATGGTCACTCTGACTAGAGGAGGTCAGAAATTAGCACCTGGTATCTCATGTGGTAGCTGCAAGAGATGGAGGGAAGAAGGAAAGGTTCTAATATGGAGAAAGGATGTCTCCAGGTCCAGACAAAAGGGCAGATGTGATCTTGCCTTCGAGTTCACCCCTGAGCAGCCAAAGGATCCCAGGAGCTTTTTGCTCAGCCGCTGTCACAGTGTTACACATGCATGTAATCCTTCTGCTGGAGATGCCACTTTATCATTCCAAATGGCTAGTGCAGGAAACATTTCTGCATGCTTATGCTTGTAAATTTTCCTATTCTACTGGGTGTTCAGACAGGCTCACAAAAGCAGCTGTAAATGAATTAGCAGGCAAATTGTTCTGCACACTGGAAGATCAGAAAGAAAATGCAAAGAGAAAGATACATATTAATGCTGTATTTGCTGTAAACAAAGAATTATGGTTTTCTTTTCATATCCTCAATGACTCTAATGGGGCAAGGCAGAAAAAAAGGAAAACTAAAAAGAGGAGAAAAGAAAAAGTTTCTCTTAGGAAAAGGGATAGCACATGCCTCTCCTGTGGACCATCCTACATCTCAAATCAACATAAAGCATCACCTCCTCCGATTGATAGCAAGCTCTTTGAAATGCAAAAGTGCAGACCACAGAAAAGTGGTCACATGTATGACATCACAATAACATGAGATTTATTTGCACCAAAACAGTTGAGGAACCATTGGTATTCATAAAACATTCACATACCTGCCCCTTTATGTTCAGGAAATTTAGAGACAGCCAAAACTAGAAAAGACTCACAGGAAAAAGAACATCCAAAATTGAAGAACTCCTTCACTATAAATAATGATTATGATAGTATAAAGCTGATCGATTTTAAGTGTTCTAATTGAGAAATTTCATAAAGCTTTTGAAATATTAATAAATGTTTTATTTTCCAATATATGAATGAAATTAATACTGGTTACTTTTCAGGCCGAGGAAACAGGTCTAATTGATTCCCTGAGAAATTCCTGGTAAGACTGAAACTTCTCAGACCATAATTTATTTACAAGGTAACGTTTTGGTTCTTTCCTTCTGTCAGCCCCCTTAAACTCCTGAAGATAAGAAGAAATTCTAGAAAACACTAGAACACATGTTTTTTCCTTCATTCTTTCCTAAAAAAAAGCCCAAAACAAAACAACATAAATGCCATCAGATTTCATTAAAAATCAATTATTTTAATGGTCCAGTGTTCACTTCTGCAGAAGAGCGATAAACTAAGTATCCTGGGTATCTGCCCAAAGGGAGTATTTACATTATCTAAGCTGTTACATTAGCAAGGGTTCTATCAGGCATCCAAACAAATGGTTTATATTCATAGTGCTCCATACATATTATCTTGCAGGGTGGTGGCAAGGCTCTAAACTTTTATGTAGTCATCGTTCCACAAGCATAAATGTTGCTGTACAGTCACAACATTTCACAGCACTGCACTTTTCACCTGCAGAGCATCAAATACATCAGAAGCTGTGCAAGGACTCCTTTCATTTCACAGATGGGAAAACAGAGCAGCCAGAGACAACACAGCAGCTGAGAAGAGAGCACAGCCCAGATAACGTCCCATAATGACACAAGTCTGGGCTTGCCCCATTTAATTTTCAGATTTAACCAAGAAAGCTAAGTGAAAACAGTCGGTGAGGGAAGGGCAAGGCGATGGGGAGACAAAGATACATCCAGAACTCAACAGAGGCTGGCTCCTCTAAGATCAGCTTTATCTCACTCACAGTATGTGTAAAACAGGATGTGCTGAATGCCAGCCAATTTCTTACTTTGGACCACACTGTTGCCTAGATGAGTGATTCATATTTTCAGCACACTGAGAAAACATGTGGTCACATCAATGCATCTAGCAATGCTGGACAGCTTTCCCCCAGACAGCTAAATTCTACCTCCTTAGCTTTAATCCTCATCCCAGGTACTGGGCTAAGGAGCCAGTCTTTCCCCAAGTAGTCCTCTCCAAGGCACACCTACACTGCTCTTTGAGCTTCAGTTTTTTTAATTCAAATAAAAATTTATGGTTAATGTTAACATTCATTTACTGAGTTTTACATTCTGAGAAAGCACTGACATTTCAACCACAGGTCCTCACAAACTGGGAAGTGAAGACACTCAACATCCAAGAGGTATCTGTAAATGGAAGCATCTGATCTCACACCCTTGCTACTCTGACAGGAATTCTTCTCGTTGATTTGTTGCTAATAAACATCTTTAGAGTGCTGAAGGAGCTGACAGTGCTGTCAGTGATTCTCTGACACCTTTAAAGAGTTGTGGCAGTTGAGGGAAGTGTCTAATTACTGGAAGAAAGGCAAATATTACAAATTTCCTCCAAAAAGAGAGGAAGGAAAACATTTTTAAGGACAAAAGGAAACATCAGGGTTTATCTAATCTGATCTGCTAGAAAACCCCACAACAAAACATAATAAAACAAAACAAAGCCAAAAAGAAACTCCAAAAGACACACAAACACATGTACACATGTACACAAACACTCAAACCTATCACAGGTTTCATTTTCATGGATCCTACATCCAATCTTTCTGTTAGAGAAACCAATCTGGTTAACCAGATGGAATCACAGCCTCACCACCTGAGTTAGCACACTAATGCCTTTTGGACTAAGCTGGTGGAAGTGTAATATTCCATGCATTGAAAAGCCATGACAAAAAGATTTCCTCCAAACACGTTTGATAGAAGCTTTGTAGACTTCTTGGCACATTTCTTGGTCCACATCACAGACCCCTTACTCACAACCAGAGGTTACTGTCCACAGATGCTTCCAAAATATTGAACCAATGGTTGTCTGTGATTGTGCCACTGTAGATTTCAAGTGTATTGATATCCTTAAGTCTGTTGCCAAGTAAATATCTGAAGGACCGAAAATAAGAGGTCTTTGTATGACCACACAAATCTTAGTTTTTAAACACAGGACTATGACTTTTAAAGTTATGCAAGCAAAGTCAGATTTTGCTAGAGGCAGTAATTATCATAAATTTTACAAACACAAATCTCCTGTTGGACATTTTCATTGTCTTTGACATATGGCAATGGTGCTGTCTCTGGGGTAGATGGAGAACATCAGGTGTCTCAGGGACTAAGAATCTCTCTGTAGCTAACAATTGAGAAGCTCTGAGAATAGATTTATATTCCAGTCTTCCCCTGACCTTCGACATCTGACACAAAGTTTTTCGAAAGTAGCTCTCCACTTTTAAACATTTAGTTATTTTTAAATGACAAGTATCTTTCACATCACCTCTTCTTCCCTGCTCTTTCCCCATCAAAGATTTAACATTTATTCCCTGTTCATGGGACCAGAAAGAAAATGGGTGATTCAGGAAAAATTGTTAGAGTTGGTATTAAAAATTATTTTTCTTTTCTTTCTTGTGCAGCAATAGCATTTTCCAAAATTCAGAGTTAGATAACAGAGATTTCTAATTCTGTTCTGAATGCCCAGATGCATATCAAGTATTTGAATGGGGCTGGCAGAATGTGAGATCTGTGGGATAACATCCCTTCAGGAACTGGCGGGAGGAAGGCAAAGTAAGCCTATTTTAGGGGTCTATTCCCTTCAGTTGTGCAGTTAATTTGAATACAGACGGGTATATAAAACCAGAATAGACATCCCTGTTTAGGGAGCAAAATCCCACTGGTGGTGACGGAATTAGGTATTGGTCTTTAATGTTCCTCTCAGCTGACAGAGCATTGAATGAGCCCATTTGGCTTTGTGGCACATCTTAGCATACACAGACTTGATGGGTCAGTTTGCTTGAATATTCTTAAAGGTACTTTATTTTCCTGTTCATCAGTGCATTTGCTGCACCAAACAAGGCTCGTGCGTGTATTAGCTTCTGGCTCAGTACAAACGGGAGCGTAAGTGATAACTGATGAGTGAGGGAGACTGGCTTAACAGGAGACATCTCTGGATCTAGGAGGGAATTACGCTCAGAAACCTGCACATCCTTCATTTGCCACAGGGTGGAAACAATCTCAGAAACACATGTCCATAAAATTGCTCCCACAGTTCAAATGCAGGGGTTAGATGCCATATGCTGTACATATGGATGCAGATGCAGCTGATAGCTTGGAACAGCTCTGAACACAGCACCTGATACGGCTTTAAGTAAATTCCCAAATACTTCTTTACACACAAGTAAACAGCATGGCTCCTCAGGTGCTTTTCTAATCTAGTATTCAAAGAGTATACTACTTTTATAAAATTCGACTTAAAACATGTTGTTACTTAATAAACTAGATAACTATGAAGAGTTAGTGTACTAATAAAAGGAAGAAGAGCTCAGATCTGCAAAGACATTTAAGTACTTAATGCCCCTAGGCATTTGTCTCCCATTAGATTTTGAATGGGCGAATTAGGACATAAACTGCTCTTCTGAGATCAGGCCAGAGGATTTCTCTCCTACATCACTAATTTGGGAAGATTTTCTAATGATCAAAGACAGCTATATCTCTAAAGAGTGGCTTTTGATGGTAGAGAGAGGAGATGGCATAACACACATCCGTTTTTTCCTCTACTGACTTGAATAACTGATTTGAAGAGAAGCACAGAATGCTCCTGTTTCTCCCAAATAAGGGACTAGTTAAGCTCATTTGACTCGAGGCAGTGGTGTGTGTTTCAGTGCAGCAGGCTGCTCCTGCTGAGGTCAGCAAGTGACCTTTACACTCTCCTTTTTCCCCACTTGCTAAAAAAATAGAAGATTTCTGTCCCCTTGAGACGCAAATCCAGCAATCTTGCAATCTCTTAATATTCACATTGGACTGAGAAAATGTTTAGATTTCTGTCTGCTGCACCTGGTGCACTCCTACTCCAGCTCAATCTTTTTATCCACAGCTCCCTGTGGGTTCTTCCTGCTTTTCCTTTTACATGACATAGGTGTAAAGGGCTTTTATTTTGAGAATTATGTTCAGTTTGTGTTTTAAAGCAGATGGCATTTTCAGTGCAACATCAGGGGGCTTAGTATAGTCAGAAGCTTTCTCTGGGAAAACATCCGCTTAGTACCAAATGAGCTGATCTGAAGCCTGTTTGAGAAAACCTGCAGCTTCAGAACTCCCCGGTTTTTGGGGTTGTCTGCTCCAGGGGCACTTTGAAGCATTTACCCCCAGGGCTAACCACAGCCCAAGCTTTGCAGTGACTTCAGTACAGGGAGCTCTTTGAGCCAGTGTGCTCCCACTGGCATTTTGAGGGCTGCGCAGACAAGGCTTGCTCCGAGCCGGGTGAATAACTGGCAAGAGAGACCTTTGCTGACAAACTTTTCTGCCACTATACCATTCCCCTCCAGATCTGTCACATCTCTTACTCAGTAGGTCTCCAAGTGCCCCCGCAGTGCAAACGCGCTCTGCGCGGTTTCGGTTTCAGGCGCTGTGGTTAATCACTGTCATTTCAGCATCTGGATGCTGGGAAAGGCTGCCGGGCCCTTCTGCACAGACCCGTGAAGCTGTTTGCTTTCCCCTGACCCATAAAGCAAAGAAGAAAAATGGTGACAAGTCATTAACAAGATATTCTGTGTTTCATTTTATGAGTGCCAGCTGTTCCCCAGCAATCACTCACACAAAACCAGCACTAAAACCTGACTGCTGTGGGATGTGAGCGCAGACCACACGAGCACTGAGCAGCTTTCCAGTTAGGGATAGAGCGGATGGTGCCATGGCACCGTGTGGGCCAGCAGCTCCCCAGGACCAGGAGTGCTGGGAACTGCAGGGGATCCCTGGGCTGGCAGGAAGGGACCCTGACAGCCTGAGGTGCACTGGGGCAGCCCCAGCCCAGGACGTTTTAGGCATTTCCCCTGAAGATGAGGGGGGCCAAGGCAGGGCTGAGACAAGGGCTGCTGGGTCTGGTTGGGGCAGGACTGGGAAGAGCTGCAGCTCAGCCCTATTGGGCATTGGTGGGGCAGGGGCTGGTGTCCTTAGGAGACTGCCATGGGGTCCTGGGTCATGGGCAGGGTGGGAGCAGCCCTGGAGGACTTGACAAGGGTAGGCAGGGCTGGTGGTGCCCCCTTGGGCTTGGCAGATAGACAGAAACTGTGTGGAAGGCTGCTTTTACAACAAGGAAGACCCTCACTACAAGCAACTGAGAAAGGTGAATATCTCAGTGCTGCCACAAAACTGTGACAAGTCCATGACATCTGGTAGAGGCTTGGCCAAAGTCTGTGTTTCCTTGGTAATGAAAAATAATGAAACCATCCTTAGCTCAGCCAAGAGGGGGCAACCAAATAACAGCTACAATGATAGTAATTGTGGAGTCAAAGCTGGCTCCATTCATTTATCTGGGGACTCTTCCCTGAAATCCAATGCTAATATCAAACTAAACCCCTACAAATCCTTTCTCCTAGTGCTTGGAAAAATGCCTGACCTGGAAGATTGACTATCAGACAAACAGCACCCAATGTTTTGCTTGAAGAGACTACTAAAATAATTGGAAAGATATATCAAGGGCCAGGAAGCAATTCAGATCATAATTTTCTAAGTATGTACCTCCAAACTGGGAAGGAGCTTTAGTGTTTGTTACTGATCTAGCTTGTTTCAAGCCAGAAACACAGCTTGGGAGTCTCCATAGATTACATGCCCAGAGATCAGTTCCTGCTTCATTCCATCAAAAATTTAATTTGTATGAAGGAAAAGCCAAACAAAAAGGAAGAACTAAAACCCCTATGGTGGCGAGCAGAGGACCTCCTGCAACATATGCTATCTGAAATGAACACAAAATGGCAGCAGCCTCCAGCAAACACTTGAAAATTTAAAGATGCACCACACAGAAAATCAAGCCATAATTGCTTCCCACAATAGCAGCCTAAGCCGTAGCTAGTTATCACCTGAACCATCTGCTCCTCCAAGCAGCAGTTCCTAACACATGCATGAGATCGAAAGATCCTCTCACTTCAGGCACATACTCAGTTCACATCAGAAAAATGGCAACAAAGATCAAGTGTTTTCCTATGCACTTCAACATGCAGGAGATGCAACAGCAGGATTAGCCACAGAAAATACAAAGATAGAAATTATATCCGTCATGAAAGTCTCTGCAGCACAAGCCCAGTCCTGTTTCACACAAATGCTGACAAAACTGATAAGCACATTTTCTCCTTACAGTCAGAATTTATAACCTGAAGTGGCTGTTATAATGGAAAAGTAAATGATCTCCTGATACTCAAATCAATCTTGTGAGAAATAACCTGAATAATGAGTTACAATTGCAAGAGATGAAATTAAGACAAGAGCAGTTAAATAAGGATCTAAAGGAACAGATAACATTTAGTATGGTATTGGAAATCTAAATTAGACTTTAAAATGTATGCAGAGACAGAAGAAGAAGGGGAGAAAATAAGGAACTGGAGCAGAGGCCTCAGATAAAGATGAGCCTTTGATGAGAAGCAATCAGAAGCAATGTCAGATTCACACTATTTGAGGAAAAATCCCCACTTCAAATAGAATTTTTTATGCAACTAGCTTTTAGAGCTTGACACTATAGGAGGATTTCCATTTACAGTATGAAATACTCCAAAATGCTTACAGCTCAAATCAATTTGTTGCAGATGTGATTAGAAATTGTCTCTAAGACCATGCTGCAGCACAAGACATGGAACAGAGCTAATAACATCTCCTTCACAGTGTAGTGCCTCACACAGATGGATGGTCTTTGCCCGACAGCAATACAACAAAAGGAAAGTATTATCCCTGTTTTAAAGGAAAACACTGGGATAGATGACACTCCAAAATCACCTAGAACACCAATGACTAACTGAAAGCATTTATTGTAGAGGAAGGGGATATAGGATCCTGCCATAAGTTCTTGACTACAAAATCAGATTTGAAAAACAAAGAACCGGGAATAAGACATCTTAGTATTTGCCAGTATTGGATTAGGTACTATGACTCGTTTTCCATCCAGATTTAGTAAAACTGAGCTTTCCTTGAAGTCCTATTGAAAGCTGGAACATACGAGGATGGAATTTCTCTCATCTGACTGCATATGTCTACAGTGTGATCATTTCACTGATTGCTCTTGTACTCCAGATTTACAACAAATGGAAAAAAATAGTCACTTCTAGGATGTGATTCAGGCTGTGCTAAAGCAAGCGTTTAAGTCAGGTATTAAAACTGATTTTCTCTCATTGCCCACAAATGCAGCCAAGCAGGATTAGTTCAGATGTTAGCTCAGACATTTATTCTGCAGATGTCCATGAGATGAGTGGAAAATGATAATCAAAATCTAAGCAAAATGCTCTGATCTATATTTGTATTATGATAACAGCATCCTATCCCCTTCCCAAGTTCTTCACATGTCTGTTCAGGTCATTTTTATTACATCCAATAAAAATACATCTGAAGCAAGTGCTGGCAGATACAACAGCAAAAAAACCCATGCTCATTCAGACTTTGTAGGATAGGGAGGAAATGAGAAGAATTTTTGTAACCATTGATGGTAGTACATAGTGCTTGACTATTGTCATCCAGATTCTTCTGCGTGGCACTTTAAATTAATGATGGCAGAAACAGTAGCAAGAATACTTAATAAAAATAATATTTAATACTTAAATAAAAGCTATTTTGCACCTCCAGGGAATTAATGACGGCATAATAGATCTTTCCTACTGTTTGCCAATTTATGTATTCATTCACTGTCTAGTTATTTATCTATTTCTCCAGTATTTGCTGACTGATATATTTCCCTATGAAGAGAATTTTTAAGGAATGTCTCAGGTTTTCAGTCACCTTGAGTCTGAGTACCTGTGCTAACTCCTCGGATTCTGTCCTGTGACGACCACATGATAAGTGAACCATGAAGACACAAGGTCATTACTGAGAGATTAAACAATGGGAAGGAAGTTTCAACAGATTGCTTCTATCATGAGGCCAGTTAAATCTAAATTTTCCAAATAGGTCATTGCAACCAAAAAGGTGGGGAAATTCTTCTTTATGGAAAACATCAGAGGAAAAGCATGACAGAGGGCCACTGCTGTCCAGTTTCCCTCAGGAAATACTGCCTTAGAAGACTTACAATCTTGCCTGAAGTATTTAGTGTTGGGTTTGGTTTTGACATCAGCTGGGATTAGATCAGTTCCTTCTAACACAGCCTTGATTATCGTGCAGAACTTGAAAGATATTGGAATAATCAAGCTTGCATATTATCAAGAGCATATTAAAAGTATTAAACACATACCTAGAGATGCAACTGTGTAACAGCTAACAGGTAGTTACAGATCATTGGCTTTGGAAAATCACAAAGAGAAACAAATCTTTTGTTTCATGTTATTATTATTTCAGTGACATTTTGTAATCCAACCAAAGCCCTATTAAAAATAATTAAAGAAGTTTTTATCTTTATTGTCCTGTGTTAGATAACTATGGTCATGGCATTTGGAGAGACTCTCCCAGCTGAGGATGATTATTAAAAATAAAATATTTTGTAAATAATAAAACAATCATTAATAACAACCTCTTCCGAAATGTTGATTCTCTAAGTACACTTGGAGGAAAACCAGGTATGTTGTAACAAGAAAACTGAAGCTTGAGAAAGTTTTGCTCCCCACCTAGTGATGATAGCAGCATACTGTAACCTAGACCATCTGCTTCATAGTCTAATTTTTTTCTCATTAGAATACAGTCCTAAAGTGATTCCTGAAGTCAGTCTATTTCCATTATCAATTACAGTGTTAATTCACTTAAGCCTAGAGATTTAAGATGCTACCTAAATATAAAGAAGTAATCTAATTGCTGCTCACTTTTAAATGAGTAGCCAAGAGTCTGTGTAGCACTGGATGAAAGAATGAGTCACTGGACACCAGCAAGGTTCAAAACATGGCTTAGATCTCACATTAAAAAAATAAGGCTTGTTAGGTACCATATGCTTATAGCCAAAATCATATCAAAGTTGGCTAACCATCAGTAAGTACCCAATGATGTTGGTGCTCGACTCAGAAATGTGACAACAGATGAAAGCATCTTTGGTGTGGAGGCTAAATTCATGACACTTCATGACAGGTGAAGGATTTTGGGAAGGAAAAAAGAAATTTCTGTAATGTAAATGATATTATACATACACTTGATAAACATGAAAGGGATGAAATGCACCTGCTCTGCAAATAAATGCTCTGCATCAGAAGAAAGAAAACATCAATGCATATGAATCAAGGCCAGTCTGTATGAGTTAGGCATAGTGGCATTAAGTTTCTGGGTTTTTTTTCACAAATCTCATTTTAAATCATTTTTTGTATTTCCTACAGTTTTTAGCACTGGGGAGGATAGAGCAGGAAATAGTGGCACACTTACAGCATAGGATTGAGCTCTGTGGGTCAGAACCATGTCCCTGATCTCACTAAACAAATTTTCTGTGACCTTATGTATTTTTCAATCTCTTCCTTTCTTTAATTTTTAACTAGGGATCCTGGTAATAGCTAAGAATTAGACATTGGGAAAACATCCAGTCTTTTCTCTGAAGATGTGATATCTCAGTAAAGCAGTGTGGACAAAGGCAACACATGTGAAGGTGCCAGAACAAAGTCACCCAGGAGGTGGAAGTGGGAGATTTTGAATTACAGGGTAGATTTTTTTTTCTAAGCACAACTGTCTCTAAATGCAACAATAATTTGATTTTTTTAAGCATTATATTTACCATTTATTCCCTTTTTTTCTCCTCTTTTTTTTAAAAACACTTTGATTAATCCCTCCTCCAAATTTCAGTCCCAATGGCAGTAATTCATAATACCATTTAAGACACACAAGCTGTGAAATGTTTTAATCAAGTGATGAATACAATTTTTGTTTCGCTCCAGTCTCATTTATTTCCTGCAAGAAAAGGTTAGGAGCAATTTTGCAGGACATTGCATCATAAATCCTAATTTGTGCATTTTATTTCTATTGGAAACCTACAGGCTGTAGCAAGCTTGACAGAATTCACTAGGTCCTCTTATGAGAAAGTCCCAATAAAAGTCTGGAGTGAGACAGCTCTTGTTCAGTGTACGCTTGACTAATAGGATATGCATATGTAAAGCTTGAGTTTTGAAAGAAACACCCTGAAATAATGTGAAAAGGGCAAAAGGTAGCATGAAAATCAGATTCAAGTTTGTGAAAGGAAAAACAGAAACAGAAAACTGTTGAATTTTGAAACAGAAGAAAAAGCAATTCTAGATAAACTTTCAGTAGAAGATAGGATGGATACTTTCCTTTCGTTCCTTCCCATAGGAGGAGGAAGACCACCAAGCATGTCTGGCATTTCAGAAATAGCTGAATTTGGTAATAGATAAAATGATTCCTTGGGTTTGTGGGGTTTTCAGAGTGAAAGGTATCTCTTGGACTGTACTCCCATATGTAACTAAGAACTAGAAAAGTAATCAAAATTCCTCTTGAAACAAAACAAAACAAAACAAAAAAAATAGAAACTTTTCAGATCTCACAGGGGAAAAAATTAGATGACCTGAATGGTAACAAATTATAATTTGCTACCATGATTGAAGAATAATCCAGAGGGGAGAAAGAAAAAGACACAGGAAAAGGTCAATCATAGCAAGAAATATGCCCAAATTTGGTCCCAATGAACTATACAGTCCCCATACAGTAATTAGAGCAATGGTTTTCTATTCAGTTTATTCACTCTGTTGTATCACTCAAGAAAAGGGAAATAAATCAGGCTGGTGACTGACCTTTAAAAAACACTGGATCCCAGTGAATCATCCTGCCACTGACATAATAATTTGATTTCTATTTAAGTCTCTTTCTACACATCCAGCAGCTGGCAATAATAGAGTTATGGCCTGTGTTTTCATGAGGCAGCCTTTTTCCCTTGCTTCTTAAGGTTAATAAAGTATAGCAGTTGGAAGCAACTGAAAGATGTATTTATCATCATGTCCACTGTGCCTATAGAGAGATAATCAGTGCCAAGAATGAGATCTGCATGAAATTCTATCTGAAAACCCAATATGGCATAAAAACATTTCATTTTAAAGTATTGAAAACTTTTGTTTCTTTCCCTTCACACTAATTTTTAATGTGTTGTTCTGTGTTTCTCAAAGATAAAGTGCTCAAACACCAGAAGATATATTTCTATTTATACTTTGAGCCTACTCACAAGGGCCTGGAAATCTCAGAAAAAGACACCTTTAGGAATACTTCCAGAGAGATCCAATAAATGAATGGAAATACTCTGTTCCAGTACATTTTTCCAAACTCAGCATCAAACTCTTTGCTGGATTAGAATTGATATGAAAAGTTCCTGCCATGCAAATATGACAGTGATGTAAAAGAGATATTCATAGTTATTTCTGAACTCTTAAAAGTTCACAGTTAGACTGTGGATATTATGCCAGCATCAAAAACAGAATCCATTAATTTTGTTGCATCATTTTGTGTCATAAACCATTGGAAGAAAAGAAAGTTGCAAAACATAAGCTGGTTTCTTCACTTATCCTCCTTTCTCCCCCTATTCTAACCTTTTCTATGTCCATAGTAGATGATACAGATGATGGGGCTGTGAAGTGTGTTTAAGACCCACATGCCTGCCCTGTGTACAAAACCATTATCTGCTCAGCAACTGAGCCGGGGGACTTCTGATTCTTTTCTGACTGCATAAGGAATAAAATTAAAATAGGAACTTAGGGCAAGTGAAGATCAAGGAAATGCAGTGTATAGAAGAATGTCAAATGGAGGACACTTTTTTCTCTTTGACCTTTGCACCTGAAACTATCGAAAATTTATTGATCTAAATTGCCCATTTAGATCACCTAAACCACTATTAGAAATATCAGGCTCTTATAACTACCAAATATCATTAATTTTTGTGTCCCCCAATAATCACATTATATTTCACTAGTCAATTCACTCATTTTGCTGTTCTTATCTCTGCTACTCCAGTTTTTAGGAACCCTTTTCTCATTTGAAGATTTAAGTTATTCATAGGCCGTTCATATCTATTTATTTTCATACATCTTTTCCTTTTATCTTAAAATGGCTCTTCTTCTTCCCTGATCTTTATTCCCTTAACACATTTCAGCAATATTCCCTCTCCATCTTTATTTTGCTGGGCTAGGTAAGACAAGTTTTCTTCTAGTGTCTCTTGAGCAATAAATTAATCATTCCACTATTCATCTAGTAGTTCCTTTTTGCACCTACTTCAGGTTGATTTAATCTTTCTTGACTATGGCTTTACAGAATTTTCAGTGTTGTAAAATATTAT